>WEIV01008095.1:431211-485679 GCA_013390005.1 Calyptomena viridis
ACACTGTAAAGATTGTGATGGTGATCACTGAACATTCCAGTTTGATTAAGAGCAGCTTTCATTTTTCCCTTTACTTTTAATCCTACAAAACCTGAAATCAGTTTTGATGAGACCAAAATGTGAAATAGTAAAAGCTCACAGATCTTTCATATGATTTCTTAACGATCATAAATTCACAGCACTACATCGATGAAAGAAAAACATTAAATATTTTAATCCTTATTGAATCTTCTGTCATTAATAATCACTTAGCTAGTTTGTACAGTCTAATTTTTTTCAAATAACAGATTTATTCTAATTTCAACTAATACTGTATGATATCATTCTCATCATCTTGTACTAACAAGATGTTGTTTTTTTTTTTTTTCTGACAAATCCAGAGGGAAGAAACAAAACCAGCTTGCACTTCTTTCTTATTCAAATTCATAACCCCATAAACCATGTTAATCAAAACAGAAAATGTGCTAATTTGGACAACATGGAAGCAGCCACACAAGATACTGTGCTTAATGAGACATTGCCTAAAACCAAAACAGGAAAATGCCCTTTATGTTAGTGAGAAAATAATGAGAAAAAGAGTGGATATGTTGACCACAACCATCCTGTCCTTGAGGCACACAGGCAAAAAACACCTCAGTCATCCTCTGCCTGCTCTGTGGCTGAAGCCTGTCCCATAGATAAGCTGTTGAAGTCCAAAGAGGTATCTAACACATAATGTACGGAGATTGCAGCTGGGCATCTGCTGAATGCCACAGTCTCACCCCCTCCTCTATCCCAGAGGCTGATGAGGCTGGCAGTGTGGTGCTTGTCCCAATGGCTTTACACAGCTTTAAATTTCCTCTGAGATCAATTCAGGTCACAGCAATGCCAAGCAGCTCCAGACTGTCACAACTAAAATGATGTTATTGCTGTATTAAGTTGTTGCTGTCCTTACTGAAGCTGTGGATTCCTCCCAGAGTTGCAAGGGAACCCAAGGAGGCTGAAGGAAGGCATCATAAGGAATTCTTCTCCCTCAGCCAAACCCAGGGAGTTGTGTTAGGTTATGTTAGATTTAGTTTGGTTACGTTTGGTTTGGTCTGATTTTGCTGTGAAACTGGAAACTCAACATGAAGCAGCTGCTAGACTATGTGGATGAAAAAGTGGGACCACTTTTCAGCTGAGAAGCCATGTTTTTCATCATCTTCCTCTGATTTAATAGGGTGTCACATGAACAGAGGAACTTCGCTCCTCCACCAAAAGCCAAATAGGAACTGGATTTTAGTATCTCATGGAGGCTACTAACCTTGCTACCTTGCACTCTGCTCCCTCCTCCTTTGACCTTGTCTGTTTTCAAGAAGGCAGAATAAAAAAGTGCTGTGAGAAACAAGGGATGCCTTTTCATAGGACAACTGATGCAGTGATCTACCCAAAGAAGGGTTTAGGGACTACTGAGTCAGCATTTGATTTCCCAGCACAGCCTTAGTCACTGCGCACATGAAGAAAGGGCCCCAACCCAACCTCCTCAGCTTGCTTTTGGCAGCCAAATAAAAGATGAAAATTTTTATTAGTCACCAAAAAAGACAACAAGAATAATTTACAAGTGAGTAAGAGTGAATGAATGAATGAAAAGGGGGTAGAAGTACTTAAGAACTTCCTGTGAATTTTACTGAAGGGTGCAGTGAAGATGCAACATGGACTTCTACAGTAAGCAAGGAATTTACTCATTCAGGGTGAATACAGGCATATATGGAGGGAGACTTTGAGTACTTTTTAAGGAGGAAAAATCAATTTCTCTTGAGAATGCACTGGTTTATACCAAATGCAGTCTATATTAGCAAACATCTTATTAGGATCTCTTCAGTATTGACAGGGCACTGTCTTTGTGATTTCACCTCCCTTTCCTTTCAAAATCAGTAGTATTTCCACCATAATGGAAAGCATCACAGAACTGATCCATGACAAATTTAGAGCATCTTCAACTCTCATGGCCTTCAGACTGCTCAGAATCTTGCAAGATTCAAACTGATTTAATGAACAGGAATTGATCAGAACATTTAACATCCTCCAGGCCCTACTATGTCAAGTATCATTCACATTTGCAAATACAAGTGGGGTTTTTTTCATAAATTAATGCATGCATGAATGATCCCATGAGAAATGGGTAAAAGCCTGCTTCCCATCTCAATCATAGGAATATTAGTCTTTAAGAGCTTTTGGAAGTTTTATTTTCTATAAGTATTTTCTGTCCTATATGCCTATAAGTCCTTAGATCATATTTATATGTCATTTAAACTCCATCGTTATTACACATTGGATTTCAACAAATAAATTCAGGCCTTTATTTATAGTCATAGTCACGCATTCTGCTGCACAAATCATGCAGTTCAATTAGGTGAGAAATTCTGGTCCTGGCAAGACCATTTGCAGATCATTTTGTTTCTTCTGCAGAGAACCGAGATCCCCTTGACACAAATTCTATGGTATGGGTGACTGTGTAGGCCAAGAGAATTACTCTTAATCCAGGTGAACACATTCACCATGCTGCCTTTTTATTGTTTTCCAGAGATTCTTTCTAACTGAACTTCATTTGCTTAGTGCAGAAGGAGACACTTGTAAAGGCCACCCATGATGCAATTTATAGTGACCTATGAGGTGACCTCAAATGAAAAAGTGTTTCCACTGCCCTGGGTCTTGGACATGCTCAATAGCACGAGACAGCTCTTCCCCTGAAAATCCTTGCAAAGTAACAAACTAGACAGACAATGGACAGCAGCAAAAACACGTAGGGAGAAAGTACTTTGCCCAAGGTCACAGAGCTACCAGATATGTTGAAACATGGTACAGAAACAGCAGATGCCCAAACAACATTAAAAATAGGAATCGCCAATCCAAATGATGCCTAAACCTGCATATCCCAGCTACCTATATACACTCAAATGGATGATGCTAGCTTCTGCACCAGAAGATAGTTAAGATGTGAAATACTCTTGTATCCTTCTAAATTCTTGTCTCCTGGCACCACACAGTGAGCTAAACAGTATCTTGCATTGCTATTCTTCAAAACCTCTGCATAATGCACATGATGCACAATGCTGGAACACTCCATTTACAAATGAACTGCAGTTCAGCTTACAAATTACAGAGCAGGCAATTTTATCCCTCGTTTCATGTTTTAAATGAATTGAGTACAAATATAGCAATGTAGCAATACAACTGAATTGAGCTGTACTTAGTGTAAGTAAGTTGCATTAGAGCCATAAAACCATCTCAATGAGCGACAGCTGTAACCAGAAACAGCTCTGCTTGTCCATTCTTGTGGCTTCTCTTGCATGTACTCCATTTTTGGCTAATTCACTAGGACTATGGCAAAGTTAATTATCATAGTTAGTCTGTAATAGGCTTAATCTGACTGAATGAATTTTCATTTAAAAGGACCGGGAAAACTCTTTATGAAGTTTGTAAGTGTAGGATAATTCAATAGTATCAACAAAAATATTCTACTTTGTCCACTGAACAAGACTGCAATGCAAGCAGCTCTTGAAAAGTAATTAGATAGCCTTGTTCAGTAAAAAAAAAAAAAAGCACAATGATTAATAGGTCTAAGCAAGATTTTTGTATTTGTAAAATCTACCTGTCCAGAACAGTAAAGGTATTATGCTGCTCAGTGTTGCTAACTGGAAAGAGCAATTTGCTGACTAACAACAGACTAGCTCCCCAATAGACCCAGCCTATCCAAAGCAGCTATACTTAAAACGATTAAAAAATCCTCAGCCAATTTACTGTAGAGTTTAGAATTTAACTCAGTACCACAGTTTCCAATTCCATGTACTAAACTCATGATTTATATATTATTCATGCCTTCTCAGACTACTTTGCCAAATTGTTTCCTAAAAACAACCTTTTAGACTACTTTGTCAAATTGTTTCCTAAAAACAACCTTTTTTAGCTATTTACAGTGAAAAAAAAATAGAAAATGTTGTCTTCAGCAGTTAGAAAGAAAGATAAAAAAATTCTCCTAAATAAGTCTGATGAATTTGCTTATGTTAACAATAATAAAATGGAAAACCTAAATATAAATATTTTCGTTACAGAACCAATTTTAAACACATGGCAAAATCCTTCTCAGCAAGATCCTCAGAGCAAGGCAAGAAAGAAGCAGCAATGACTGTTAAAGTGTATATATATGACAAAGCCAGAAAACTGTATTTATTGTTGATATTACATTCCTGGCTCCATGAGCAAGGCCCTTTAAAGCACAGTTCCTACCACATGTCAACAAGCAGTGCTTCGTGCTGCAGTGGCACTGTGAGCTAGAACATGCTAGATAGATACCCTATTAATGAGTACACAAAGGAGGAAGGAATGTATTACCCAAGAAAACTCAGAAAGAAATAGAAATTATGCAGATTTTTCACACAGAAATATTTAAGGCTGTTGTGAGTCCAATCAATGCTTTTGTTCTCCATCGGTAGATTCCCAGATCTAGATCAAGAAATGATCAAGCTTCCTATTATAAGATACTTTGAGAACTCAGGAGAATCATGCCAGGATGCAAGGAATAGCACAGCTTAGATACAAACAAGATGAACAGAGGAAGTGGGAGGGAAAGACATCTGCAACTACAAAGCCGGTATTAGAATTTGGGAAGTTACACATTTGGAGTCCTCTGGTACTTGGCTTCCTTCTTTAAAAATCCTAGAAAAGCAAGGTTGCCTGCAGGCTTACAACAGTTTTCGTAAGTCCTCCACAAAGTAAAACATTGTCCTTTATGTTGAAATAATTTGAACAGCTTTTGCTATGCTTTACAAGAGATTTACCACAGATCAGCACATAGTTCCCTGGGATGTACCAGTGACATGTTCAAGCCATCTAATACTCCAAGTAACATCACAGTATGACCCTGAAAACATTCATCAGATGGTTCAGCTTGCATCTGACTCTAAATGCTCATCTTGCTTCTAACCAAATATAACAGGCCATGCACTCCAGCCATTCCATCCCCAACAATCCACTTCAGGAGTTTTTAATGCCAAGAACAAAACAACACTGACAAGTAATGAAAAGATAATCTGAGCTGCTGTTCTGCTTTTGCAGTAACTGTCTCCCACCATCTCTCTGTGCCAGCTCATGCACCTTTTCAAGAACCCATGTGCTGGTGGTGTCTAGAGAGAATTTCAACAATTCCTCATAGTTGAAAGAGAACCTGGAGAGGTCATTTCCCTCATCGAAAAAGCTCTGGAGAATTCCTGTTCTTCAGTATCTCAGTTTATTTTGTCACTTTTCCTTGTTACAGATTCTGCAAATGATCTTTTAATTTTTTTTAATCAAATACTGACTGTAGCGTGACTGTTGAACTTGTCAACATGGTTTTGTTAAAAACACCAGATGTCATTTCTCTTCCCTGTCCCTGAAACTACTTAACCTTCCTAAGAAGAAATTAGGAACTACTCTATCACAATTTGGATGAAGAAGCTGATATCAATAAAATTTAGGAATTGATTTCTTATTCTGTATTTAGATCTTTGATGATTTAGATCGATGGATGATATTACTAAGTACCTTGCTGCATCAGTGACCTAAAGTTTCAGGCAAGTTAAGTTTCTTTTTGCACTTCCCTAGTAGGAAGGGTCAGTAAAAGATACTCACTTTCAAGATGCCTTTTGGTTTTCATTTCTCTCTTACTGGGATGAAGAGCTCCTTATGCTTGTACTGATGGCTTTCATACAATGGGACTGATGACAGGCTAGGGGAGATCGGGGCTGATAGAGTTTGGAAAGCCTATAGCTGAACATCTGGAAGTGTAGCCAATAGGAATTTGCAAGAGGAAAACATCTGACCATCCTGAACCTTATAATTTTCTTCAACTGTTCTGTTCAGCCTGTGCTGAATCACGTAGCCTTGCAAATTAGTACATATTAGGGGCCACCTTAAAGGAGCAGTACCAGTAAATACAAGAATTGAGAAAGGAAAGGATGGGAACTTTGATGGGGATGGAGGGGTTGCAGCACTGTGCAGTGCTGAAGACACGGGATACACTCAATCTGGTGGAAAATGCAATGTGCAGAGAGGAGAAATGACCTGCAGAGTCACTGGCTGACACTGTGAGTCCAGACAAGGCAGGCAAAGGAAATTCCAGGAACTGTCGGGGGCTCCTTGACTTGCTTTGTATTTGACTGCTGGGGCAGCAGGAATCCAACAAAAGCTCGTGTGTAGCTGTCCCTCAGGACAGCCTCTAGCTGCATGGGCAGCTATTATAGCTTAAGTCCCGATACTAATTGGAATGTTTCCAAAGTATTGACACAAACAGTGATATAAATTCACATACATTTCATTTGATATGCAGAAGCAGAAGCAGGAAGACAGAATGCTGGGTTTTGAGTGCCCTTTTTTGTGAGAGAAGTGGGCAGCTGGCACAGCAAATGATGAACACAGCTGAAGATACTGTGTGTCCTTGGACGTTCCTCTTTCTTCAGTGCTCAGATGTGTTTCTACAGCATGGTGCTTCCCCAACTGTCCCTTTATCACACCTCGCACTCTCTGACTTCCTACATTCCATGGTCTGAGTGATACATAACAAAAAAGACTCTACTGGAGTCCTCATATATTGGCCACGAATTTTTCCTTTCTTTTTAACATAGAACAAAACTGATTTTTTTTTTTTACCCTTCATCATTTCACTGCCAACACTATCACTTGAATATCATGTCTCACCTCCGTAGTGACATGCAGGATACCACAAATATTACTGGAGACGCCCCCAAGAAAACTCCAGCCCTCCCAGTAGGCAGTAGGAAATTCACCATTACCATTCCCTGGTGACAAGGGGGCATGCTGAGACAGTTGACTGCATTTTCTATGATTATTTTTGTTATTACTAAAGTGGAATTAACTGTGTTCAGTAACAGCTTTTGAGACCTACAAATTTTTCCTGTTATGGAACAGCAACATGAAGACTTATTTTAGTCTAAATTAAAAAAGACCCAAAAACCTATTCATTATTCATCATATGAATTTCACTAATTATTCCAATATAATTCTTACATTTTTAAATTCCAAATTTTGCCTACCAAGGACTTAGCACAATAAGCATTTTAGGTACTAACAAAATACTAATAATTAGAACAAAATTGTTTCAGCTGTGGGTTTTTTATGGTTTTCTTTGTTCCCTAACAAATTTTAAGGAAAAAAAACATTTTTCCTGCAACCTTTTTTGCTTTCAGGTACTTTGTTAGGAAAAAATCTATTTTAGGTACTAGTGAAATTCATCATATTATGACAGGATAGCAAAACTGTTTCATTTTGTAAGATCTTCTAACAGCATGAAGCTACCTCCACGGTCTCCAAGACAGAATTTCTGTCAGCTATGGATTTACAAAGAATCAGCAGAGAAAAAGAAGTTTCTCAGGTGGAACTATTAGTCATGATATGAAGAATGTGTGTCCCCTACAGATGTTATAGCTATTTGTATGATAAATCCTGATCACCACGGTAGGAATTTTGGAGCCTTCTTTTAAGTTAATGCTTAAGTTCAAATTAATCTTCTTTTGACAATGTTTGCCTAGTGTTTTAGTGTTGAACAACATTTCCAGGGTTATATTTGCCGTGAGTCTACTGAGCACTTTAAAAGTTGTATTTCTGACTTTGTACTTGCTTCAGAAAGACGTCTTTTAATTCTTCAATGCTTTGCAAATATTTCTAGGAAAGACAGGTACAATTAGCATTGATAACTGCTTAACAAGGGCATATCTAGACATGCAAGTTAACTGGAATTAACCTTACAGTTAATTTAGTTAGAGCACACAGCAGTTGTAGAACTGCTCCCTGGAAAAAAACATGCAGTCTCGAATAAAATAACCTCATTCTCATGTTCAACACTTGAACCATTTTGAGTAACACAAGATAAACGAGAACAAAGCATGTTTGTTCCAGTTTGCAGAATCATTGCTTTACTCAGGAATGATAGTCTAGGGAATTCAAAATGAAATGAGGGATGTGAAAATACCTTAAGGTGTCTCCAAGGAACTCAAGGTTGTATAAATACAGAGTCATTGGTGTCAAATGGCAGCAGCCCTTTTAAAACCAGTGCTACATTTACACTCTTCAAAGGCCTCTGTAATGCAGAACATGGTGCTACATAGGGCATTACACCCCCCCATACAAAAGAAAGATATTTTTATGAGGATGCCATCACCAACAAATCCTTCCACTCCCTGCCTACACCCTCCTGTTCACTCAGAGCCAGCAGGAGGTCTGGGCTTATTGTCTGGTTTTGGAAAGTGATAGCGAACTCTGGTGAGGAAACAAGATCAGTGATGTTTCATTTGGGAGATACAAGTTGAGTTGATCTCAATATCTCCACTTGTCCTCTGCTCTTACATGTTGGGAACAAAAGAGAAATTTTAAGTGCTTGCACCATCTGACTATCACGAATAGCTTCTTGGTGGAAGAACTGAGTGCTGTCCCAATAAAGGGAAGGCTGCTGTACTTCTCACAAATATAAGGTTTCTTTCAGCCTTAGTACTATTGGCCATGAAAAGCACATTGAAGCTACATAATATCTGTGATTTCTTTTTTCTTAAAATGCCACTTTAATTGTGTGCTTAATCTGTTTTTTCCACTATCTTGTAACATCTGCCCTTGATTGTTAGCTGAAACCTGTGCCAAAAAAAGTAGCGCTGATGAGACTGAGGCATTAAACCCCAGTAATTCTCAGTTCCAAGTACAGCATTTAGGGCAAACAGTAAAGGGATGAGGAGCCCCGGGGCAGAGAGGCCTTGTGACAAGTACTGAGTAGGCACTTGCCGTAGCTGCAATAGTGCCAAACTTTTATCACTACCCTGGGCTTCCTAGGAAACACCAAACGTCTGCCTTCACTGCCATGAGGAGTGGCAGACAGCAGAGTGCACCTAATAGGAGAACTGCTTCAAAAGAGAAAGTCAGAAAACTGTAGCTTAATCCACCAAGCAAATTGAAGCTCTGCAGAAAACATTTTCCACTCAACAGAAAAGCGAGACATGTGACATTCTGCTCCACACCCTAGTTTGGATGATAAAGGGGGTAATGACAATGTGTGAAGCTATCCCCCATGTAATCCCTCCATGTTTTGTCACAATCCAAGGAGCAACCTTAGCACAGAGTTCATTCAAGCAGTATTTAAAGCAAGCAACCTCAAACTCACAGACTACAATCATAATAGAAGCAAGATGATTCAAGTATACAAGATGTAGGAATTGGCTATTTAAATGTTTCCTGTTGTAGATTTTACTCCCATAGAGTTCCAAAGATAAAATCTAATGTGGAAAGAAAAAGCAACATAATGCCTAACATTTCAAACCCAAATCATGGTGTAACAGGGATAAAAGGAAACATGCTATTCCATAAACACTCTGATTAATATATATTGTAAAAGTTGTAACATTATAAGCAATTATAATCACTGCATTAAGCAAACCATATAGAAGATAATACTGGCCTAAAACCAAAATTGCCATAATAATATCAGGTTTCCTGTTTAAAACAGTCTTTTTTCATCTTAACAAAAAATGTATTTTGAATTACCTTTTCAGGCAATGGACATTTTAGCTAGTTTCAGGCCAACAGCCTATTCTTAATTTATTATTGTTTAACTTCAAGGAACACCCAGGAACAGTTAACTGAATAAATAACAATCTGGTATTAGGATCTCTGTTTTTTTCTCACAACTGTTCCCTGTTTGCTGTCCTGTGTTTTTTTTCTTGTTAGATACACATTAACCTGTTAGATTGACCTTCACTTTTCTCCCAATCCCTACAACACATTACAATTCTTTAAAAAGACAACTTGAGAGAGACTGCCTTTTGGTAAACTTCCTCAAGTGAGCTCTACAGACTGGTCTGGCATGCGTTGTGTACATGCATCTGTCATGAAAATTTGATGACAAATCATCTGTTTCCTGACAGATAGGCTGCACTGACTTCAAATTCCCATGAAATGTCTTTGTCCACCAGGAAGAAAAACATTCTCCTTTATAGCAGTGATCATTCTCAAACTTCACTTCAATCCTCCATTTGCTGTAGTCTGCATTATCATTTATTTGTATTATAATTCTTCTGTATCAATTAAAGCTTGTTGCAAGATACATCTTCCTGATCATCTTTTGGGAAAATGTAAAGAGACAGAAAGTGATGAAAGGAATGAAAGCAAATGTTTCACAGTAATAACGCTGTTTTCAGAGGGTGAGAAATGAAGATCCTTTTTAAGACTGACCTACCCCAGTTTGTTTAAAACTAAACTGAACTTGAACTGATAAACTACTCTTTTGAGATTAACCTGAATAGTGTACATTCAGTAAAACAGTGTAAATCTAAACATACCTGAATTGGAGTCAAACTTTGTTTCTGACCTGCAAAAGAAAATAAAAAGATCGTAAGTTACAAGAACTGGTTTATGCCACAAAAAACATTTGTCAGACTGCTCTCCCCCAGAAATATAATCTCTAACAAGACTAGCAACTAACTCGGTACATTAACATTTAATGCATTTAAAGGCATTTGAACCCAAATAATTACTATTAGCTCTAATTTTTTGCTGTTTTCTATAATACAGGGTTACACAGAAGATGTTTTAGAAGTCAAATTACAAAATTAATTAAGAAAATAAAATATAAATTTAAAACGGGATTAAATTATATACTCTGAGTCATAGCATACAGTTGTTTGTATGAAATAATTTTCATTCATTTTCATTTTCTATAAGTCATTAAGAGGATTTAATTTATTCATGAATGTTTCCAATCTATTTTTTAAGCAGATACCGTTTCATTAATGTCATATGTATTGCATCCAATGATCTGTACTTAATTGTACAACATCCTAGGAGGTTTTTGTTTGTGTGTGTCTTCAATTTACCCACTCTGCACATAGGAGTAGGCAGTTTGATTTTCTTAAAAGTGGAAAGTGGAGGATGGGAGAGATGAAGAGAGGAAGGGAGCCAGACCTAAATTTTAACTTGTTTTAAAGTCTTTGCAAAAAGACAATGAAGTATGCATTATGCACCATTAGCTTTGGCCGTTCACTGCAGATTTTCCTCTCTCTAACAAGTAGTGTTTTCTTCTAAGGGCTTAGCTAGCGCTTAGCAAATGAACCCTATAACCTGTATATTTAATAAAAGGAAGAAAAAATTAGCCCTTGTGGGAACATCATGTTTCAGATATCGGTTAATAATACTTGTAAATGTAGAAGCCTTTGAAGATCTCAATTCAACTGTGGGAAAACTTAAGTTGGGTAATTATTCAAGATGCTGCTGATGTGCTGTCAAGCAGAATTAACCCTATGACTAGGCCTATCTACACAATCTGCTACAAGACAGCATTGTCTATATTGAGCTTTCAAACCAATTAACGGGCATGTTCCAATCAGATTTATATCGCCCAGTAACAATCAGTTGTACACATGGTCATGGCTGTCACAGCAGGACACAAGGTCTGCCCAGCAGGAGACCTGTTAAAGCATGTTGCGTTGGCAGCAAAATGCATTTCCCCAGAAATTCTAAGGAGGAAGTACAATGTTGGATCCTTTTACACTGCATCAAGGAAGGGATGTATTTTGGGAAGTTACAGTCCTTTATGTTTCAGAAACAAATAACCAAAGCTGAAAAACTAATTGCAGATTTATTTTCTTCTTTTGTTTCATAAGCTTGTACATGCACTCTATATATTTTATTTAACTGGCATTGTAATTCCATACCAAGATCTATGCTACAGTAAACAAATATCAAATCAGTCGTAATTTAAAAAATTAACAAGTTAGCACTATTAAAGCCATCAGAAAGGAAACAACTTTCTTCTCCCATCCTGCTCATTCTCCACCTTCCTCCAAATGCTCACAATATTTTATGTCTTAAATGTAACTCTTGGGAGATGTAAAGATGAAAGGGGAAAAAACATGACATATCTTCCTAATTGATATTTATCAAGTACCACCAAAAGCACTGAACAAAGAAGGTATGTTGATGACATGCCTTCACAAATACCACGACCAGTAACCGCTGAGGCGTACACAGCCCGTACACAGTTCCACAGTGTAATTCAATTGGTATTTACACCCAGCAGGATTAAGTCCCCACCCTACAAGAAATGGTAACCTGAGGGAGTTTCACTGAGTTCCAAGGAAAGACACTTAGTCAGTGTTTTATTTATGATACTCTCCTAAGCTGCTCTGTATCTGCCTACACTATTCTCTCTTGCTCATCACTGAGCAACACCTCACTACCTACATAGTCAGACACAACATATGAATCTTACCCTCTGCTTCTATTTATCAATTTCAGTGACTTCTGTTATCAACTTCTGTTTATCAGTGATCAGCTTCTCACTGCCTAAATTCTAGATACTTGCTATTAGTTATTCAAACAAAGCTTTTGCTCCTCTGCCTGCATGGCTTGGTATGGACATATGCACTGCAACTTGCAGCATCAACAAACTGGCCCAGAGGCCAAGGTGGCAGAGAGTGCATGGGGAGGAGGGTTACAAGGGTCACTGGGCACTGTAATGAGTACCAAAGCTCCAAACAGTCATAAATTACTGGACAACAAATCAGAAAACTGATATGGGGGTGATAAATGAATAGAACTTTGTCTGGCAACAGCAGAATAGCTATGAAAGAAAACACGACATGGGAGGTAGTACTAGGAGCCATTGAGAGCAGGAGGGTCACCTATGTTATGGTCACTGCTTCCCCTTGGGAAAACAATGCAAAATTTAGGACACAGTATTGCAGAAACTGTTAGAGATCTTAGAAAGGCATAGAAAAAATGGAGGAAAATAATGAAGTATCTTTGGCATTGCAAATAAGCAACAAGTAGCAGATGCGAGAAATGGACTCTTGCAAGAATGCAAAGTCATCTTGACTACCTGAAGGAATGACAATGCTTACAGGAATTTCAATGGAAGCAACACTTTTCCCCTAGATCTTCCAGTATTTACATCTTCTTTTTGACAGCACATTAGACAAAGGCATCAAAAACTAGTTGCATGTAGGTATGAAAAATGTGCAACTAAATTATGGCCATTAAATAGGATAAAATTATATATTAAAAGTACATTCCAAGGGATTGTTCTGCTACGCACAAAAATATTTACTCTGACTCCTTCATACTTTTAAAACTACGTTAACTAGAAGGAAAAAACTTCTCATTCTTATCACAGTACATACTCTGATATCCAGCCTAAGCATCCTACCAGGCAAGACGCACCTTTACAGTGCCAGGCCCTGACTGTACAAATTGTCTTTTATCATTTATTACTATAAGAGGGAAAAAAAACCCCCGATGAACACAGAATAGCTTTGTGTGTATTTTCTCTACTTCTGCCTGTAAAAGTCAGGTAATTATTAATAAATATCTATATGCATAAAGATAGAAAGAGGGTACTTATAAAGTACTTTCCATTTCCAACTGTGATATGGCTCAAATACACACAACATATGACAATACAAATGCCAAGTAGGCTCAACTACCAACACACCATATGGAAGGAAATAGCTACTGGAAAAGTCTAGCTAAGGACAAGATGCTGCAATACTTTTAAAGATCCCAGAAATAATTAAGTCAAACACAAACAATAAAATATATGATGGTAATTTTATATGTACTACAAAGAGGTCCAGGGTTTCAACCCGTTCCTTTTAAAAGGCATCATATACCAGATACTCCGACTGCCACATACTGAGAGAGAAAGAAATGGAGTAATGATAATCACCATGTGTTCCTATAGTATGAGTTTTAAGCTACTGCCTTCTTAAGTATGACTGAACTGCAGTTGTTCAGTGCCACATATTACAGTGTGACAGACACACTACAGCTGAAGCTAACACAGATCTGCTACTTGCCAGGGAAGCCAGCCTTTGGCAAGGAGAAAGGAAAGAGGACTTACTGCAGAACCTCTGCTGTTGCATTACAACTGTCTTTTCTTCTACTCTTTGTGATGAAGTATTTAACAGGTTTATATAGGTATTGTTGCAGGAACATGGGGAACACCCTTTGAAAGCCCACAATTCTCTCAGAAAGTACTCTGCAGTTCTAATCCTTTCATTTTAACATGGAAGAAGTAATTTTTTTTCCTCTTGGCTTTCTTACACCTCTGCATTAGCTGTTTAAACCAGATTGTTCCTTTGCAAGGTTTTGCTTTAAGGACGCTAAACACAACATTGGTTGGGGCAGACATTCAAAATACTACTCCTCTCTGAAAAGGACTTTGATAGAATAAAGGCCTGTTACAGTCATAAAGATGCAGCTTTGGTAAATCTTCATTTTCAAATAACTATTCCATATTGGCATGGGCAGTTTGCTGAAGAGACAATGATGTAGCAGGCTCCTGATGCAATCCAAGCTAACAGATGTGTGAGTAGAATACAATCATTCCTCTCTCTTTCGTGTTTGCCCCCAATGGCACAGAAAATAGCAGTGTTCCTGGCTACAGCATTGCTAGCAAGCTAAAGGCGGCCAGGACAGAAATGCTCAGTTGTGAACACGTCCCTGGACACTGTGTTGGCCCATATCATGCTCATGAGAACTAGGCTCTTCTAGACAGGACCTAGGCAAGCTGCAGGGGAGGCAAGCTCAGGGACCATTCCCCAGAAGCAGGATGAACCAGGCTGCTCTCTTTCAGAGGAGAGCAGTTTAGGCTGAAAACATGAGCCATGCCTTGCCACCTACTTTAGGGTCAGAGAAGAGGGTTTTGTCCATTTTATTTACAAGTATAGACACAGCTCTTCTGAAAACACAAACCATTACTTGAAAGCTGATCTTACTCATGAGTCCAAGCTCCAAATAGCAAGTCAAACTTCCAGAAAAAAAAAACGGAAAAACCACAGCAGTATTCCAATGTAAAAATTAATACCTGATGTAACTACCTAGGAATTTCTGAGACTCTCACCATCAGGGAATTTGAGAAATCCCCAAGCTTTAAGAACCACATAGCTCCTCAGGTAGTGGAAGGAGCAAAGCTGGACTTGCTGCTGCGTTGTGGCAAGGGGACAGATCCTGTGGCGTCCCAGGTAGCAAACTACTCACAGATACTTCCCAGAGCTGGACACTCCTAATGTCTCTCTTCCACTCTCATGTGGATTCTCTGTTATAACACAATAATAAGTACTATTTACAATAGTATTATCTGCTATAATCTAATAATAGAGTTGAACTCTTGATTAGGTCTCCCCTCAGAGAGGGCTTGAATGTCATCTCTCTCCTGATTTTCTTATCATTTTAAGAATTTAATATTTTTGAGGTTTAATACCTACTTCCCTGCCAAATTTGGCTGAAATTGGCAAGTAGATTAAATGATACAGTTTTATTATTAGGAAAGTACTGACGTGGAATCAGCGTAATGCTGTAAGTCTTGCTTCCTTAGGATGCCTGGTTAAATAAAAAAGTTTGATTCACTGTTGTTAGATGCTGTGACAATTTCTGTTTTGCATATTGATGAAAAGACAAGTTCAAAAAGAGCATTTAAATATAATAGAATTTTTTATGTTGGAAAATACCTTTAAGATAAGCAAGTCTAACCATTAATCTAAAGCTGCCAAGTCCACCACTAAACCGTGTTTCTAAGCACCACATCTACATATCTTTTAAATACCTGTAGGGATGGTGATGAGTAGTCTCAGTAGTCTCTGAGTGAGTTCTGTCCAGAGTTTATTTTAATATGTAGTAGTATCAGTGGAAATTATCTATACAAGCAATTGTCCCTTGTAGTTGGCACTGGTGACGCTGCACCTCCTGTGTTCAGTTTTGAGCCTTGCACTACAACAAGGACATTGAGGTGCTGGAGCATGTCCAGAGAAGGACAATGAAGCTGGTAAAGGATCTGGAGCACAAATCTAGTGGGGAACTGGGGATGTTTAGCCTGAAGGAGACTCAGGGGAGATCTTATCACTCTCTACCACTACCAGAAAGAAAGGTGTACCCAGGTGGGTGTTGATCTCTTCTCCCAGGTAACAAGCAACAGAATGAGAGGAAATGGCTTCAAGTTGCACTAAGGGAGGTTTAGATTGGGCATTAGTAAAATTTCTTCATGGGAAGGGTTGTCAAGCACTGGAATACTGTCCAGGGAAGTGGCTGAGTCACCATTCCTAGAGATATTTAAAAGACATGTAGAAGTGGCAATTAGAAACACAGTTTAGTGGTGGACTTGGCAGTGCTGGGTTAACGGCTGGACTCAGTGATCCTAAGGGTCTTTTCCAACCTAAATGATTCTCATACCTAAACTAGTAAGAACCAACTTACTTCAAATAAGTATCATGTAATAGAAGCTGCTGGTTCTGATAAAGTTTTTTACGGAAACTAAGAGCCAGTCAGGTGAAGTTGCTCAAGTAGTTCTATTAGATCTTATTAGAGACAGTGATTTCATGTGGGCTCTCCTAGCCTGACAGCCAGTGCTGATTTGTCATTTGGCTTGCTCAAATGATATAAAGATCATTAAGAAAGCTTAAAGACCATTAACTGAGCACTCAGAACAGGGGCAAGGAAATTCCTTGCAGAGGAACTGCCTGGTGACAAACTCACCCTTGTATTGTAAAGGCAAGAGTGGTACAATGTTTAGTGGTATAATTATATTGCCCAGCCACACTTTCACTTTCTTATGATTGGATGTCTGAGAGATGTTGATGATCTGAGAGATGTCTGAGAGAAGACCTGACACAGCTCAACAAAAATCAAATGAAAACATAGCATGGATAAGGCTGTTGCTATGTCTCCTAGAGCATGTTCAGAAAAGCCAACACCATTACCAAGAATTCATTCCAGGAAGCAATAAAGGGAACAGTGGGTGATTTATGAAGACCTGGCAATTCAGTCCTTGGCCCTAAAAACTGGAAACTGACAGAACAATAATATTTCTTTTTTTAAAAGGAAATCATTCTCCCAGGCTTCCCAGTTCCCATCTATACCACATCTTTCTCACAGTCCTGCATATGGTAAAGAATATGACCGTGGTTTATTAAATATGGAATAGCTTCTCTCCTGTGGCAACAGTGTGAGTTGTGGATTTCACTCAGGTCCATTCTAACCTCTTCTTTCCATGGCTGCAGACGGAATAGTATTTTTGCATAATGTACAAGAAAATGCATTGAAAAATGAAAAAAGCTGCCATCTTGCAAATATACTTGGACCTTAGAAAACACTGAGGATTTGGGTGGCATAGGTGGCTTTCCGTGAACTGATAAAGAAAAATACAACCTGTAGAGGCTGTCCAGACACAATAAAAGTGGCTCACAAAACATTAACACAGGCAGGTATGATTGATAAGTACAAGGGCTTTTTCTCTGACTTAGTTTTCTATCAGATCAATGTTCTGCATTGAGACATGCTCCAGCCACACGAGGTGAGGTCCAGTGGAGAGCAAGCCATGAAAAAATACCCTAGACAAAGGCTAGGGCAGCAGAGCTCCTTTTAGTGTAACTCTACAGCTAGATTGGAGTAAGTGTAACATAAAACTACATGAGGGCTGTCTTGCAGAAAAGGAGGTCCTTGAGATTAGTTTATTGTCTCCCTCATTTATTGCTTTCTTCAGGCAGCTGTACTGGGATGTAGGAGACTGTCTGGCGTGAAAGTTCAGAGATGGAATAATTAGATTCAATGGCATGATTACGGATTTTATGTGTGAGGCACCTTTGATTGTGGAGAAAGTTAAAGCATGTCCTCCATAAAGCTTGGGAGGTTTCTCATAACACTAGTACAAGTAGGCAGATGAAGAGATGTCAAATTCCTAGCTGTTTCTTTTATCTTTTCTGTGATAGAGACAGAGTTCTGTTTTAAAGACTTACCAAAACCAGGTCTTTCATCTGTAGTGTAAAATTCATGTGTTCCCTGACCTCATGTGTCACATGGTAATGAAACAACGTAAATCAGAAATGTTAAAAGTTGAAGTTTGTTAATATTACTGCTGAAGCTCCAGTCTCTTTCCTTGTTAAACTGACAGGTCCATAGTCCAAATATATATATTTACAGATTACAATGACATAAAGGAAAAAAAATTAATGGACATGCAATGAGAAACAAATGTAAATGCAAGTTTCAGATGGCTATCTGGAAATTACAAAACAACAAAAAAACCCCAACAAAAACCCCCATGCCACCACAAAAACTACTTGGATTTTAAATGGGAAATGGACTTAATTTGTACTGTACTACCACCTTACTCTTAAGAAAATATTTTAATGATTTACGCTCTGTGGGGAAAATGTAGTAAATAACATACATTTTGCATTCTCTTATCTATGTTTCCTTATCACTTTTTTTCAGCTGTCTGGGCTGAATCAATGACCAAGACACAGGAATCTACCTTTCCTGGTTGAGGAGGACATTACATACTGATATTTTGGGGTCAGTAAACAAAAGAAGATGGACACCTATTGGCTTCTCCATTTGTTCCCACCCTTGCTGCTCTTCAGAACAACTGGCTGAACTTGATGTAGATCAGAGGTGGCAAGCACTCACAAAGCAACACAAAGACTTTGGGGAGACTACATTAAGACAGTCCACTCACGGGACACAGTCAGTCAAGTGTCTTCTTCAGGGGCTCATTGGCCTGGGATTTATTAAAAATAAGTAACTTCCCTCTTTCCCTCTCTCTTCCCATAAAATCCACAGGGAGTCTCAAAGAGAATCCAAAAACAGGGACATTTCCATATAGCTCATTTCACTTACAGAAATCCAACTCATTAACTCGACTATGCCAAAGCATAGTGTGCACTTGAAATAATCACAGGTAAGTCTCATACTGCAGTTTTTCCCCCATATTAAATGGATTGTGAATGCAACTGGAAACTAGTTCATATTCATTTATGTGAACTACTTCTGTCCAAATCTCACTCCACAAAAAAACCTCAACCCTTTCTCAATCAGATGACATAAAGGGAGCCAGTCTTGAAAGTAAAAGGTGAAATCCTGGCTCCATTGTATTCATCTGCCAAATATGAACTGACTTCAACACAGCCAGGATCTCCCCCACAAAGATTTAGCTGTTATAAGCAGGGGAATGTCTAAATGGCAAAGTAGAAAACCAGGTTATGGAGACTTTGGATCCTCACTTTGCATCCCCCAGCCAAGCACCATGGTAACATATGACATGAGACTATTGTCTTGGCTGCATTTGTAACCATCAGTTTTTCAACTCAAAAGATTCACATTATTACTCAAGTTTCTGCAGGTAATCTTCCTAACAGAGGAATCAAACATTACAGAGATGAAGTGCTTCTTTGATTTTCCAGGCAGTTTCTTGAGAACTATCACTATCATATCTGGTGATTCTAGAGCTACATCAATTGTATTTTCTTTTGTTACCTATTACTGGCTCAATTTTCTATACTATTAGCACTATCCTGACCATGCTGCTTCATGCTCTCATAAAGGTACCTCTTCAAGGGAGACTGAGTCAGTATGAGCCGAGGGGGGGGAGAATAAGCAATAAAAAAAATTAAATTCAGAAGGAACACAAGCAGCCAGAAATAAGAAAAAACACACAAACCAACAACTAAATCTGTGCAGAACAGTGCAGTGATCAGGAGAATTCAATCAGCACTGCTTCTAGCATTAAATAGCAAGACACAAAAGTTAACACTTCTTTCTGAATCCTTGCTCCAATTCCTAAATCAGCTTTCCATGTGTGTTAATTGGAATGGATGGAAATACAGCAAGTAATACAATTTTCCTGGGTTTTGTCTTCTTAACTGCTTGACTTCTTAAAAAAAGCATCTACTTTTGTCTCCATCATCAGATAAAATGCTGTAGCATGAATCCAGCATCTCCACCCAGTAGCTCTTAAAACTACCTGTAAGTAATGCTAACAGTCAAACCTCAGCATCTGTTACTGCAATGACAGACTGTCACAATTATTTGGCATGGAAAAAAACTTAAAAATTACTACTTTTTTTCTGTCATACGTCCTGTTTTACTTGTTATCTTACTATCTTATTTATCATAATTTTTTATCTTTATTATAAGATTCTATAACATTATTATTTACATTGTTTCTCTTATATCCCTTAACAGGTTGAATGACTTCACCATTCTGTGATTCTATGAAATTACTTTATAAAATTATGTATGGAATATACAAAAGATTACACATAACCTAAGAGACAGAAATCTCAAAACTATATTTAGCATACTCACTTGAATAAAGGAGTCCCACAAACAACACATTTGTATATTCCTTGAGCTTTATGGTGTGTGTACTCCCCCTCAAAGGCACTGAGAAAACGACAACACTATATTTTAAAAGTAAATAAAGGAATTATTTTTTTTAAATTATCGAAGTAGCTAAGTCTTTAGAAAATGTTACAGCAAACCCCCACAATTTCAAAGTTGGCAGTTGGTTTTTATTAAAGGCAGCAAATAAAGCAGGCACAGGAAAAGGGGAATGTCCTTGTTAGTGTGCCTCAGGTGTTACGCATCATGCAAAAGGAAGCAAATTGTCCCACAGTTCAAAGGCCAGAACTACAACACCAACAAAAAGGCGTAAAACTGGAGTCTTCCCCTATTTGGCAAGCAAAACGTCAAGTTTCTATAAACATGGCTTGTTTGGCACAGAGCTGAACCTGCCACACCTGCCTGGGCCGTGTGTCTGCGGCAGGCTCGGCAGCCACAGCGCGGCGAGGTGTGAGGTGCTGGGTCAGGCTGCCACCGGCTGCCCGGGCGGCAGAGGCATTGTAGCTTAAAATGAAATAATTGGTGCATGATTTCAAGCTGTGTGTGCCTTATATTTTCAGTTGAAAAGCAATATTCCAGCTTTAAGGGAATATTTTTCTAAGTTAACAATCTAAAAGGCTAGGAGGTCATTCACCTAATACGAATCAGCTGTGCTAGCCCAACAAAAAGCCTATGTGCTCAGCAGCTTGTTTTTATTATCCTTTCACCCTTTTTATGAGGTTCAATTTTTTTTTATAAACAGGATTTTTAAGAATGACCTAATCTCCGATTGTTTGTGTGCATTAAATCACGTTGTTGGTCCCATACACAAGAGCACGGAGGGTCGGTGGAAGGCAGGCCTCCCAGCAGAGGCCACCGTACCCCTGCCCTGCCGGGGCTGTGGGAGGACCAAGGGGGCTGGGGTGGAGAGAGGCACCGTCCTTGTCAGCCTCCCTGGCACATTCACTCACCAAATTCAGCACTGTCAGGAAGAGGTTTGCCTATTAACTGGGACCCCACGTGTGGCAGGGAGCCCTTTCAGCTCATGAATGAAAACAAGCAGTTACATCATTAGTACATTTGGAGCAGAGGTAAAGCCAGGGCCTTAGGCCAAGCTCAGTGGTATAAATTAGACAACAAAAAATGGCTGGGCCTTGGCAAGTTACTTTCGTGCTGGAATCAGCTGAGAGAGAGACTTTATTCACTAAAAACATCTTGGAAGCAAGTCTTTTTTTTTCCCTCCAGGACTTGAGGCTGGCTTCCAGCGACTAAAGCCATGTGAGGGCAGTTATTGAAAATTTTTGACATTCCAACCACAAATGAGCCAATAAATACTTTCTCCACATGTGCTTCAAAAAGAAATTGGAGTGGGGTGGAAAAGAACTGAATTATGCTACCTTCTTTTTGCAGCCGAAATGTCTGTACTTACAATGGCCACCTTCAAAACTCCAGCCTCCTGGCACAGGGCCATTTTCCTTGTGGTTCTGCTTACTGTGATGTCTTCCAAAAAAAGTGTACCTAAACTACTATTACTTCCACACGTTTTGTAGTAAACTAAAAACAGACTCTAAACATAAGCCTGGTGACTTTATAAGACATGCAGTGTTCATTAAAAGTCACACAAGAACTTTGGCCCTGGCCCCCATGTTGCAGATGCTTGTCTTTGCAGCAGTGTTAATTTGTAGGGGTTAGTAAACAAGTGCAGAAATCCTGAGGGAAAAAAAAACAAACCAAAAAAAAACCCAAAACTTGGTGCGGAAAACAGCAGTAAGAGCAGGGGTGGAAAAGAAAGATGCCTGTGTTTTGAGATCAGAATTTCTTTCATCCTGCCTTACCTTTCAGTCCCTTTCTCCTGAGTGACATGGTACTGCAAGGGTGTCAGCCGCTTCCTCAGCTCCTCCTGGGAAAAGACCACCTTACAGTCCTTTTTATCCCTACATGACCCTGCAAAGGGAGAGGATATGGCAGAAGGAGCCTTTTTAGCTTAAATCATGAATAATTGCTTTGGCAGACAGCCACAGCATAGCTTCTGCATTCACTTGTCAATGACCAGACTGGTCCCTAATGCACAAAGAATAGCCCAGCTGTACTGCAGCTGATTATTTCTTCAAATCCAAGTTTAAAAAAGAATTTTTATAGAGAGCCAGGTGATTCCACTGAAGCAGTGACATTGTGCTACAGCCAAAGCCCTTCAAGGTGTTATATACTAAACTGTTGTGCACACAATCATTCAAAAAAAAGTATCATTTTTCTGAACACACACACACACACAAAAAAGCTGTAAAAATCCCAACTACAGCTGAAACATTATTTACAAGACATCTATATTGGAGACTTATGGTAATGGGCATATGATGTTTAGCTACAACATCCAGCAATTTCATTACCCTTTAAAGTAGCTGAAAACCAATTCTAAATCTTCAAAATTACAAAAAGGTTGATTTAACTTCTTGCTTCATCCTTATTCTTTATAACAGTAGCCATTTTATTTTTCACCATTGAAGCGCTAGGAGTCCGAGGAACAAGTAATTTCATTATACAGAAAGCTGTACAAGGTTCAACAATAAACTTGTTGTAAAATTTAAGGTTGCTATTGAAATTACCCTCCCTTGAAAATCTCAACTTACACTTTGCTTAGTTCACACAGAAAATCCAAGGAGTACACAAGGGTTACTGTAAAAAAATACATTAGTATAGTGCAAAAATTTACATCAGGAAAGAAAAAAAACAACAATAAGGTTGCTTTTGGGAATGAAAGCTCCCAAAGTAGTTACAGAAATTGCCAAGTATTCAGGTAACTTTGATAATCATTGGCAAAAATTAGCTGACAAAATACAGCAGGGAAAAAGCACTCTAATTATGACAGTAATTAAAATACAGTACAATTAGAAATAAACAGTACTGACAAAAATATTTTTTGTTAGTAACGACTATACACTCATAAAAAGACCAATTGTGTTCCCAAAGTAGAGGCAACAGAGCTACCCATCTGTATGTCATTTAGTACAGGAGAGGCAATGGCAGGTTTAAATTACATGGTATTGGATTGCAATTTCCTAACATTGGATGCTTTTCTGCTTTTTTACCTTGAGTCATTACTAAGGAGCGTTCATAAAAAGTAGCTTAAAGCACAGATGCTTGCAAATCATTTAAGAAAAGATGTTTCCTTCTTCCTCCCCCTCTTCTTTTCCCAATTTTTTAATGTGTGGGGGTGGGTGAATAGGGGAGAGAGAGAAAGAATAATTCTATTGGTCACTACCGACTAACCACTAACCCTAGGAAGTATTTTCAGGAAGAAAAAAGTAAAATTGAAAACATCTGATTGAAGTAAATAGTGCAAACATAAAAAGCTTTACTACTGAAAGAAAGGTATTGAAAAGCGACTTTATTTCATAGATTAGAAATTACTTTTGATCTAAACATTCTTAAAAACAGATTGTTTTCCACTCTGAGCCATCTCATTAGCTGTGCTGCAGAGCCTTCGTTTTAATGGCAAGCTTTGAAAGAGCACTGCTGTATGCCTTTGTTAGCTTCAATCTTATTTGGGAGAGGGATAAAGATTTCATTCCAGGTCTCTTTGTTTGTCTTTCAAGAACCACTAAAGCAGTATTCACACAAATTTTGCAGGAATGTGCCCTGTGCCATAGCTTACAAATTATTTGGTTTTGGTGCACTTAAAGGTCACCTTCCAAATTAGCAAAATTTTCCTACATCCTGGCTTTTCAACCTTAAATGTAAATATTGTTTTCTAACTGTAAGTGAGGTTTGTTCTTTATAACATTTGGTTGCTTATTTAAAGATGTCAGACTTTGGAGGTTTTTATTCTCCAAACGTGCAGGACTCTAGGACTAATAAGTCTTTCGAAGTATAGCTAACAGGGAAAGGAAGCATATACATTACATAAATAGCTATTGTTACCTTGCATTACGCAGCTCAGAAAGCAACTGTCCGAGAGAGAGTCTTTTATGTATAATTTCAGTCTAAAAAGTAGACTAGAGAGCAGAGACTCTTACAAACCAACATCTCTTAACTTTTAGAAATATCTACCCGCAATTTTAAAAAAAACAACATTCTATTTGCTCTTTAGCTGTTGCAAAAAAAAAGCAAACTAGGCATAGCTTCACTTTGGAAAAAGAGAAAATACCGAGTGTTTTAAAGAATGGTCAGTATTCCCTCTTTACTCTCTTCAAATAATTTTTCATCTCGTTTAGAAATTTAATGTTCTTTAATCAATGGGCTCACTATACGCGCAAGAAAATTTCTAGATGCCACTTGATCCACAACATATCAGAAGTAGAGAGCATTTTAAAAAAAGAATTTTTACCCCCTTGTGTTTAATAATTAACTTCATATTTTATAATACAAACAAATATTTATGTCTACAGGGGAATTTTGCCAAACTGCAGCAGGGTAAAGTGCAACTGACCCCAACAAAGGATTCTCCAGGTTTATAATTTGAGTACACATCAAAAAAAAGTTGCACTACAAATCATAAAGGAGTATTCTTGGTCCAGCCCTCAGCATTCAAGAATGGCCCCATTCAATTAATTGTATTTATTGTTTAACTGCTAGCAACAAAAAACATAGCTCAGTAAATGGATCACATTATTTCCATATTGCCAGAGAGCCAAGCAGGTAAAGCAAGACTCACCCTGACTGCAGAGAATGTAAGGGTACATTAGCTGAAACAGCACTAGCTTACAAGCTTCTACAAAGTGCAATGAATCCTAGAAATCACTAGATGAGACTGTAGGAATACAGTCCTTTGGTTAGGAAAAAAAAATACATCCAACAGGGACAAAAGTGCTAAACTTTTAGTAATAGAGTGGCTGCTTAGCAATTGTTGCAGGGGATAACATAAAGCTACACAAAGATACACCCAATATGAGAAAAACTCTCGCCAGTAATAGAGATGTTATCAAACTTGTTATTAAATCAGAGAATAAATAGGCAGGCTGACCACCTTCCTCAGTCTGGTTCTCCACAGACAGGATGAGGTTTGGGCTGCAGAAAGGGTTCCCACACAGGCAAGAAAATTCTTCAGCAACTTGGGCATAAAGGCAAGCTCACAGTTCAGTGGCAAATTGTACAGTTCAAGGCAGATGAGAAAAAAGGTCATCAGTTCTACGAATAACATACATCAGTGTGATTACATTAAAGGAGAGACTAAATTAAATACAGTATGAGATTAACAGAGTCTGGATTAACAGGATCTATATTAGGGTTCTGGAATGGATCTCACTTGTTCTTTGGAGATGATGTTCTCAACAACATTTTTAGAAGAGCCCAGGACAGCTATGTTCTAAACTCCAGTTAGATCCTGCTGTTAGAAGAGGTGAACACTGGTGTGCAAAGACAGACAAAATTCCCTTTACATTCCACTGCAGGATCGAAGACCAGATTAAATCTCTCTGATCAGCACACCATGGAGCCTTCACTGGGGTTGGCACTCATGAGAAGAGCTGTGTGCAGACAACTGTCATCAATAGGCACTTGCCTTCAGCCTTCTGCCAAGTTACAGCAATGCTAAAAGCAGTTACGATCCTGGAGCAGGACGGAAGGCTTTGTGAGAAGACTAAGCTAAAAAGGCTTAATAAAAAAAAAAAAAAAAAAGGCTGAGGAGGGTAAAACAAACACCAATGGAAACCCTGCTTGGAGCCTTCATGGCCTTCATGGTATTCCTGAGCTTAGGAATGTTCTTTTCCAAAAACCAAGGCAATGCATGCTGCCATTTACTATTCACCTGGAGACTGGGCATTTCAGAGTTCACCTCTGGAGTCCTCTGTACAAATTAAGTGAACAGAAAGTATTTTCTGGGTGTTGACCTGATAATGAAGACATTAAGCATCTCACCTCACATATAAATTCCAATAGACCTTCTCAAATCTGTGGTTCATAACATTCCTTCCCTATAAGCAATCACAAGAAAACTAGCAACAAGATATGTTCAGACAGATGGACACAAATTAGCAGACCATTACTCCTCACCACTCAGCCCTTCACCTGTTCCAACATGCCAGAGGGTGGCGATTAGTGTCTAACATACCCTGAAATACGGTGGCATTTTGCCTGATGGCTTTCCTACTTCAAACAGTCTTTTGAACCACTCTAATGATTTTCTCGGGGTTTTTTTGCTTCCTATCACTGAAATTAACTCAATCTTTCAACTGCATGGAAGACACAGCATGTATTTTCCCCTTCTATGTATGCTTATGTTCTACTAGCATTAATGGACATTACAGTCATGGACTGAGCAACATACCACTTAGACTTCCTGAATTAAATATAGCAAGATCAAATGTTCCAGCAGAGGACAGCTATATAATAAATTTGGCTTCTAGTTTTCAGTACTACTTCTTTTAATATAACTAAGCAGTTTTTTAGGAGCCTTCCAGCACATTTTATTATCAGCCCAGCCCCAATCCCGCAATGTGACCTGTGTAGGCAGACCCTTGGGAATATGCACAGCTACTTAAGGGTCTATGAATGTACATCAGATTACACCATATGGCTCTAAGTATACATCGCTCTGCTTCCCCAAGTCAGTCCCCCACAAGTGGGTCAGACCAGGGTAGATCAATGGTAAATTATCTCAAACTGACATTAAGAGAAATCCTGCAAAGTTAAAAAATATTTGCATAGATTTCTTTAAATAAATATCCTTACATAAGCTATTGCTAACGCTCAATATTATTAAAAGTGGAATCTCTCATTTTTTATTATTTCAAATTTACTTTACACAGGTGATGCCTCTTGTTGACAGTTTTGCCATTCTTTCTGATTACAAAAAGGCGAACACACAACTCTCTCACTTCTGTTTAGTTTGTTCTCTGCAGCCTCTAGTCCACAGCCTTGGGAGAATGCTGCAGTGTCGTCTCACTGCAAACAAGCCACACACTGCTCACCTAGTTTAAAAAAGAACAACTCTTGAAAATGCAAATCATTACAAACAGTCCTATTGGCTTTTAAGTTGGAAAACACAGTTTTATAAAACCTATATTTGACATGATAGTTCTTTTTATAATCCACTCACATTTTAAATTACCTAAGCCTACTGGTGACTAGGAGAGATGCTGCAGAAGGAACTCTGAAATGTTGGGAGGTCAAGTTTAAGTAAAATCCAAACTTCATCATTTAAAAACCCCTGTAAATGTTTTGCACATTGAAAAACAGATCTGTTTCTTCTCTGAGCAATGGCTCCTTTGCTTTCTTGCTGAAGGTAGCTAACTCCCACTCGCTGTTGAAATACCATTTGCAGTTTCATGCAAGCATTAGGAGTAATGGGGCGAAGACCATTTCCACTATATTGTGCATTGAAAATCCTAAAGCCAGGTACTAGGACAGCAGTTACAATTTTGGGTCAAATGCCAGGTTCTATCTTAAAAGAACATCACCCAAAATTTAACTGTGTTTAAAAAAATTATTTACTTAACACCCAGGAGGGTCAGATGGCCACAGGGGAAGTGCAAGCCCCTTCTCTGCAAATTTGCAAACTTCCCGTGCAATCAAGTAACAGAGCTGCCACATTTATTTTTTCCACCTGGTCATCAGCATGGCTCATGTTTAATACAAATGCGTATATTGTGAGTCACAATCAGAAATCTCGTATGTAAGACAGCAAATTTCTTAAGCACCAAAAAAAAAAAAACCAATAAAATTCTCAAATTGCTAACTTATGCATCTCCTCTGTGCACTTGTTTTCTTTACAAAAAAAGTGATTCTGGAACTCCAGCAGTACAAGCAGCATTTCTGGGAACAGAAGCTGCCCTGTTGCTTCCACAGGTCTGCAATCACGTTTGCAGCAGGTTACATGGCCAAGGTAGCCATGCAAGCCAAAGAGACATTCCCTGAAAAAGAAATCTGAAGCCCCCCTCCCTGCAAATGTAAAAATATTTAACAAAAAACTGACGTGTTTTGCATAGTTGGAAAGCGGAAAAGAAAAACAGCTCCTTTTGTCCTCTCCAGGCATGTCAGATACTTCCTTATCTGATGTTAATGAAATAAATGTCACTACCAGCCACAACCTTGGTCTCACCACCTTTTCAAATTATAACGACTGAGGAATCCACCACCCTGCACTAGCTAGTGGAGGTGAAGGCAGCTTCCCCTGGAGCTTTTTGAGCTGTCATCTTCACTAGTACCATAGCAATGACAGCATGTGGCTGCTCAGCAGAGGTTGATGAATAGAACCTTCAATTAAGCAGAGCAAAAGCTCATTACGTTATGAACTGCCACATTTGTTATCGTTTCTGCTGAGATGGCCAAAGACAGAGTGCACAGGGCAGCTGACCTACTTGCCTTACTCTTGGATGCAAACCAGGCAAGACAAGATCAAGATCTATTGGTACAGCAGTGGAGGGGGGGACATTTATAATGATGGATTTCTCTTCCTCTCCCCTCTAACAGATAAAGAGACTTTTGTTTTGTTGATACGATACTAGCACCTTTCACAGACACTACATTTGTTTAAATTAAAAGCAACAAAGGCAGAGACACTGACCACTCTGTATCTGGCCAATAGATTTCTGTCAGAATCGATAAAAGGGTGTACAACATATGGAAAGACTACAGTAGAATTAAGATGAATTTAGTAAGAGTGCTTTATGCTATCTTTTGCATTTAAAATATTTCAGTAAGTCATCAAAATAAGTTCATTCACACTGCTTAATTAAAGGCTTAACCCTGCAGCAGAAACAATTACAAAATCAGCATTTGCCAGCAGTTACAGCAGTGGTGTGTAGCTTATTTTGGCATTCAGGCTGTTGCTAAATCCTCCTGCTGCTTCCTCCACAATAGTGATGTGTGGCCTGTGAAATGAGCATTGCATTTCAAGACTCAAGGTGCTGCAATCTGTACTTGGGATGGGGGTGGAGGAAATGAGAGGGGTGGGGAAAGGTCTTTCTTCTCATCCAATTCCCCACGACAGCCCAGATCTAACTAACCCCTGGCAAAACTCTCTCTCTCTCTGTCTCCCACTGTGGAGGGTAAGGAACCTTCTTAGCAAAAACATAAGCAGGCACAGCCTGCTCTTTGGCCTTTCATCCCATTTCTCCAAACACTGAGGGACATATCCAGCATGACAACAGGAACTGCTGGGACACTCTGCTCCAGCTTCTACTATGACCACCACAGAAAACACTGTAGCCCCCTCCCCTCTCAAGTTGCTTCAGGACAAAATGTAGAGAAACAGACAAAAAGGTTTGTAACTGCCAACTTCTTTCCCTAATGAGCCTTATGGAATTCCCTATTTTTCTTTAAAATACAGCCATGCTTTATGGGTCAGGAAGATGGGGTCAAGCTCTATAAAAGGGCTTTAAGAGGACTTGGTCAAGCCCTTCCCGGCTCCGCTCTTCTCAGGACTCCTTGACCTCAGCCAGGGCATCGAATAGGAGTTCTTACCTGTGGTGCACAAAGGTGCCACTGCCAGACCTGGGCTGCCAGCATCTACGATCCCACAAGAACCTCTCCTCCAGCCAGAGCAGGGGGCACCTTCATACCCTGGCCATGCATCCCCTCCCAACACAGCTTCTTTTGAAGGAAATCACAAACTGAGACCCATGTTTAGCTTGTAACTAAGAACAAGTATTTTCTGCTTCTTAGCGTTCTCTGGGACACAATTCCCCTCTATTCGTGTCCCTCCAAATTATGGTGTGTGCTGTAGCAGCCTTTGCTTAACCTAGCAGTTCAGTTATAGCAATGTACGTGTCTAATGCCTGATTCCCAGTCCACATTCTAGACTCATTCAATGTTTCATAAAATTCCAAGCTCACACATCCCCTAAGGGACTTGTTTGGTCATCTCCTTCATTGCTTCCCAAGATACTCTCACTGACTTTAGGGTTCACATTTGCTTCTTGCACCTCTTCTTGCTTGTACTCCCTCAGCTCAGCAATATAGAAAATCTCTTTCCTTTTTGCATGCTGTCATCTCTCCTTTAAATCACATTGTTCTCTGAAACCCTCAGCACATTCTCCTCAGAGAAAGGACAAAGCCAGGGGTTGTTTTTCATTGAAGGAAAAAAAGTGAAGGCAGTCCTTAAAGGACTTCTTAAACCTCCTGTTAAATACTCCAATAACTAAAAAAAATAACTTTAAAGCACAGAAACACCATTAGTGCTGAAACTTCATCTTTTCCATACCAAACTAAGCAGAAAACACAATAAGCCTGCACTGCAGAGGGCACAGGAATGGAAGGCAAGAAATTTATGAGCTTCCAGAATTAAAACATTCCTACAAGAAGGGTGGAAATGGTTTGTGGTGGATCCGTTATGGGAGCAGGAAGGGAATGCAAACCTTAAAAGATCCATCAGGGAACACATTAAGAAACTGGCTCTGTGCATGGTCTGGGAGCTCAAGAAACATCTCATCATCCCTATGCTTCTCAGTGCAAGAGTCACTGAGGAGCCTCCATTCAGATGAGACAGGGACAAGCACCTTCTGTCTATTGAGCAGATGAGGAAGAGGGTGAAGCTCCACCAGAACAAGGAGATGAGAAGAGTGAGAAAACAGGGTACAAACTCTAGGGTATGTACAAAGGCCTTCTAGTCTTCTTTATGATCCCAAGTTTTACAAGTGTCAGGCACTCTTACAGTATTACTTGCAATGAGATATCCACAACTAAATTTCATTCTAAACTGCATTAAATAAGAATACCATTGTACAAAAGAAACACTTGTAAATACAGTAAAACATTGAATATACTCACATTAAGACAACTATTTGTAAAGTTCAGTTTTAAAACTCATTTTAAAGACATACCAAAAATATGCTCTATTACGATAATACAGTGTTCTACTATCATATGACTAGAAGGCAGACATATACACAGACATTTATATAATAATGATACATGAATGACTTCACATGCTATTTATTATTGTGCTCACACAGTGCATATTTTCAAGACTCTTTTCAAGCATTTCTCAAATTCCTCATAACTGCTGGGAGGCAGTAAATTAAGCGCTTATAAGACTGTATTTTAAATTTAAAAATCTATTTTTGCTCCAAATTAATATTTTCCTTTTTTTTTTTAATTTAGCTTGACACAAATGAGTTTCAAATTTTGCCCCCCAACCAGTTCTAAGGAACAAGTACATTCATCTGAGAACTTGTACGACATATTTAAACCCAGAGCAAATTTTTATGTTCAAGACATAAACCCCAGAAAATGGGCATTTATAATGAAAACATCGACAGGCATTTAACCATAGCCATATTGGTGGTTTATGCTACACAACATCAGTCTTACTTTTATTTTCTTTCGGACCATGTGAACAGACATCTGTAGTAGTACATCTCTGGTGATACACATTCTGGAGAACTATGGGGAAGTTATACATTACGGAAACTATATCTCTGAACATAGAAACATACAGTATGAAACATTTAGACATACTTAAGTCACATGAAGTTTGACAGCAGCTACCATACTCTGAACACACAAGACTAAGGTCTTTTCTAGACTTCTTATTGTTAAAGCCGTATCTGGCAAACTCTATGCACACAGATAATTTCACTGACATGAGCAGTTTGAGAGCTCAGAGGAACAAATGCATACAATGTATGCAAATGTTTGCAAGATCTGCTCCTAAAAGTAATCCTCTATGTTAAAGGATTACTAATAAAAATCCAATTTTGAGACCCAGTAGTTTTCTGTTCACTGTTCATTTCAATTTTATGAAAGGATATAATACTGAAATTGAGAATTAACACAGATTTAGTAAAACAAGTTATGAGAAACTATATTATATTTACTTAATAAAGACTTACACCATATGCCCAGCACCATCTTCATGCAGATGCATTGTGTAGTTTAATCTAATCCTAGAAAAGTATGGCTTCCTATGAATAGTTATTTTAGTAATTAAACACTTCACAAGAATTTAATATTATCTAGGACTTTATTACACTGGAAAAAAAGGAAAAAAAAGCCCAACCCTAAGTCTACCCCTGTAGTTTCTTCATAATTACTTTTACTTAATTTTACAAGCACCATAATTTTCTTTCATCTACAGGAGAGGAAAAGCCAAATTATTGCATGCATATAAGCAGCACAACATTCAAAGTGCTAAAGAAATATAAAATCTTTTTAAGAAATGAGAACCCGTAGTAATTAAAAGACACAGCAAAGCAAAATAAGCTATCTTTTTACTTTATAGGTTGGTGGTCTGCTTCAGAAAACATGTACATGGAATCTGCATAATCATTACTTCTATCAGTTGCTTCCTGGTATGACATTAAAGCAGCTGAAGTAGTTTTTAAATTAAAAGTTTGATGGAGGTTGTTGTGGTTTTGAAGTGGGTTTTTCTGAAGACTTAATTTTTAGGAAACTAAATCCTGGCAGGTGTTGAGTGCATCGTGTATTTCCAAAGAAATTCAGAGCATTCAACTCAGGCTCAAGGAGCAACACTTCTACGTCACACAACACAGAGTGGAGCTGAACTCATTACTGGCAGTGAAGAAACCTGGAACCAACGTGATGGCAGTTTGCATACGAGCACAGAGTGATTTTTCCCAATGCTTATGCTTTTCTTAAAACACTTGTGAATGTTCCTAAGGTCTCAGGGTGTACTTTCTGTATGAATGACTCCTAAGTGGGAAGCTTTTCATATAGGCCTGGAAGTGCAGAACAGCAAATGCCTAGTGCCATCTACCGGGAGTGCCTTCTCCTGCTTGGACTTGCCATCTTGTCTATAAAAAATGTTATGAGAAAATAGTGCACTAGGTTTGCACACATTGAAACGTTTAGTCCTAACTTCAGACAAAAAAGTATTTTTAAAATACAATTTGGAAGAACAGATCAGCACTCCAGGTGCTAATATACAAACAGAAAAAGAGCAAGTAAAAACACCTCCCTAGCACAAGTCATCCAGTGTAATTCACGTGTGCTTACAAAATAGTGGTTCAAAGAAGAGACAGAAGGTCATCGCTATTCTAAGATACCTCCCAACAGTATTCCATTAATTGAGGGGTTTTTTTGAAAAAATTTCACTTATTTCTGATCTACAACTTTATATTAAATAGAAATTAAATGTTGCATTGTGTTACTTTGTTTCTTACAGGAAGGACAGAGGTACCATTTCAAACAGAGAAATTGAAGTGATACTTTCATTCAAGTCCTTGTCCTGCAAATATTTAACTGCATGGAGTTTAAAATGTCTGAAAGCTCCATTTACTGCTCTGCTGGCACTCTGCTCCCTTACACTGACTGGGCACATGTTCCAGAAGGTTAAAAAGTCTCATTCCAATGGAATTTGCCATTGAATTAGAAGGCAATCAAGCTCTACACCAACCCAGACTCAGTGGACACACCACATGGTGGCATGGTTGCAGGACTGCAATTCACACAGACCTGGATAGTGGGAAGAGTACTAATTCAAAGTGTTTTGTTATAAAAAACTCATGAGAACTGGGAGTGTTTTCTGTATATTCAGAAGTCAAAGTCATAGGGCAGTGTAGCATTTAGGGAGATGTTGGCTCTAAATCTCATTCCCATGTTTTATTTGATACATGTTATACCACTTATTTGCAACCCTCTAAATACTACACACACAAAAATCGAAACCAAAGGCAAAGCAAGCCTATGTTAATTTATAATCATATGGGGAATTTAGATTACTCTTAAAATATATGAGATATGTGATTGCATATTATTCCACTGTTAGCAGATGAATTTAGATTTACTATATAGAGATATCTCTATATATACCTATAAAGTACTTGGTCAGTGGAATTCAATCTATTAATGGTTGCATAGTTAGAGATCAAAGGGAAGGGAACAGTAATGTTAACTTTTTAATGCCCAAATGTGACTATTGGATTATGACAGAAAATCAATTTGACAAAACAGCTAATGCACTGCTTTGCAAACAGGTGTGCAACAGCCAAACCCCCCATGGACTGTTGTGTGTGTTTCCAGCTGACCAACTCTGGGATCTCCTCTTCAGAGTGGGAATAAAATGGTCCCCATTTTAAGATAGACACCAGCAATATGAGCACACATCAAAAGGTACAAAATGAGGACTAAGGAAATTTGCTTAGCCTATATTTTTAGAATTTTAAATCTGGCTCAGCAGCAAATATAACAGGAAACTAAGGTCAAGTTGACACAATGTGGGTTAGTCTCTCTCTTCTTCAATATGTTTGCAGCTCCTATCAAGGTTAATGGGAGTTTTGTGCATGTGTGGGGGAAACAGAACACAAATACTGCAAAAATTGGACTAAGATTTAGTTCAAATAAAGTGTAATCAGCTTTAGAAAAATCCGTTACCTTGAAAACTTCTTATCACCAAAAAAAATCTTTAAAACATCACCTCCATATGCTTGCTAAGTCCACCTCTGGGAAAAACTGCTCATAACATTCTGCACCCTTGTGAACCAGTTATGAGTGCAGCACAACACCCAAGCTGGTTCTTTTTTGAGACTTCAAACATGGATCAGCCAGGACTGTATCTTTTTTATTTGAGTGTCAAGAAAATTCTTAGTCATGTTCAAGATTAGCTCAGTGCAGTTTTTATTTTCCCCCACATAACCAGGTCTACTGACATTATTACGCTGACATTACAGATACTGTTGCTGTTTAAGCAAAACACAAAATACTGAGGTTGAAAGTTTTTATGATATAACCAATCCATGGAGCTGGGGTCTTATGGCACCGTTCCCAGACCTAATGGACAAACCTGGACCTTACATGAAAAGTGCAGCTGCATCTGGGCATTAAATTGCGTGTTTCCATTTAGCTATGTAGAGCAGTGTAACTAAAAAATACGCTGTCAGAGCAATAAAAGAATTAAATTTTAAATTCTGAACACTTTTTGTACATAATTTTCAGTACAACATATTTGATTTATAATAAAAATGTGAAAAGAAACACATGGAGTAGAACTATAGTATACTGCTAAAGATATTGGAAAATATTTTTAAGTCCTATGATTTAAGAGCAATCAACATCCTCAATTCTTTTATGTATCTTTTTTTAAAAGTAGAAATGGCATTTAATAAAATGTTTTTAGTTTAATTTCACAGTTTTTGCCAACAATGAGGAAAATAATATAAAATTTAAGAGACAATATTTTGGACAAGGAGGTCAAACAGCATTTCCAAGCTTCTTAAAATCTTGGGTATGAAACCCCTCACTCAAGCCAGTGACTTTAACAAAAAAAAAAAAGGAAATAAACTTTTGGTTCGAAGGAAAATTTAAACAAACCACAGCAACCATAGTACATTGTTTCCTGCAGCAGAGACACCCATTCCTACAAGGGCCTTCATTATGCATGACACAACAAGCAGCACCCATTCAACCTGAGGGAAGCCCACAGGCTCGCAGGGCCACTGGCTGGCTCTTTGTCACCAAATGCAGCAGGTTGAATGCAGACATCACTGTGATATCCTCACCAACAAAACCAGAGGCAAAGAACAGGGGCAAGAGCTGAGTAGGGAAGAAAAAAAAAGAAAAAAAAAAAAGATGAGAACAAATCAAAACATCAAAAATGTTAAGACACAGTCACAGAAAAAAACAATACTTAAAATTTTATAAGACCACCACATGGGAGCACAATTTTAAATGCACTAGTATGTTTAGCTCATTTCTGATACCCCACCCCCTAACATTTTGATATATTTTACATTGTATTCAGCAAAACTATTTTATATGCTACAAAGTGAGAGGGAGGGGGCATTTTTATAGGGGACATTCACAACAGCTGCTTTAGATAGCCAACTGAGAGTAACTTGGGGTAGCAACCTAAGTGGTCACAAGTGCAGAGGTGTAAAAAGGAAGAAACCTTAGGACCTCAAATGGATAGCAGGAATCCTGCTTGGAATACCCAGGAATGCTGGGCAGATCAAACATGCAGGCTTTTTCTATTTATTTTACTTAAAACAACATCAGACTGCAACATTTCTGAATGGTCAATGCTGGACACCAGTCATTGCTAAAAATTCTTCTTTTGATGACTTGCTTGAGGAATGTGACATCTAATTGTAAAAAACTTGCCAGATATCCTAAAACCACGACTTTTCAAGGGCAGGAAATAATTTGTGTTGTAAACTGTCCATGAGATATATTTAAACAGTCTTCCGGCCATTCAAATATAGCAAACGGAGAGATGGCAACCACGAGATTTTATTTCAGAAGGGTTTAATGCACAAATACTAATTTTTTTTTCACCCCATAATAGGAAAGAGGAAACACAGCTGCCTTATAGCCTAGCCATGTACAGCCACAGCTCACTTTGCAGAACCAGAGACAACCCCCACCAACGTCAGTACAGAAACTCTCTGGGATTCTCGTGGAAGGTCGCCAGGTGGCTCAGGAGCGGCGGAGCAGGTCTCCCAGCCTCCTCCCAGGCCTTTTTCTTTCTGTAGGAGCTCAGGAGCCGCGGGTGGCAGCGTCCAGCCATGGCCCGTGGCAGGCGCTATCCCAAGCATTTCTCCAATGCGGGAGAAACTGCCCATGTCTCATCCTGAAGAACGACACTCAGAGAGGACGCCTGTAGAACAGCCCAGAGAGGCAGTGGATGCCCCATCTCTAGAAACATTCAAGGTCAGGCTGGACGGGACCCCGTGCAACCTCATCCAGTTGAAGTTGCCCCTGCTCATTGCAGGGGTTGGATTAGAACACCTTTAAGGGTCCCTTCCCAGATAAACCATTCCAGGATGATACCCAGCCCCCTGCTGTATCCATTACCAAACCGGTCCGGAGCGCGTCTGAAAGAAACCCGCCCGCATCAAGACGCCTCAACCCTGGCGTACCCAAACCCAACTCGCTGCGAAATCCCGGGTACCACGGTGCTGCCCGATGGCGGCGGGACAGGGGCCGGGCGGGNTTCCCGAGAGGAGCCGGACTGACCTCCCAGACCAGCGCCGCCCCCGTGCCCTCCTCCTCCTCCCTCAAGTGTAAACAGCTTGAAGGACATTATTTGAAATTCCCGAGGACTGTAAAACAGATCCTGGCCTCTTGAAAATGTCAAGTACTTCAGTGTTCACCAAAATGTTGTTATTTACTCTCAAGTATTCATAAAGACTCAGAGTATATACAAGTCCTGAAAGCCCAGTAAAATATCACTGAGCATCCATGAAAGTACTTTATTGCTCTTAACATATTTTATTCTTTTATTGCCGAGTCTTTGATTGCTATTTCTATTTACTCTGTACAGTACAGCAATGCCCAGTAGTTCCAGTAGGAGAGGACCTCCCAGTGCCAGTCACTGTACACACACACAAACCCTGCTGGGGGGAGCTCACAGACCCCAGTAAGAACAGCTTGTGAGAGGAGTCGGTAAAGAGACGCGCAAAGTCAAACTCATTGAAATTAACACATTTGGCTTGGAGGGGCTTCACCCCTCCCTGCCAATTCCATGGGTACAAAGAAGAGGCTGAGGGAGAATGACAGTAACATTGCAACAGTTCACATCTTCCCTCTGCCCTTTCTGTGGCTCGTGCAAGCGTAGCCATAGCCTTCAGCAGGCTCAGGCACCGTGTTTATGCCTCAGACTTATGTAACAGGAACAGCCAGAGCATGACAAGAAACATAGGAAGAAGTCTGAGAAGGGCAACAAAGTTGGCGAAGGTCTGGAGCACAAGTCCTGTGAGAAGTGGCTAAGGGAGCTGGGGTTGTTTAGCCTGGAGAAGAGGCTCAGGGGAGACCTTATCGCTCTCTTCAACCATCTAAAAGGAGGCAATAGCCAGGTGAGGGTCGGCCTCTACTCCCAGGCAACCAGTGAGTAGAGGATGAGAGGATATAGTCTTAAGCTGTGCCAGGGGAGATTTAGGTTGGACATAAGGAAAAATTTCTTCACACAAAGTGTGATTAGATGTTGGAATGGACTATCCAGGCAGGTGGTGGAGTCACTTTTCCTGAGGTGTTTAAGGAAACACTTAGCACATGGCATGTGGCACTTAGTGCCATGGTCTAGTTGACATGGTGGTGTTTGGTCATAGGTTGGACTCGATCTCAGAGGTCTTTTCCAATCTAACTGATTCTGTGAAAACACCATCCTGGGAATAGCACTGCTGGTGGTTTAAACTCCTGTGCTGCACACACTCAGCCCTCTCTGGGTTAAGCAAAGCCCCCATGCTGGTGCTGGAGGCATGGGCCTGAGCCCCAAGGGAGCCCACGCCACGCTGGTGCAGCACCCCACGCCTTGCCAGTGCCAAGGCTGGGTGGCCTGGGGACAGCCAGCTAACACTGTCACAGTCAGTACTGTAGTGCTGCACTTTCACCACACAGACTTGCCAACCCTCACATCTTTACTGCAGCACTGCAACATGCCATTTTCTGGAAGGACAGATGCTCCACAAAGAGACCAGAGCAGACCTCAGAATCCAGGGAAGAGGATTATGCTTTTACATATCACTTTTTGGTTTTGTTGTTTGGTGGGTTGCATATTTTTTTAAAACATGTGCTGCTTATTGCACTGCCTGCAACACTGTTGGCTCCTTCACAGTTGTCCCATGGAGCCCTTTCACTACACTTTACTCTTTAACCTAGCACAACATGGATCTTCCCTCTATCTGGCTCTCCTAAGATGGACACCATGCTCACCAATAACTTGTAAATCTTATAAATACAGATAATACAAATTCAGCAGTTACTATGTCATTAGGTGGGCTTCAGCAGTTTTCTAGAAAACACATTGTAACTCCTGGAAAGCCTAAAGGATCCGAATCTTGGCATATGTTAAAGAACTGCCGGCTTTCAACGGCTTCTACATTGTCCACTGTGGACATTCAGAAATCATAAGCTCAGCCCCAAAATAAACATGATTGGTTATAAAGTAACACAGGTAGTCTGTCAAATTTGTCCTTTGGAAATTAAGAACTTTGTATGTACTCAGGTTATGTTTTGGCAACCTTTGTCTGCAACTAGAGAAATTTCTTTGGGGGAAGGACAACTTGAGATATCAAAATCTGGTATTACCACATCTTGTTTTTAAGAGCAGTAAGGGAAACATCAAGGGTCTTGGGATCTGATAACACTACTTGTTTAAATTTTTCCATAGTCAGTGTTTTTCCTGACAGCTCTGGTCCAGAATTCTTAAAATTACATGAGAATCCCAGCTCTCAGAAGAAAAAATGTGAAGTTTTAGTTCTTTACAAGTAAATTAAAAAACCATACACAAATTCTTAAGGGAAAGATCAGGATTTTTTCCTTGCCCCAATAATGAGACCTTAATAGTATGAGGCTTCTACTTTTTTCCAATTTCCCTCCCCCCAACCCCCAAGTCTCTGGCCTCATTTGGAGGGCAGGAAACAATTAAGAGATAGGTACACACTAGCAAGAGAGCTAGGCTCCCAGGCTCTTGTCAGGAATTCCTGTGTCACTGGAAGAAGTGAAGAGCAAAAAAAATAGTCATACTGAAAAAAGCCAAAGAACCAGAAGTTAGAAGGCAGTAAAGGCCTGGGAGTCTACTATACTCAAGAGTCACATTAACAGTTTAATTTTTATCAATATTTGTTTTGTTTTTTTCAGTCCAGCAATAAGTTCAAAGAGTTGTTTTGCAGAGGTTTTACTTATTTTGACATAAAGCAAACTATAACCAAATGTTTCCCTGATAAAGCATAGTGGAATATTTTGTATATACATTTATTCCAGCCTTAACATTTTGACTTTTTTTTTTTTTAATTTGGTTTTTGCTCACCTACAGTTGCTGCCAATCAGACTCAGCAGACAGGGCAGATCAATCCCCAGGCACTGCAGGAACAAAATGTGCAGCCTACAGAAAGAACCACAGGAGCAAGTGTTTCAGCAGATCATGTCTTTCTGTGTCTCAACAGTTATTTACTCCCTAGTCATTTTACCTTAACACATTCGATGCTAATGTCAAAGCCCTTGGTCTTTCCTGCTCCCTGCATTACACTTGGTGGTTTTTAGGTACTTGACTGTTTGCAATTAATGTCTCAGGTTAGTCATGGTGTATGCTACAGTGGGGGCAAAGGCAATGTTGAATAGCTCACAAGGAGATGCCTAATAAACCATCACCAAGCTGCCAGGAGACTGGAGCATAGGAAATCTTCTCAGCAGGGGGATGGTGACTGCTGGTTATTTATCAGAGAAGGAAAGAGTTCCAGTTCTCACTTCGGATTCAAGATCTCTGATCCTTTGCAGTGCACAAAGTATTCTCACACTTACGTACCTCACTACCTGGGCTAACCAACCCTTCTGTCCTGGCCTCCCAACAGCCTGACAGAACAATGAGGAGGCAGCCTTCAGCCCTCAAAAAACCATGCACCTTTTGAATATGCATTTGTGCTTTATAATTGTATTTTTTAGACAACTGCATGCTTCACTGTACTGTATTTGAAGCATTTGGAACAAAATAGTAAAGCTAATTGATAAAATCTTAGGAAAGGGTAGATTTAGACTACATATTAGGAAGAAATTATTCACTCTGGCAGTGGTGAGACACCAGAGCAGGTTGCCCAGAGAAGTGATGGATGCCCCACCCTGGAAGTGTTCAAGGCCAGGTTGGATAGGGCTTTGAGCAACCTGGTCTAGTGGAAGGTGTCCATGCTCATGGCGGGATGCTTAGAACAGGATCTTTAAAGTCCCTTTCGACTTAAAACATTCTGTGATTCTATGAAATTTACCTTTAAAGAGAGATTTTAGGCTGTGGATTTTCATGTGCTTGTACAACCATTGATAATGCAAACCAGGTGTCTTCAAAAGTTCATGATTTGGTATTAAAACACCTTGCAAAAGCTCACTATCTGATGGGAGTAAAATAATCTCTAAGTAAAATAAGTAAGCTAAGATAATGATGAAGATAATTATAAATTTAAGCTTCTCAAAGACTTATTGAAGAGGCATAAAGAATTCTAAGCTAAATTAATTGCATTAACCTTACAGCTCTAGAAAGTGTCCTGTAGCATATATTTGGATGCTTGTCTGCATATAGTTCCGCCCTCCTACAACATTAGCTTCTCATTTACAACCACAGAAATCTGAAGTATTAGACCTGAATTCCCACTTCACTTTTAAGGCTATTGATTAAAGCATGTTCTCCTTAGCTGTTTGTGATGGAATGTGCAAACTGAATGGCAATCCAGTCTACTTTTAGGAAGTTTACATTGTGCCCCAATAAAAGAGGTAATTACTGCCATACCTTGTAATATTTGAGTGGAAGACCAGGAAATGTCAAGCATTAAACTTGAAGTTAGTACTACCATTAGAAAGGATCCTAAACAGGGAAGTTCAAAACCTTTTTGTTTTGTTGAATTTTACATATTTTCTTATACTGGAGTTTGTTCTTAAACTCTTCCCATAGCAACTGAAACTCAAACCTAAAAAACCTTCCTGCAAAACACAGAGCCTAACACATAACACATTTTCAAGTCTTGGTTTGGCTCACATGTGCTTTACGATACTGCCAGAACCAGCTACCGGTGTTTTAATGGCCCTCACTTACAGGAATGATCATTATCAAAGGAACCAGGGAAGCGCTTAACTGGAGAGTCTATTCAGTGTTTCATAGCATGAACTATAGCAGTTGTCCCTGCACTGCAGAAGCAGCAGGGCTGGAGATGGGCAGATGGCTATCTGGGCATACCCAGCAGGACGTGCACCACGGCTGCTCAAGCTTGAGGGGTGCAGGAGGCCCTCCCCAGCCTCAGAGCTTCCTCACAGGCCAGCCCTCTTTCTCCTGTGAAATGAGGTTATACAGCCCCATCGACAGATGTTACTGAGGTATCCTTTTTGTGTTCTAGCTGGGAAGCTTCAGGAGCAATGGCTTCTATATTCATCATGTTAACAGCTAGAGTAGGGGAGGAAGAATAAAAGTCTAAAGGTTGAGATCAGATAGAAGAAACAGAGGAAAGCAGGAAAAGAGGATGAGCAGGAACACTCACCTGCTAACCCCGAGCCCCACTATGTGATACACAACTGACATGCACAGCCCTATAGACTAACCACCCTCCATATTTCATCTGTAGGCTGCATAAAGTTTCCCACTGAGGTGAATCAGAGATATTTTAGGAGTTCAGCCTTTAGTCTGAGCTTTATTATCCAAACTTTGGTCCTCCATCTAAGAGAGATGAGATTCCAACAAGAGATTTTAGATTATCATACAGGCTAAAAGGATTATCTTTCCAATAAAATAAGTATTAAAAATCTTGGAAAATAAACCAGATTCTGAAACCTCTGCATAAAATTCAGCATAATTTCACTGATTTCAATAGTTGACAAAAAGATATCTGTAAGGAGGCTCCATAAGTCTGTGTTTCCATTTATATTAGAATGGTTACGCAGAATAGAAAAATTATTTATACTTATAAAAGAAAAACACTACATCTGAGCAGAGAACAAAGAGATGTATTTAATTTTCATCTAATTACCAAATTCTGCTAACATTCTTTCTAGCATCAGCTGCCTAAGAGGGGAAGCTCACAATCCCTTACAGGAATAACCCTTTTTGTATGCTGAACTGGACACCTCATTGTTCCCTTCCCCACCTAGTGAAAAACCAGTTTGTCAACAAAGAGGCTGATGTGCTGGTGTAATTAAAACCCAAGGGTGTGTCCAGGGGCCAAATTAAAAAAGCCTGAGAAGTAACGGGATAATCAAAACACAGGTTTTTCTAAAGGCTGTACCCTCCCAAAAAGCAACAAGAGGAAAAATACATTAATGCCTCCCTGTTCTGCAACCAATGCCATGGACAAGAAAACTGCGAGGCTGACTCCTCCTTCTTTTACTACCGAACATTCACACACAGCAAGGCAGCGGTACCCGTCCTTGCTGAACAGCCAAAGTGGGGTTGTAGAGAACATTCATGTTACACTGAGTACAAGGGGAGGAGGGAGGCTATTAATTCTCCTTTAAGTAATACAAAACTTAAGAGGGTCCTTGCTCAAGGGACTCTAACTTGGTCCTTAGGGAGGAACATAAAATGGAAGGAGAGTTTGTGTAGTGTAGACAAGACACTGCAAGCCTCGTGGGGCAACAGGTGAAATGAGAAAAGTGAAACTGCAGAGAGATACAAAAAAGTGGAGACCCCAAGGAGAGAAAGAGACTAGACAAGTAAGGAGTCCCCCCCAAGCCTGGGATGAAAGAGGATTCTTGGCTAAGGGCAGAAACCAGCGACGGTCTCACTCACACATCTGTCATTTGCAGACTGTTTCCCAATAGTTATGACTGGCAATACTTCCTAAAAGAAAGTAAATATAAGTCAATTGGGATTCCCCCCCCCCCACTCCTCTTCCTCCCAGATCTGATGCACTAAAATAGCACTGAGCTGTACTTTCATTTTCCCTGACTTGGTAGCCTGCCAACATACAACACATTCCTTTTACGGCAGTGAGTTTATAACTACAACAGTCATAAACTGTTCTTAAATGGGTCTTTTCCGAGAATCACAATCCTTTCAACATCTTGAAAAATTTCTCATCTTTTCCATTGCAGGCAGTCCTCTCCAGGACAGTGGTAAAGATTTACTTGCTTCTGGTTCTCAGATGATGAGATACAACTGTTCTGGAAATAACCATTTAATTTAACAATTCCTACTGGCAAGCCCAAAAGCTTTTTGTGTTGCTTGTGCCAATAAAGGATTCATTATTAGTACTAGAAGAAAAAAAACCCCAAATTTTAAAAACTTCTGGGTTACTGCTATAAATAGAATTATCCAAGGGGTATCCTAGCACTTGAAGACATGAAACTCATTTTTGCTATCAGGCCGATTTGAGTAGGTATGTCTCTCTCTCCACCAATATTTGTATTATCAGGCTTACCAATAAGCAGAGATAACAAGATTTCTATCCTGTCTATTTTTAATTTGGGACAAATCCCATGCATCATTTACCAGAAGGTTAAATGCAACTTTCTTTTATAGCTGTGAACAGAGGCCCTTCAATACAAATTTCTATTCTGCTTTTTTGAAACACCTTCGTACTAGTTTTCACTTTACAATGGAAAAAAACCCACCTAATTTTGAAGATCAAATAAATACATCATTTGGAATTGTTGTTCTTTTAAATTGTGTTACACAGTACTCTGTAACTCAGCAGACTTCTTCCTCATTCTATAAAGCTTATTTGCCCGGGTAACTATAGACAATAGATACGTAATATGAGCAGTTTCTCTTAGGCAGAATATCTCATACAAATGAAGCAAAGACAAAGCCTCCAGCTAACTGATACGACTTAACAGGCCTTCCAACATTGCACAACAAAAAAGTACGCTCTTTTCAAGAGAGCATTGTCTCACCCGTTGCTAAAACCAGCCCTGCAGCAGTTTGCTGAGCGCGCACTCCTGACCCGTGCGGCACAGGCAGGCTGCGGTGCAGGAGGTGTGAAGGATGCTGCCACTTCTACTGCACAGAGGCTCAAACATCACAGACCAGTTAAATTAGATGACCCTCTTTTATGAGGCACTGTAAGGAAATGTGGGAATGACACTTTACTAGTCCACTGAAAGAGACAAGGTCCCTGAACACATCAGAGCTAAAACAGTTGTGATTTCAGCTGTGGTTTTGCCCTCCAGTTTAATGTGCTCTTAGAGTAAAATCTGTATTGGGGAATAAAAACCTCCAACGCTGACTGTCAGAGCAGCAAACGAAAGCATCCTCTTTTGATGCTATGGAGTTATTACAGTCTATATAGGAAATCATCAAAAAACAATTAATAGGTCTATGGCCAGCAGATTTTTAAGATATTTAAAACTCTTTTAACTGACAAAGTGGTTGATGCTAATATCTGTCTACATGTATATGCACATAATGTGCCTACAGATGCCAGGCACCCTACTAGGAAAATAAACTTGCAGTGCAAAAGACACATTCGTCTTGTTTGTGTCGTTTCATTCTGCATTCAGCTCTTCAGCACAAACCATTTGAAAGATGAATTATCTCCTTGTATTTTTAGAATTTACTACTTGAAAAAATATAATATTTAAATCAGACTCTGTACCAGATCTGAGTATCTAGTATTTTGTAAAAAAGTTTTTAAGTAAAGCATGAGGTTTATAAAATTTAGTTATGATCTCTTTGTCAGGTAGCATAACTTCATTTCAAAACAATTGAGGTTGGTGGTTTCTTTTTTCATCGTTCCAGCTGCCAGAAAAGCGTTTCAAGTTAAAGACATCGTAGCCGCCAGTCTCTCCCCAGCAGTCTCCCTTACATGGAAATTTTCCACGTGGCTTTCTCAATAAACCAATACCGCTCATCACCACCGAGCGGTGCCAGCTCCCTTTCATACAATCACACTGCACAGCCCCGTGAGTTGTCCTTCAAACAACCATCTCAGCACCCTTTAAAAATGTACCTTTGATCACACAGATTGTGTCACGACGGTATGCAGAGCAGCCTTATGAATATACAAGAAAACCTCCGCCTTTTATCCAAAAATATTTTTAAAAAATTATACCATGTAGAAATTCTAACACTGCACAAATAAAAAAACCCTCAAACATAAAAGAATGGCTCACACAGACTATAATGGTAGCATTAATCATCCAAAAACCAAAGAACCTTTAAGCAGTTGAAAAAAAAAATAACATTTGATCCATGCCAAAATAAAATTCCATCAAGTAAAACAGAAATGCCTAAGTCTTCCCTTGCAAAGGTGTACTTTTATTTTATGAATAACAGACCACATTACAGCAAGTAAGGAAAGAGTATTTGTCTTTATACCTTAAATCTTCTTTGAACTTACAGTACAGTCAGATGAATGAATACTGAATGTCAAATACGGACTGAAAAATAAGAGAGCATGCAAAACTATTTCTGTCCTAACAGCAATAAGTTCGATTCAAATACACAGATTATTTGATTTTAAACCACTACCCAAGGTGGACAAATTAAACAAACATTTTTATTTAAGTTTCTGTAACACCAATTTTGTAAAACAAATCTTCACTTGATTGGGCTACCGTTAAGTATGTCAACGAGCTAAAAATACGTTAACTTCAAGCAAAATTTTCTGCCATTTAATAATCAGGATATATATGTATATATGTACATCTACCTGTATTTAGGTAATTACAGGGATGAAAATACTTATTCAAGACTTTCCTTCTTACAAGAGAAAATGTCATAGGATCATAGATTCACAGAATGGTTTGGGTTGGAAAGGATCTTAAATACTATCTGGTGCCAACCTCCCCTGCCATGGTCAAGGACATCTTCCACAGGACCAGGTTGCTCAAAGCCCCATCCAACTTGGCCTTGAACACTTCCAGGGATGGGGCATCCACAACTTCTCTGGGCAACCTGTTCCTGTCCCTCACCAGCCTTACAGTAAAGAATTTCTTCCTAATATCTAATCTAAACCTGCCTTCTTTCAGTTTGAAGCCATTACCCCTTGTCCTATCACTACAGGCCTTCGTAAAAAGTCCTTCTGCTCTCTCGTAGCCCCCCTCAGGTACTGGAAGGCTGCTCCAAGGTCTCTTTGGAGCCTTCTCTTCTCCAGGCTCAACAACCCAAACTCTCTCAGCCTGTCTTCATGGGAGATGTGCTCCAGTCTCTGAATATCTTCCAAAGACAAACTTTTCTCAATGAAAAATATTATGTGGAATCTGTGGGAGCGGTGTGAATGCAAAACATAGCATTGTATTCTTTTAATTAGCTAAATATGTTTACATTGTATGTGCAGCACTAGGATCTGCACCTTTAGGCATCTTAAAGCTATTTTTCAATTCATGAACAAAAGAAGTGTTAATTTTAACAAAACATATCACTTCAAAACCTGCTTCAGTTATTTCCCTTCTCTTTAATTCTCTCTCAAGTGTCCAGAACCAAAGATGTCTGGACCTTCCACCTCTTTTAATCGACTAAAAATATCTATTAAACTCTACATATTCATCAATCTACATTTCCCAGCCCTAAATGCATTCAAAACACAAAAATACTCATCCTATACCCCTCTAGCTGGACTTGCAAAATCTTTTCTGCAGGGCAAAAAGTACTTACCTTTGGGAAAAAAAAAACCCTAAATACTTTCTCCTGCTCTGTTAAAGCAAACTTAGAGCAGTGCCAGGCCTGGCAGCAGCCCCGCAGTCCCCCTCGACGTGCAGTGCAGGTGGCTCACGGGGTGAGCCACTCACTTCAGCTCCTCTGCTTTGGTGGGGAACAGCGCAGACACCGAGTTCCTCTTCCCTCAGCTCTTTGCTAGTTTCAAGGCTTTGTAGTTCAGCTTCCCAGCTGGATCAATATTCTAAGATAAATGTTGACGTTTTCTTTGCATAATCTGTCCCTAAAAGTGACATCTGTTCCACTTTCTTTAGCAGAGGCAGCAGCAGGCACCCACAGGCAGCCCCTCCACCGAAGTCTGCTGTGAGAAACTTCATTAAGTACTGCCCTAAAATGCAGTTTGTTTCTGTCCTACTTGGACTTCTGCTCCAAAAAAGGAAACCCTGCACTTAAACCATCAGGGTCCCTCTTTCCCCTCTTGGTCCTGACATTTCACACCACTGTCACTAAGACATCAGAAATTGCTCAGCAACTCAGCCATGTCCCCACAGCATCCTCAATCCCCAGCACAGAATCCTTCTCCCACGTTTCACTTCAGCACATCTCAGTGTAAGTGTGCGAGCCTTTGCCACCCCTGATCAAGATAAAACAACAAAGGACATCAAGTTCTATGTCCACTGTAAGGATTTTTGAAACAATAACTACTGGTTAGAATTCTAATTGCTCAGTATGTTATTTTTAAAGCATTGGTATATATGTACACAAAGATTCACATTTTCTTACAGCTATCTAGACATTTAGAAATTCTGTATAGTTGCTAGGGAAAACAAATTAAAAAATTAATAAACCATAAGCTATGATCAGTTAAGTTCCCTCTACAAATTTCCCTATTTGTAACCCAATACAAAGAAAACAAAACACATACACCAGAGTATCAGTTTGGAAATAGAGCAGCTGCCCAGATGACCTTCCATGGCAGTAGGAAATGAAACAGTCAATGAAAATTAGAAAGCAAGAATGCTGCTATGATGAACTTGCCACAATCTAACCCCATCAACCAACATACTTTTCTTCTTTTGTTCTATTCTACAGGCAGGAGGAAAGCAGTAAATCAAACAGATCTCAAATATAAAATACTTTTTGACAGAACAAACTGGAAAAGTACCTTCATTTTGGATCAACGTCTTATACGACAGGAACAGAGCTGCTTGAATAAATACACTCGTTGAGTGCTTCTCCTACTGACCAGGGCCATAAACCCAGCAAGGAGTCTCTGCAGAGACTCCAACCCGCAAAAAGTGTGAAATATCCTGAAGAGCTGAACAGAACTCAAGATGGTCTTAATAAATTGGAGAAATGGCCAAAAATCAGCAAGATGAAATTCAAGACAGCCAAGTACAAAGAATCACATTTGGACTTTAAAAGAAATCTTCAAATGCACAAAACAACCAAAGGAAGAATACCAGACCAGCAGCAGTACTGCAGAAAAGGATGTCAAGGTTAGAGTGACAATAATTTGAGCCAACAGTGTGAAACTATTAAGAAAAAAATGCAAATAACAGTCTGTAGTCCATTAAATAGAGAAACATATACATAGTAGCAGGAGTTGGTGAGGAAGTCTGCTCTCCCCGGCAGCAGTGAGGTATCACCTGGCATACCCTCCTAGTTGGAGGCACAGAACAGAGACAATTCAGGAAAGCCCAGAGAAGTAAAAACAAAAAGAATGGTTCAGAAACCCAAATCCCAGCAAAAATTTTTTAAGAACTTGCCTTGTTCTAGTCTACAAGAGTGATTGTGGAAATGGGATAATGCTGTGAAAATCTGCATCTCATCTTAAAAAGCAGTAAAAGTTTAATGCTTTTTAAGAAATAATACTGCTTTTTAATTAAAAAGTTGAGGTTAGACATTAGGAGGATGTTCTTTACAGAGAGAGTGACTGGGCATTGGAATGGGCTGCCCAGGGAGGTGGTGGAGTCACCGTCCCTGGAAGTGTTTAAGAAGAGACTGGATGTGGCACTTAGTGCCATGGTCTAGTTGACAAGGTGGTGTTGGGTCAAAGGTTGGACTTGATGACCTCAGAGGTCTTTTCCAACCTGTGATTCTGTATGATACATCACTCAGCTATTACACTCTCTTTATTACTGCCACAGTTATTACTCAATTGTCTTTAGAGAAAAATGTACTGGTCTGTAATTCATACGTAACAGAGCAACAAAAAGGGTTTGTTTTCCCCCACAGCTACTGTATTTTACATTTTAAAAGACTTCATGGACAGAATATAGAGCCTTGCAGAGTATCCTTCCCAGCAAGGTTCAACAACTGCTAGAACAAATCGGTATGATCCAGCACCTCTCTCAAGTTCAGAGGCAAGTAGTAAAACTGCCTTGCAGTTTTGGATGAGGAATGTCAGGTAGCAGTTCAGAAATGGGCAGCATCAGGTGGATTCCTTCCCCAGTGAGCCACTAATTTGCTACACAAGCTGGTGGAGATGTTGTCCCTTATGTGAACTTGCTTTTAACAAAAAGCAGGAGCGTAAACAAGAAATACGTACACAGACACTTTGGTTTCTCCTACAAAATAAGGTGTTAAGAGGTGTGCTATTAGTACAGAGTATTTTTCCACTTTGTATATACAAAAGACCTGATGAAACACTGATTTGAATTAAAAAAAAAAGGAAAAAATGAGGATACAGTCTAAAAGTACAGTTCCCACAGTGAGCAGTTAAATACTAAGGCTTCAACCAACAGGGCTGATTTTCTTTTTCTGCAGCCATTCAAAAGCAGAGATGATAAAGCTACAGAAAACCCAAATCACTTTATTTTGGAGTTTCTGAATTTATATCTCAGGGCTGTAGCTTCACACAGTTGGCTGATCCACCTTGACTTTTCCACCTGTCCCTGAGCTGGCAGCCTAAGCATCTGCTCCTGTCTTAACTCCCTTCTTTCTCACACTTGTGGAATGGCTCCTGACAGTGCTGTTGTTGTGCAGGAATGGAAGCCTAACCAATGTGACCTGCAAGCCTTGGTTTCAGCATCATGTAGAGTGGATCAGTGTACTGCTGGATCACTCATTGGCAAATTCGACTTGAACTGGCCATAAGCTGTGACTGGTCATCATCAGGACACATAAGGAGGGATCTGTATTGGTTTCACGTTTCTATCAAGCTTTCTCCCAGCAGCAGGATGGTGACAATCTGACCCAGGTGGCAAAGCCTGCTTGTACCAAGTTAACCATTTTTCTTAGCCAAGGGAGCAACTTTATATCAAACCACTGTTTGCTCTTGAATCAGCTGTAGGAGACCCAAGGCCAGACTCACTGTGCTGCACGAAGTGAAAGAGATATCCATGTGGCTCTCACCCCACCCAACCCACCGCACAGGTCCTCAAAGTGGTTAAAATCATCTACACACTCTGTGCAGCTGGAGCACTAGCTCGCCTGGGGATTTCCCTGAGAACCATGCACCGGGGAATGGACAGGAACAAGAACAGGGCAATCCCCAATCCCTTAGCCAGACTAGAACCCTTTCTGGGCTGTTTTCTTTTGGCAACAACTGGCACAGATCACTTCCCCAGGAAGCTGCTACGGTTCCGTGTGTTGAATTTTTTTTTTCCATTTTCATTGTGTGGTGGGAGTGAAAGTGGTGGTGGCATTTGGCAGCTACTTTCCATCAGTGTTACTGGTATTCCCTGGCAGAAGGGATTTGTTTTCCATCAGGTGTAATGCAAAGGCATTGTCCTCTTTTGGAAGAATACAGAGTTAAAGAGACCCATTGGGAAATACCTCCAAATGCCACGCACAACATTACTGTTAAGATTTCCTGGATGTGGTAACACTTCCCAAGAAAACAATGTGTTAGCACACTACGTACACTTTGCTAAACTGCTGCCCACATTTCAAAGCAATCATTAATCCCGATGTTCAGATGCCACTGAAAAGAAAGAGTTGACTGGGGAGCTCTGCAGAAGTCCCACCCTTAGACTTTGTGCAACATTCAAAAGCTGAATAATGTTTAAATTCAAAACTTTTGGGAAATAAAGAAGTACTTAAGCTTTAAAATACTTCACAAAACAATGATAAACCATAACTTGAGTCCATGAGGACAGCAAAACTGCATTAGCACCTTGTAGGTCTAAGCATTGTTCTTGCCTGTTTGGGGCTAGTATCGCTCAGTTCCTCAGGTCTTAAAGTCCTTACTGAAAAAAGCCTCTTTATTCTCAGTTCCAGTTGCTAGATTGTGTGGTTTTCACATAATGCCATTGGAACTGAGGTTGCTAAATGAGAACCAGAAGTCTGGAGCTAAGCAGATAAATTGTAATTTCCAATTACCTCATCATAAATGGAGTTCCCAAAGAATTCTTCTAGCCTATTTTCAGACAAAATATATGGATCACCATATACACATATTAAGGACAAAAAAATCCACTGTTAAAATGCAGAATTATATTCTTCATCTTCTGGTAGAAATTAAGGATGCAATATGTGGTTCCTTCCTTTTCTTAAGTGGTTGGTTGAAAATTACTTCTAAAACACTGTTACTTGGTTATACATTCACAAATTTCCATGGAAGAGGATTTAAATCTTTAGTTTTGTGCTTTTCTTTAAGCTAATACACAGTAATAGTTTACTGAGAACCAAAGATGAAGGCTCAAAGATAAGGAGGCAAATGAAGCATTTGAAAAGGTAGTAATAAATCTTACCAAAGCTACATCAGTAAGGGAAAGTGAACCTGTAGCCACTTCCTACTCTATAAGACACTAAAAAAAATGCCCCAAAATCTCCCAGGTTTTTTGTTGTTGTGTTTTAGAAACCTCTGTCTTGTGTAGAGAAAGTAACCTCAAAATAACCCCATGTATGGACATGATTATTTCAGAGCAAGAAACACCCTATTTCTGTCTAGCCTTGGAGTCTATTCCAAAATAAGCATACCAACTTCAGAATTACTCAGGGAAAGATAAATCCACACCTGACTTTATTCTACAGTAACTTCTAATCACAACATCATAAATAGACCAGGAATTTGAGGGTCCATTTTTCTGGGAGGCTTTTGACTAAAGGAACCCTTAAACTAGAGCTAGACCAAGCTATAATTAGGCTGACATTTATCCCACTTTCCCATCAGCTACACCCTCTACAGCTTAAATTCGTGCATAGCCTGGGTGCTGCTGAAACTGCAGCTTTTAATGAAAAAGAGAAATAACAGAAAGGGGAAAAGAAGGTCATATTCTCTACCTTTGACTAATATAACGCCGCATGTAGCTTAAGAGTTGTGCTGTAATGAGGACACACACACTTGAATTATGCAGCTCAACAAAGCTATCTCAAAATTGGATGGGTTTACTGCATCGCTGGCTTGTAGCGATGCCAGTCAGATGCAGACAGGCAGACTTCTTAACCTCCTGTCTGAGAAGATTAAATCCTTAACAGTGTCTGCTTCTCTCCCTCTTCTGCCTCTTATTCCCCCATCTTTTAAAATTAATAACAAAAGAACCATTAACAATCCACCTAAAAGGGAGATCACACTTTCTAGAATTTCTAATGCAATAGGCATGCTGGACCTCCAACGATACAGAAACAAGTATCATCTTACAAAGCTGACAAAACATGAGGAGGTAAACAAGATCCTCCTATACCTTCATAAAAAACAGGGGCAAGGACCAAATATCTTCCTCATGTGCAAACTGCCCTTATCAAACAGTTGTAAGGAATTCTTATGGTATGTACAAACATAAAAATCTGAATTAACCAAACCCCTGTGAGAGTGTGTAACTGCCACTACTTGGAAAAATGAGCAAAGTCATTCAGTCAAAAAATTTAATTTTTGTCTAGGATCAACTGCTTTATATGGCTTTGCTACCAAATATAGAAACATTACCCCATCTATAAAGGTATTAGTTTTAAAGATTGTGCTTTTGAGAGAAAAATAGAATTCTTTTTTCCTCCTAAAAGATCTTTCCAAATGTGTGTTATAAATATCCAAGGAACATCAGACAGCAAAAAGACCAACCAACCAACCACATTCTGGACTGAACAATGTATGACTTTACTCCACTAATTTTAGTGGTTTTGAGAAATCAGTGCAGAACTTCATTAAAAAAATAATCTTTTTTTCATCTCAGAATTCTAGGATGACTTAGTAACTGTGCTTAAGCTACTGACCATATTTAATTTTAAAAGACAGTTAAGAAACACTGTTCTAAAATAAGCCATGTCTACAGCAAGGCAGGCGATTCTTTTAGAAACTATGAGCAAACGTCTGATTAAGATGACAAGCCACATGGAAACTACTTCCAGAATCAGACTTAAAGGGCACTGTTACCAACCAAATTTGGCAGACAAGGAATCATGACAAACTGCAAAGGCATGCAGCAGTGTAATAAAAAGTTGGGAATCATCAGCAAATAAGACAGCAAGCACTCGTGTCAATTCAGCGAGGGCAAGAACATAAGCAGGACAAATTCTAAGCATTAAATGGTCGATTCTGAGGAGTGGCACTGCCACAGTGGGAGTGGAGATGGCTCTTCCATTTACAGACCGCTTGCCATAAACAAGCCATATAGCTAAGGCAAAGTGTCTGGCTATTGCAGATGTCTCATTCTGACATCTGCCTGTCAAGAAAGCGCAGTTTCATAACCATTTTAACAGTAACAACAGGAAGCTTGAAAGAACTAAAAGTGTGATATATATAATGTAAAGTTCTATACTTTCTTAAATGCTGTGTTTAAGCTCAGAACTCTTACAGATATTACCTTACAGCATTTTCACTAGCTAACAGTAGACATCTGGCCTTATCTGTAGAAAACCACTGGTTAGATTTGGTATTTTTAATGCACAGTTATCCCTATTTAAGATCACTGTGCCTTCAGACTAGTCTTTATGCTAAGAGGGTGATGACTGAAATTTTGGCTCAAGCAGGAAAGCCAGCATTTATAGCTAATTTGTCAAATATTACAGGAAGCTTAATTAAGTCTCGTTTCTAATTCCAGGAACATTAAGACTCACTAAGTGCAGCTACATTAACTTGGGGACAGTAAAAAATAAATTATACTTTATCCTATCTATCGACTGTATCCGTCAGTAGCGCAACACCAAACAAACCCAACGAGCCAGCACACCGAGCTTCCTTACAGAAACACGACCAAATTCAGAGCTCATACGTGAGCTTTAGGCTCCTTTTTTGACCCAGCGCAGCACAATTTGCCGAGCTGGCGACCGCGGCAGAACTGAACTCATTACGCACCCGGTCAAGCGCTGCTTCCCCGAGTCAGCTGTTCCGCTGTGCACCCCGACACCGGTGTCCCCGTTCCCGAGCCAGGAGCCCGGGCTGGAGCGCAGCACGCCCGGAGCCGCACCTGCGGCGGCCACAGGGACGGCACGGCCGGGATGCGGGAACGGCAATGGCTGTCAGGGGCTCGCTCCGTGACAAACGGACCG
>WEIV01008095.1:495675-518185 GCA_013390005.1 Calyptomena viridis
CTGACAGGTCAAGAGGCTGGCTTCTTCAATTGCACACACTCAGGTGCTGTGCTCTGCTACAGAGCACAACCAGATCTCAAAAAGTTAAAAAATTGTGACCTTGACATTTATTCACAAGATTCAAACCCAAGAATTCATTATGATTTTCTATGTACTGAGTCTGTTCAGGGCCTAGCAGTCCTGAAGAGTATTTAGAATTATGAACTTCCATGCTCATGCATCAAAACTGGAGTATGAACTTAGTTCCAGTTGATGTATAATTCCAAAAAAAGAAGAAAGTGACATATACATGTAGAATTTCTAACATCAGGAGAGAAACAGCTACACAAAAATAATTGAGATTTATGCAACAGAACGATTTCCAACAGTCATGTGAAAACAAGGAACACAAAATAGAAAGACCTTTTGCATGTGAAAATTGCCTTTGCCCGCTGATTACCAAGAGTCCAAAACGACCCATGTCATTTCAGCACCCTATTTCCATGCCCTTCTGATAAAGCCCAAGTATGCAATTGCAGTTTTTGCTAAACTGTACACATAACAAGAAAACTAGGAAAACTGCTATTAAAAGAACTGAAACAGGATGGATTTTGGTATGTCCTTTTCAATAGAAAGCAGAGAGTCTTAAGTAAATAATAATAAGAAGAAACATACAGATAAATACCACAGATGAGAGATTAAGTTATTCTGTCCATATTTGCACTATGCTACAGTAGGTATCAGATGCTTAAATCTGGATGGTATGTAACAGTAGCTACTACAGTAGCTGTCTTTCTGGGCAGTTTTGGAAACTACTGTTCTGTTGAGTCTCAAATTTATATTTCATGTAGCAAAGCACCACTTGAGCTATCATGTGCTGAGAAGTCTACAAGGTGAAGGAAAATCCAGTCCAATTTCTAATAAAGGACAGAATGTCATGGAGGGATTTATATTGCAGTCAAACAGAACAAGAAAAAATGAGAGCAAAGGAGTAGCAAATTAGACCTGGAGCATCATGTTTCACAGCCTGTATTGAGCAATAAAATATACAGTAGATTAGATTTATAATATAAATATAGCTTGCAGAAGCTATGTTCGATTATGACAGTACTACAGAGACAGAACAGAAACAGCTGTTGAGAAAACCCACCATTTCTTTATTGCACCTAAAGCACCTGCACATCCCTAATGTACGATGCCCTAGAAAGAAAAGGTTCTACAACTCTCGTGATGAAGTTAATACACACATCTTACTAATAAAAACTGAGAAACTGAAATAAAACAATACAGTTGTCACAGCAGAATGCCAGAGAATACAAGGCAATGACTGCAAAATCTCAAGCCTGCAGTAGGATTCACAAGGTATTTTTAAAAAAGCAGCCCTCATTTCAAAGGAATTACTTAGAATGAGAAACGTAATGCTAAAACCAATAGTATAACTTTGAGAAGCATATAATGACATCCCAATGTAACATTTTGCATAGACAAGCAACTAATAGGTCCGGAAGACTACTAAGATCCTCATCACTTAATGTGCCAAATATCTGCAAACGCCTCAAAATATCTGGCTTTTCATATTGACAGAGATATTGGTCATTTCTTCTTTAAACTTAGGAAAAAGCGGAATTTAAGAGCCAAGAGCTGAAAGCCTACATAGAATTTACTAAAACATGCAATTGGCCTGGGACAAAATCAGAATGTTAGCAATACTTGTACTCAGGTGATCGAGCTTGCTACAGCGTAAGTGTTTCAAGCCATAAAGAAGCTCTTTCTGTCTGTCTTTGGAAATAAATAATCACATTGGAAAGAGCTGCTTTAAACTCTACCTCTTTTAGGGGAAACAAGAAAAACATGTTTTCTCAAATATAAGAACATATACCAGTAAAAAGCAGAAGTTAAACTAAGATCAAAATTAGCATACTCCAGAACACAGATGCAAATGCAGTTGCTTGCCAGTGGGAATTTTTATTTTAAGTGGGACTAGGCAGGAAAAAAGTCTGGGTTTTAACTAGGCTTTTTTTCAGCATCTAGTTCAATGACATAGAAGTAATACACAGTACTATGTGGATAATACCCAATTTAAAAATCTGAATCAAAAAATTATCTTCCATGATCATCAAAATAAGACGATGAGTTTATAAGCTACAATTCTGAACAGCTTTTATTTTAGTCCCACTGGAGAGATAATATGGCATTGTAGATGAACATAAGCCAAGAGACTCTTTTAAAGAGTCACAGCATTTATACAATTGGAAATAAACACTTTAGTTTAAACATTTGCTTTTGCACTCAGGCATGTGACTGTTCTTTTTTCACTGCAAACCAGAATTCAGGTCTTATAGTTTCAAATTTTCATTGAACCAAAAAAGGTAAACCACCCCAAAACCTGAAGCTTAATGTGGAGAAAGGCAGAAAGACCTAGGAAAATATGAACCAGTAGATTCTTGCCTCTTGGTTTCACAATAAAGCTGAAAAGTGACAGACCACTGCAAAATCTATGTATGACAACAGCCTTTTCTATTAAAGCAAATGCTTTAAACCACAGAGCTTGAAAAACAAATGCACAGTGTAGAAAACATTTATGACGGAGAGGAAGCACTACTAGGAGATCTACTAGGAGATGTTCAAAATGCATGTTCTCCTAATTGAGGAGTCTTCTGTCTCAGCAGTTTCCCTTTCAAAACAAACACCTCCTCCTCCTCCTAATTCCATCTTTAGGTACCTGACCAATAACTTAACAGTAAGAAACTCAAGACAAGATGCAATTTACCTGCTGTCAGATACAACCAACTACAATACTTCCAGTAAGTATATGGCATGTTAGAATTTGTCCAACTAAAGAGGATTTTTTTTTAAATTCAGGAAAAGGAACAAGCACTTTGGCTACACGCCCTCTGTACATTTCTGCAGTAGCTAAAATAGAAGAACTCATTTTACTTGAAAACCAGATGGACACTTAATGCACAGAAAGTAAGTCTATAGAATAACAAGATAATAGAGAAATAGCACTAATAACTTATAACAACACTTAAATGTGTTAGAGAAAACAAGCCTTTCACGTTCAAGCAATGAAGAACCATTTAGAAGTTAGATGCAGAAAATAAAACAATTATAGTTGCAAAATATAACTTCAATACCTTGGCCTTGCCACACTTTCGATGGTATTACTAAAATTTTGTCACATGCTGCAGAAGGTTGCATCCACTTCCAAACCAAGGACTCAGCACCACCTATTCTTCGTGTCTCTGTGCGAACTCTAGATTCATTTGCTGCAAGAAAGTCAACTGCTCTGTTCCAGACTCTATTCATCTTCCTCCTTAAAAATTGAAGCAAGAATTACAAAGTTAGCATTATAACAACTTGCACAGTTGACATCCAGCATGTAAGAGAAATCCAGTGCTTTCCCCTCAACCTTTGTCAATAAGAATCTCCAAACCACTACGCCATGCAACCTACTGATATTAACTTAGTTAATTGACCAATTTATTTTTATTGGTTTTCCCTCCTTACACCTAAAGAAATTCAGTACTTTTAGTGAGAACATACCTGTCCTGAGGTGGTATTAGAGAATCACGCACGTGTAAAATCGGCATGTAAGGCTGCAGCTCTTTATTTTCTGAACATGCCTCGCTGTGACTTCTTAGAACATCTGAAGACACCATAAAAAGAAAACAAACTGGTAAGTACGTAGTTCATTCAAACATTAAGAAAGGTATCAATTCTGGCAATGAACTACTCAAGACCCCTCCCAATTTCAGTGTAAGACTCCCCAGTTTCAGTAGTTAAGGTTTTTTGGCATTTTGGAACATTTCTTCTACCAACCGTGCTGAAAGCAAATTAAGAAAACTAACCAAACACAGAGCATCCAAGTACACAACTTTGAAATAAAGGAAGAGTTCTTACTCTCAATTGGTACTTTTAACTGTTAGCAAAGATAGACAGCTTGGAAAATAAAGTGCTTTCCCTCCACATCAACAAAACTTGATTTGCAGACAAAAAAGGAAGGAAAATGGTAAAAACAGGAAAACAGTTCTGATTTATCTACCACCTCTGTATTTATGGTGACTACCACAGACGATAATGCAGCCCAAAATAGAGCTTAAAAACTACAAACTATTGTAAACACTGTGGCTTCAAGCAGAATGGTGAGGTTTCATAACTCAATCATGCATTCTATTTTAGCAACATAATTTCTGCTCAAAGTGACTAATTAAAAAGCTGATTTTTCTATGAAAAACTATTATGGATAGTATTGAGAGCTAACACATTTTACCTGAAGATAGATAAAAAACCAGATACAGAAAGCAACCTGTCACCATACTTTCAGTAAACAAACATCACACTTATATTTATTTTCAACAATAGGATAAAATACTACCAAGTCAATGGGAATTTTAAAGCCACATTGATGCAGTTCAAAAATTCTAATCTTTATACCAAAAGCTTTGGATTAGGTTTAAAGGATGAGGTTTGTTTGTTTTTTTTTAAAAAAAGATTAACAAAACACACAGACCAAGAAGTCTAACAGCATGATGACTGGCTACTAAACAGGAAGAAAATATAACTGAATTAATGCCAGTACTTTGAAAGCTTATACAGACATAAGAACATATACAGATGTGACTCAAGAAGCCATACCTATTATTTTTACCACCATATCATACATCTGCTTCGTTTCTTCCTCCTCTTTTGCCCAACGGTATTTCATGTAGTGTAAGACTCCCCAAACCATTGCTATACCTGCATTAAGATGCATAACACTCCGTAAGCAGCATCAGAGCATTGGTTATTTAACAGTTTACAGGGCGTACTTCAGAAGTTGGTTGAACTACTTAACAAGTACTGTACATCCCCAAGCTAATGAAATACACTGCACTTGGTGTCAGTATTTTATACTCAGAAACACAAACTCTTCCACGTAGAAGAGCAGTTACTTTTAGAAAAACTTCCATTTTTTTTAATAACAGCTTGGTATTCCAGGACAGAGACTTTAAATTTTACCCATTTGTGAAGAATGTTAGTAAAAAAATTACGTTGGGAAAATTCAAAGTCATATTAAAAGTCACACAAACTGACAATTTAGAACATGTTACAATTTTAAACCAAACAATATTCTTTAATTCATAGACAAATCACATGCTTTAGATACACCAGTCAAAACAAATTAACTTGGACTGCTTCAGTTTAAATCTACAGATTTCTATTTATTGTAGTAAAGTACTTCATGTTCTTTTTCTATTACTTTGAATATTATTCCCAAAAAGGACAATCTGGTTAGGAAGGTCAGCAGCATAAGCTAAAAATAAAGTTCTTATTCCTTCTTTTATGTTTCTGAGGGTACCACTATATCTGTGATCAATTAACAATATAAAAAAATCAAGCCCAAACCCACACATACATAAATTATCATTACATAGTTTGTTTCCTGTACCAGTGACCACAAAGCAATGTTAGCTGATATATTAAAGAGACTGATGGACATCATTTTAGGCCCAAATCAGTGTTACTTAATGACAACACATTTAACATTTATGTACTTTTTAAAAGGTGCTCGGTATTAATATTAATTACAGGTGAGATGTGAAGCAATTTGCTCAGCATGACTAAGATCAGTGGTTGACTTGGATATTGAATTTCATCTCCAAATCCCAATTCAGTCCTTGTATTGACTGTTATCAGGAAGACAGCAGTCTGGGACAGTTTGCCTTTGACTCTTTTGGTTTGTCAAAAGTCTATTGAAGGAGGTCTCAAGTATTCTATTCATAAACATGAGATAGTTAAGATATTGGGAAAAACAATTTTTAATGTATTAAACAGGTGCATGAGATGAACTGCATCTTCGGTATTTCTATCCACTTGGAACGGAGTGAAGTGTCTGCACTCAGCAGTACCCTGTTTTTATGCTGCATAGTTTACAGTATGGTTCAGAATTAGATAAACTTGGATGAATTTGAAACTTATTTAGAGAACTATCAAAGACTAAATGAATTAGTCTTACAGAAACATTAGATACATTTTTAACACACATACTCTTAGAGGTAAGAATTTTTGGTGACAACCTAGATGATCTAGGAAGATCATCTTTTCTGTAGTTATGTTTCCAAAGTTTCTAGAGCAACAGTGAAATAACAGCCTCAGAATTAAAGCTAACATGTCTTTTTACTGAGCATTTTGCTTTTTCTCATCAGTTCAACATGGAGCTTTTGAAAGCCATGAGATACTGCTTTGACAGGGAGAAAGACTGAGTTGCCAAAGAACGAATATATTCAGCTGATTACAGAAGCAGATGATAGCAACCACTGTGAAGATATAATGCTGCAACTTCAGTGCAAAGCAAACTGCAATTTAATCAAGATACTGGTAGAAACTCCAAGTGTTATGGCTGAATAAAAACTTTCTCTAAACATGCTGTTTTCTTTTCCTCCTGCACTTAGATAAATACAACTTAAAACAAAAAAAAAATTTGACTGTTTTGTAAACTTACCCAAGAGCAATATTGATAATCTGTGAGTTACATTAACAAATGCACGGCGAAAACGACACCTGAAAGACATCTTTGGACTAGTGGATTCCAGATACTTCACATCTGTCACATTAGTGATATTCATCTCATTAGGGTCACTGCTGAGACACCTATTCAAAAATATACAGTACTTATGAAAAAAAGATACATTCTCTTAGAAGAAATTAAGTTAAAAAATAAAGACCACTTACTTTATGCCAACATCTTCCCCACTGATATTCAAGATCCATTGTAATGCTGTGTTAAGTACACTTTCATATTCTGGATCTAAATTCTGTCAAAATACAATATTAATGAGTAATTTCATAAATAGTCAGGAAGCTATCATGTCACAATAAAACTCAGATACTGCATGGATTAATAGCCAAAGCTATGTTGTTTTGTTCCTGATTCTTCATATTTTGAGTAAGTGTTCACTGCACAGAGTAAATCCATATAAAGTAAATCTATATATGATATGAGCAGCTATCACTCACCAGCATCCCTCAAACTAAGGACTGTATGAGAAGTCAAGCCACATTTACTGTTTTAGTCACAATTCCAATCTAAAGCAAGAAGCTATTCAGCCACTAGGCGGCGCTCACTGGAAATCTATTCCAAGACTAAAACTCCAAGGATATCCAAACGCTGCTGCTCCAAATGCTCTCAAACATTGTCCATAGCTGTAAATGGGTCCTGTAAAAGCAGCTCCATGCTCTGTTCTTTTTTAGGAAGCTTGAGTAAAATCAGTTTTAACTCATATTTTGTAAATAATTCAGTGTTTGTAGACCAAGAACTGACATCATTATTTAGACATTGACTTTTTTTTAATTATTTGGTGTCAACTCTAATAGGAGATTATCCACTGCTATCCGAGCTAAGGCTGACTCCATAGCTCACCTCGCATGTTCTTTTGCAGAAAAAGAAAATTAATATGGAAGTTAGTATTGTATTGAAATTAAGAGTCCCCAAAAGGATTTATCTTCATCTTTCCTTTGAACATCACAATGTAACTGGCCTAGAATTAAGGCATAAGCACTTAAGAAAAAATAGTAACTATTTCACTTTGAGATTAAAGTATTAAAAAGTAACTAAATACAGAAATTCTGCAAAGGAATTATATTTATACTCCCTAAATGATGAACTCTAAGGTTAAATGAGACTTCCTACAAAGAGACAAATTTTCATATTAAATTTGAGCTTCCTACCCCAGAAAACAAGTTAGGATAACAACTGTCATTCTTTCAGCAGAAGAGATAGGCAAAGACAATCAGTTTTATGGCATCAACTTAACTTTTTCCACAATGCACTAGTTTTAATGGATGTAGACTATCATTGCCAAACCATAAACTAGTGTTAGCAACTTTTTCAGGATGCTCTAACACAGTGACCCTTTTTGACTACTACATAAAGGACTGCCAAATTTAGAATTTCTCTACATTTGTATATTAAATCTATCAGCTTAACTCCTCCCCATCCAATCAAAAAAATCTACTGTCAGCTTCTTAAAAGCTTCAAATAGTTTTCCACTGAAGGGTACACCAACATGGACTAAAATAAACCCTACAGCTGTCAAGACAAGGCAAGAGTCATCTTTTATTTGGGGAGTAAGGCAGGCAAATAACAGCAGACAGCAGGATTTCACAATACTACATACCGACCAAATTAACAAAAAGACCTTTTTTTGACCATTTCTACTTAAAGCATCAATGAATGGCCTCTCCACACACCTGCTGCCTGTTAGGCTCCCTGCACAGATCCCCACGTCCTCCCCTCTTCACAAAGAAAGGAAAACAGTATCCTTTTCTACTCAGTCTCAGAAACCAGTATAGTGATTTCTAGAGAAGCTTCTAGATATTTGAATTTTATAAATTTATTATTTTCATGTTGGTCAACTACCTCCATCAATCCAAATCATGTCCCAACTTTTTAACAAAAGGGAAAAAAGCCCTGCATGCTATTGAAGCGCTACTAGCTATACTTTAATTGCAACGAAGCCAGCTTCTTTCATCTTCCCTCTCCCCAAATACTCACTACATCCCCAAATAAAAATCACATGTAGCACATGTTAAAGCCATCAATTCCAAACATTTCCAAAAAATACTAAGTCAAATTTTAGTCAATACACTAGGTATAAAACCAGGCCTTTCAAATTACAAACCTTATATATAACCAATGAAAAATGCTTACTTTTAAATATGCAGCTGCCTCCTGGACGGTAAGGTTTCTTTGAATAGAGCTGCCACATTCATGTTCCCCTGGTAAAATGAAAGCTTTTGTTTATTTTGATATATTACTACTGCATTAAATAAAACAAAATCACCTAAACACAAGCTTATGGTTAGCACAATTCACACAAGCAGCAGTAACACAGTAATTCTCCTAAGTTTCACAAAAATATAGAAAAATCACAAATTTCTACTTCAAAAAAGTTCAAAAACCATGATGATTGTCAGAGCTAATAATATGTACAAATCACATTGATACAACTTCATGTACTGCTGAGAAAGTGTATTTCAATATTTACACCAAAAGAACAAAACGTAAGATGAAGAACTATCAAAAAGACATTACCACAAAACAGTTGCTGTACCCTGACTCAACTTCCAAATAATTTCCATTTACTCTGAAACCTCTATCTTTTACAGAGATCAAGATCCAGTCAGAATACATCCATAACTGTGTTTCAGGCACTGTGAAGTTACTACATTTTAGACTGGCCCAAGTTATCACAATAACTCATCAACTCATCACCTTCCTGAACATGCACAAAATCCCACTATGGCCTGAAACTGGTGTTTTTACCATCTCCTAATTGTTTTGGAAAGGAAGCAGAAATGACCAGTAAATAAGGTTTTATATGCAGAGTCAGTCTGCACAGCAACTTGCCAACTTTCCTGATTCACTTTGCTAAACTAAAGGTACATCATTCAGGGGAAAAAAAAAAGTAATTACAGTCATACCAACACAAAGTCACACAGAAAAGAAAAAGGTTCTAACACCAGTTTTCACAGAATCACAGAATTAACTAGGTTGGAAAAGACCTTTGAGATCATCAAGTCCAACCTATTACCTAACACCATCTCGTCAACTAAACCATGGCACTAAGTGCCCCATCCAGTCTTTTATTAAACACCTCCAGGGACGGTGACTCCACCACCTCCCTGGGCAGCCCATTCCAATGGCAAATCACTCCTTCTGCGAAAAATTTTTTCCTGATGTCTAGCCTAAACCTCCCCTGGTGAAGCTTAAGAGTGTGCCTTCTTGAGCTGCTGCTGGTTGCCTGGGAGAAGAGACCAACCCCCACCTGGCTAAAACCTCCTTTCAGGCAGCTGTAGAGAGCAGTAAGGTCTCCCCTGAGCCTCCTCTTCTCCAGGTTAAACACCCCCAGCTCCCTCAGCCACTCTCCACAGGGCTTGTGTTCCAGACCCCTCACCAGCCTTCTTGCCCTTCTCTGGACACGTTCGAGCACCTCAACATCTTTCTTAAACTGAGGGGCCCAGAACAGGACACAGCACTCAAGGTGCAGCCTCACCAGTGCTGAGTACAGGGAAGAATCACTTCCCTGGTCCTGCTGGCCACACTATTCCTGATGCAGGCCAGGGTGCCATTGGCCTTCTTGGCCACCTGGGCACACTGCTGGCTCATGTTCAGCCTCCTGTCAATCAGTACCCCCAGGTCCCTTTCTGCCTGGCTGCTCTCCAGCCACTCTGTCCCCAGCCTGTACCTCTGCATGGTGTTGTTGTGGACAAAGTGCAGCACTTGGACTTGTTAAATCTCATGTTGTTGGATTCTGCCCAGGTCCCTCTGCAGAGCCCTCCTTGCCCTCTAACAGATCGACACTTGCTTCCAGCTTGGTGTCATCTGCAAACTTGCTAAAGGTGGACTCAATCCCCTCATCCAGATCATCAATAAAGATATTAAACAGGACTGGGCCCAACACTGATCCCTGGGGGACACCACTAGTGACTGGCCACCTACTGGATGCAGCACCATTCATCACCATTCTCTGGGCCTGGACATCCAGCCAGTTCTTAACCCAGTGAAGGGTGTACTTGTCCAAGCTGTTGGTCAACAGCTTTTCCAGGAGTTTGCTGTGTGGGACAGTATCAAAGGCTTTGCTGAAGTCCAGGTAGACTACATCCACAGCCTTCCCCACATCCACCATGCAGGTCACCTGGTCATAAAAGATCGGGTTGGTCAGGCAGGACCTGCCCCTCCTAAATCCATGCTGGCTGGGTCTGATCCCTTGACCATCCTGTAGGTGCTGTGTGATCACAATCAAGACGATCTGCTCCATAACCTTGCCTGGCACCGAGGTCAGGCTGACAGGATTTCCCGGATTCTCCCTCCGGCCCTTCTTGTGAATGGGCATCACATTGGCCAACTTCCAGTCATCTATCCAGTGATCTATCACTAAGCCATCACCTCTGAAGAACTGTTAGCCAGTGGCAGATCACTTTGCCCCTGATCTTTCTTCAAACAAACCCTAAATCTTGACATCTGTAACTGTAGCCATCCCCTGCCAGGGCTTGCCGGGGGGTAAGTGTATCCCCTGCACTCCCCAGGGGATGGCTGAGGGAAACGGAGGACGAAGAAATTGCTGGCGGCTCTTCCCGGTTACATATAATACAAGTTTATTCTCACCAGAGGCAACAGGCCACCTGGAGGGTCCAAGCTTATGGGGGATAACCAGGGAAAGAGCCCTTCCCACTTCCGGCCCCTGGTTCTTATAGGGGCTCCAGCCAATGGGAAGGGAGAACAAGGGAAGGGGACAAACCATCTGGGGTGAGCGGTGGGGCACATATAACAGAACATACCATAGAACAGAACAATAATATACAGTGAGAAATATATGCTAATTGCACACCACCACATGTAACTATGCTTTTACTGTGCCAAAACAATAAAACGGGAAACAACAAATCCACTCTTTCATTGGCTCAAGGTTACGCCTGTCTTACCTTCTTGAATCTATGTCAAGTTGTATTCTTCCCAAACCTATAGCAAGGCTAAGAAAATTTAAGACACTTGTGCTTATATAAAATGTAAACCTTTGCTTATAATGGAATATTATTTAAAAAGAGCCACTTCAAGTATTAATTCCCTACACAAACAAGAACATACTACGCAATGTGAGCAAAAATTAGGAAACACTAGCAAGTTACGAAGCAGCATCTTCATGTCTCATTTATAGTAGGAAGTTCCAAAAAACTAAGTGTTTCTATGAAGTCAAAGTCCTTCTCAGACTTTTTTGTTCAGTACACTTTGACAGATTTAAGTGAATTTGGCCTTGCAAGTATATTATCATAACAGGGATGCTCGCCTCTTATGGCTGGGATATAGAAAAATGGGAACAGCATTTTTAAGAGTGCTCAGATGCTATCTGGCCTAGAAGTGCTGCTGGAACAAAGCCTGTGCACATGCACGTATTTCCAGTCAAGCACTGAGCAAAAAACTCAAAAAGTTGTTTCACTTGATAATTAGCATGCAATGTCTTAGACTTTCCAAGTGCCTGAATCTATTGTAATAGCAGAACTACAGAGATCACTGCTGAAAATTGACACCAGTATTGCCAAAAACCGTTCTAATTTTAGAACTCAGCACCTGTATTGGAGTTATGGGCTATTCTTGTACATAATTTAGGCAGACATTCTTTTTGTACAGCACAAACACTACAGCTTGTAAATTTACATATGTAATCACCAGTGATTTCATATTTCAAGATTAGCAGACTCAAAATAACTATATATCATACTCATATAATCTCTGATGTAAACATACTGTTTTAAGTCTAGAACTGATGGAATAAATACAACAAAATCAAAACCAATCTCCATAGAAGCCATATGCACTATCTCAATCAGATATTAACTGGTACAATATAAGCAAGTCTGATAGGCATGCATCCATTTAAGCTTTTTTCCTTGTTTCATAAGACCTGAAGACTTTATCATGTCTTTTCAATACAGAAAAAGCATGACAGTCATACTTTGACTGAACAAAGCTGCTTGGGAGAGGGGGAGGGATGAGATCTTTCTGCTTAGAAGCTTTTCTTTGGTTGCCTCTTTTTTTGTTATCTAGATAAGCAGGAAAGCCCATTTATGAAATAAATGAGAAAGAATAAAAAGGGTGAGGTTAATATACAGACAAGAAAACAAGAAAAATACTTAAGCAGGAGACAGACTGTGAAAAAAATAATTCTTAAAAACCAAGTTTCAAGACTGATGTTGTATTTTTCATCTTTTGAGAACACATTACCTTTTACAAAAGGAAAAAAGCTTCCTTAGATAGGGGACTACTGAATCACTTAGTAGTTTTAGATTCTCATCTTTGCTTGCTTCCAAGAACTATGTTATGCAGCACACAGCCAGCACACCGACTTCGCAGCTTCTGGTCTCATCTTAGAAACCAGCAGACAGTTTCCTCTCAGTCCCACTTCTGAAATTTTTTTCAGACTATATTTCCTCTGAACAAGTTTAACAGTTAAAAATGCCTTTGCTGCCTGGGATCTGACACTATCTAAGGCTCATCAGTTCAAATGTCCCTCACACAGCACAGGTTGGGGGCAGGAGAGGACTAAAAATCCCTTTCATCTTGCCTCCCACTCTCAAAATAAGTAAGCTTATCAGAGCTACGGAATTTCAGTTTTATACAAAAAGTTGAGATGCAGCTTCTTATTCCAACATGTCTATTGTTGAGAACCATTGAGCAGCTTTCTTCTGAGAAAGTCATGGATTTGAAATCTTGCAGAAAGTTAGGCATTTCACAATTCAGACAACCTTCTGTTTTACTGCACTAGCAGGATATTCCTATATGCCATTTCAGTCACCACTTCAGCTAATAGTTCTGCAAATGAAGGCTTACTTTGAATAACTTAGGTGCAATCATTAACTACTTGGCCTGGAAACCCACTTTCCATAGTCTAAGCCAAAAATGTTCCCAACTGTTTCCCAACTGTTCCATTTGAGTCCCTATATCCAGGAATAAAACTGAAGCACAGGCAAAAAAATCTTTACACAAGTCTGCTGCAAGATACATTTGAGTTCTTTGTAAAAACTGCCCCTCTGTTATGTCTGCTGCGAGCTTGCAGAAAGCATGGATCTCTGTGCTTAAACTTTTCTTGGACCACAAATGGATCTCTAATTTCAAGTGCAATCAAAGAACCATTCTGTTTAGTTTTGTAGGAAGGCAAAAAGTAACACATCCAAAAGTAACAAGCAAGGATCACAAAACTACCCTTTAGTTTATGTGACTGTACTTGGGCAAGCCACATAAGAAGTTGAGGAATTCTCCAAGAAATACTACCAAAAAGCAACAAAAGCTTCAGTTCTAAAGCAATATTTAAGCCTGTTGTCTCAATTGCTTCTATTACAGAAACCAAGTCAGATCTCCTTTCCCAAGCAGGCTAGAATATTTGAAACTGACTTTCATTTAGGCATTTAACTTATGAACTGTAGCATATACAGGCAACAGAAATATTCAAAATTTTAAAAGTACTTGCTTTACACTGTAAATAATTTCCTCCTTTGGTACCAAAACTCAGTGGAAATCTAATACTTCAAGGAAGACATGAATTTAGCATAGATCTTTAGCTTATAGCTTGATGTGATACAGTCAATCAATACAAAACGCAAACACAATGCACAAGGTCTCACATTTGCAAGTTACTTGCATTAGGACACTAAAGTGGGAAGCTGAAGAAAAGCAGGAGCAGAACAAGTGTTGTAAGAGCTAGTAAGAACACCCAATCTCCCAAAGGCAAATTCAACAGCTGAGTAACACTGCAGACAACCAGAATTTACTAAATTTGTTCTATCACTGGTTGGAAACAGCATCGTATCAATTACCTGAAGAACTAAAGATTAAGGAGAATGACAGAACAGAGAGCCTGTGACAGCAATCAGATACAGTAGCTGACACTTGGTATTAAGTAATATTTAGTGTTTTGTCACGACTTTCTTCCAGCCACAGATTTATCAGTAAGCCTTATTACATGTGAAAGCCTAATTCACCTCTGCAGCCTAAAGACCTGTGCTGTTCATTAGCTCAGAAGGAAATTGTCTAAATCCAATAAATCATCATGCTGTGGAGAATGCCAAGCAAAAGAAACTGCTAACTGAAAAATCCTTTATCTACAAGAAAGCAGGGTCATACTCATGGGTAGCTGGCTGCTTCTTCTGGACATAGTGGTTAGGTTTATTCATTTTGCAAGTTGGACTGAAAATGGATGTGATCCATTGAAGTCTCTCCATGAAAAATCAAGATATCCAGTAATTAATATATTCCTGAATGAAGCAGGTATTTTGGTTTAGCAGAAAGTGTTAGGCACTGAAATATATACTGTCTATAAAAAGTTGCTGTTTTGAAGAATTGCCAAACCATTCAAGACAAGAACACAGACTCCAACTCAGAACTGGATGAGCAGATACTGCTTCTCCTTAGTTTCTTATGAATGAGTCATTACTCAACGTAGGTTTGGTAGACTAGTAATTCTGAGAACAGTGATGCATTAAAAGCAATCTATTTTTATATAAGATAATTAAATACTATAATTTTGCATCAGAGCAACACAGTATAGAACAGGAACGCAAAACAGGAACACAGTATATTAAGTAACATTAACAAACTGTTACCCTGTTTCTTCCTTCATGTTCTACTTTGTAAAAGCCCCCTCACTTGCTCTCCAATTGAAGTTGACAAGGCAAGAAACTAGCTCAGTAAAATCATAAAAAGTCTAATAAAACAGAAAGCTAGAAACCAAATTTTGAAGGGACCATCTTTATGGTACTCAAGATGTTGAATAAAGCCTAACAGAACAGACTACTTCATGTTTCCAGCCTGTCTTTTTAATATTAATAATTATAACATGAACAACATAGTCAAACGTGAAACGAGAGAAACTTTTCCAAGTATGTGACAGAGAGACCTGACAAGCACCATGTTGGAGTCCAGGATGAGGAGTCTACACCTCAGATCGCCCTGGAGGGTCTGGGACCCTCGCAGAGACCCCAGGAGGATACAGTTTTTGATCTGTGTCCCTGGGAAGGACTTCCAAAACTGATGGAAGCAAGAGCAGCAGAAAAATAATTTGGCTTATGGTTTGGTTTGTTATAGAAGTAAAGCTTATAGTTTCAGATTTTGTAGTACAGATATAAAAGAAGACAACATGGAGGATTTTGGGTGTTGCCCTGAGTTCTTCTTCTTCATCTTCTTCTTGCTCCTTGCACTGCAGCAGAGCTGGCACTTGATGATGGGTAGAATAGATTTGAGGTAGAGAAGACGTGTTAGTAGTAAGTTAGGATTATTGGTACTGAATTGTAAACAGAGTACGTGCTATCTGTTAATTGGTCATTAGTGTCCTTAAAAACCCAGATACAGCTGCCATTTGAGGCATTCCACACCCTACTCCCTTCTCGCTTTGTGCTTCCTCGCTTTGCAGCAAATGCTTTTAGCAACACACGTTCTGGTATGTTAAACCCAGGTTTGGGTGACATGCTGAAGTTGTGATAAACTTCAATAAACAGCAAGAAAAACTGAGAAGCTGCGAGTTTTATTCCTTTATCTGGTACCGGACTTTGATAATAAGAAGAGGTACTCTAGCAAACAACCAAAGAGTATCTCGAGAGCACCACTTTCAGTAAAACTGTATTCCTTAATTTCTCTCTCTTTTGAAGTGGGGCACTGTGTAGAAGATCAACACTTAAATCCTTCATGTCCTTTGCAGCTTTCTCCGTTTTGAGCCCTTTAAAGAGTTTCCAGATATTGTGCCAGGTCTACATCATATGGTATTAAAAAATGGATGGCAGACTTCTTCCTCTAATACCTTAAGAAACTTGGCACTGAGGATAACTTCTGTCTAACTAAAGATGAACTAGGTCCTTCTTCAGACTTCAGACTCTTCTGCTGAGTGACCAGTTAATCTCACATACAGCTTCGGTCTGGGGTATCATCTAACCAGAAAGAATAGCTGTATTTTTGGAAAGGAAGCACTGAATATCCTCCTGGCCAGAAACAGACTAACAGAGAGCAAAGCACCTGTGAGACTGGGGAAGAAAGCAGCCGTATTGGAGGCTTCTTGTAAGGCAGACAAAGATTTTTAGAAGTCTATGTGACCTTAACTAAGCCCCAGCTAATAAGGAAAACTCCCTTTCTTTTACTGATGTAGAAGTTAGGGGTCAAACCTGTTTATCCATGCAAAAACATTGTTTATTGTATGGCCCCCAGAAGACCAGATGACATAACAAGCAAAAGCAGTAAGCTGTTACACTCCGTCCAAAAGACAAAGGAAAGCAGCATGACCCTGATCTAAGTAAGGAAAAGCAGCAATCAGCTTGAACGCTGAGCTGTAACACGCTGTATGTGAGGCAACAAAGACGATTAAGGGACTGGAGCATCTCTCTTAGGATAGGCTGAGGGAGCTGGACCTGTTCAGCCTCAAAAAGAAGCAACTGAGAGGGGACCTCATCAATGTTGGGCCAGGCTCTTCTCAGCAGTGCCCAGCAATAACATAAGAGGCACTGGGCAGAAACTGATCCACAGGAGTGTCCACCTGAATATGAGGAAAAACTTCTTTACTGAGTGGGTGCCAGTGCACTGGACCAGATTGCCCAGAGAGGCTGTGGAGTCTCCCTCACCGGAGATATTCGAGAACTGTCTGGACACAATCCCGTGCAATGTGCTCTAGGAGGACTCTGCTTGAGCAGTGAGGTTGGAGCCAATGACCCACTGTGGTCCGTTCTAACCTGATTCATTCTGCGATTCTGTAAAGTAACCCAAAAGAAACGTGTAGGATTTGTCCAAACATCTATCTGCACTGCAGATACTGTACATGCTCTGGAAACAAAGTGTTTCTGCCAGAAGATTACTGTTGCAATTTAAAAGGTATTACAGAGCTGCTAAAATTTCTCACAGCTTGCCTATACAACCTCAACATATTGAATTGTCAGTTTCATATCTGACATAGAGTTGCTTCCACATTTTTTTATGTTTGAGAAATGTCTGTAGCACCTGACAGCAGTGGAAAAGCCTTGGTGAAACCTGCTGTTGCAAAACAAATAGTTGGCACAAAGACCAGTAAAGCCTACTAAACACACTATGGATTAAATAAGCAAGGATGTTAAAAATGGCTTGATAGTCAAGAAATAGACTGGACTAGCTCACACTCACCAGATGTCAAAGTTACAAACACATCCGTAACTTTATAATTTCCTGATTTTAATGTGTAAGTATCCGTGCAGTTTAAAGCTGTGTTCATTACGACTGTGGATAAAACCACAATTTTACTTTGAATATTCAGGAATACTAATCCTAAACAACATTTCTGACACATTACTATACACAGCACTTTTCATTACTATATAATTAATACGGTTAAGCTGGAACATTTTGTCTAAGAAGGCAACCTTGTTCAACCACTACTGTCCACTTTATTAGTAACCATTTTATCATTGTTGCAAAGTATTTTGGTTTTCACCATAGTGATTTAACGACCTTTAAAAAAACCCACATATTCCTCTCCACATATAGCAAGTTTAAGCCTTTTAACAGATCCCAGGATGACAATATTCAACAGCCCACCCAGTTAACTCACAAACATTGTAACAAAAGGTGCCACACTGTATTTAAGCAAACTACAAACAGGATTTCTAGTTTCCCAATACAGCACTCTAATGGCTATCAGGGTACCAGTTGTTGCAAATCACTTTCTCAGCACTGACTTCTTTGTAGCTGTTGCCATAACACTACATTGCAATATTTTTAAAGCGTTACCTGCCACTTGTGCCAATTTGTCATGAAGTGCATACAAGCTGTTCATCATGAGAGTTCTTTCATCTTCCTAGAATTAGAAAAATGTATTTATGTTAAAACAAACAGTAGTAATGTACTTTTTTCCATTTACCCCCAAAACCTTTATGTACTATAAGAAAAAAAAGGGGGTTTACACATACAGGTGGAAAGCTGTAATGTTTCACACATCGACAATGATGCAGGTTATAGATTTTTAATCCAAGTATTCACTACACTGAATTTCCAGATCCTGACTGAAATTAAACAAGTTTACAGCTTGGACTCTGATGGATCTGTCCGTTAAAACCAACAGATCAAAAGATTTAGATATCACTGAAAGAAGAGTGAAATGACCCAGGAGAAATTTCTGTTTTGTTTTAGGTGTTTTCCTGATAGCTACTACGTAAAAATAAGTTTTATTCTTAAATGTGCAGCAACATTTAATACAAGCCACACTAAAGCACCATCTAGTTGCATTCTGGCAAAAATTTCAGAGTAAAGTAAGATTTTTGCTGTCAGACTTCAAACTGCAGTAATTTAATTTAAAAACAAACAAACAAAAAACTAGACCCAATGCAAACCACTCCAGAAAGCTGTGGGCTATACAATCTTGTTGATACTTCCTGTATATGCCACCAGTATGAAAAGGCCTAATTCCCCAAACAAGCATGAATAGGAGATATCATGTAACTATTACTTAAGGTGAGTTAAACTTATCAATATATGAGCAATTCATTGAGATACATCCAGGGACATTTTATAATAGAAGGAATTATTTGAAATATAAAGACAAAGAACACACAATTATATACACATACAACTATATGCACTAAAGGCCATTCAGAAATGTTGAGCTTGAAGTTTTATTAACTGACTGAAGTAAGACTAGAGCCTTCATTCAAAAAAAAAAAAGCAAAAGGTATTTTCCAGTTTGTGCATCTGCATAAATTATATTCACATTGCGAAAGAAAAATCCTATATTAAGCTTCATTCCCTGATGCACCAGCACTGTTGACATAATTTTAAAATACAAATGGTCCGATATTTTTTCTGTAAGAAAACTGTTACCAAAAAAAGCAGAATATTTCTTTCATTGATCAAACACTTGAAAATTTAATTTCCCATTGATATTACCAACAATTACCAGCATCACCTCTCCCTATTCTGGTACTACAAAAACATCATTGGGATTAAATTGATGTAGTTGGTACTCCTCAGGAAACTAACCAAGCTTATTAACTCATTTCCTGGCTGGAAAACACTGGGCATGATGGAAGAAAATCAGTCCTTCAGCACACACCCCCCCTGCACCAGCAGTATTTCAAGTTCCATTTACTTGCCAGTGGATACACCCATGAACTTCACCAACAGCTGCACTGAGATGGACACGTGAAATATCACTGTGACCATTTTTTTTTTTTTTTTTTTGGCAAATTAGTGGTTGGGCCCCTTAAAGAACTGCACAGTATAGTCCTCATAACTAACAACCCATTGAGCATGAAATACAACCACTATGGAACAGTGTGGTAGGAATGGGAGAAAGCAACACACAGAACAGGTTCTCAGGCTGTCACATCCAGTGCACAAGATGCATTTTCTCTGCACTACCAAAGTCATTCTGAAAGAATCCCCAGAACTTACCCTACAAAATTCAATTTGTTCAAAAGAAACGTTTTTCTAGCCAAGAAACTAGCCAAGGCTACCTACTTAATAAGCAATTAATTCACTTTTGGAAAGTTCAATCCTACATATGAGGAAAAAAAAAAACAAAAAAATAAACCCCCCAAAAAAATCCCCCAAACTCCCAACAAACAAAAAATCCAAATCCCAAACAGTAAACCAAAAAATCCTCCACAATTATCTTGTAATACTTGCTCATATATGCCTGACAAAAGCAGATCACTATGTTTACAATCCAGGTCAGAAGAGAGAACCATCAGACCATATGCTGTAGAACTAAGAATAATACAGATAGTTTCAGTGGTGAAATGTCAAAAATGGCTAGCCTGATATTTCAGACAAAAAAGTGAATGAAGGATGAAGGAAGAAGTAACAGAAGAGAATCAAAGTGAAAAAGATAAACTTTTTAATCCATTTTCTGAAGGACACTAACCCTTGCTCTCTAAATAAGATCCTGGAGTTTCATGCCAATCATCTCTTACTAGTTGTGCTTTCAAGGCCAAGAAGCCAAACAGTAACAGTAAGAGAAAAACCGTATATTTAGTCTCAAAATTTACAGCATTTTTTTCACAAGTTACATAATATTTTCTTAGTATATAAAGCAACCACCATGCCACAGCCAAATTTTGTAATCCCAGTTATACTGCCAGAGATGAAAAACAAAAAATTAAAACATCAGTTACAAGAAGTGCATTTATTTCATGCAAAATACTATGAAACTGCATCCTCCTGTACAGATCTGTACTGTTTTTATACAATCACGCGACAGAATAAAATCTCAGTATTAACTGGTTTTACTTACTTGTATTTTCTGTAGTTCTTCACTAACAGGATTCTCAACTGTCAAAAAAAAAGAAAAAATTAATTCACTCTACAGTCTGAAAATACTGCAAAGGTAAACAAACACTGTAGCTTTAAAACAACACTATAATAGATAAAAACAAAGTCCATAATACAACAAATAACAATTAGACATCTATTAACCTCTGCCCTAACTCTGCATTTAGTAATGCAGTATAGTAGCATTTAGCTTAAAGCAGAATTTTGTATGCCTGCAAAGTTCACAGCTATTTCCATTCAATTAAAACTGTGCTTGCCATTTGCCAGACTCTTGCTTTAATAACTCAAATGCATTGAAGTAATAACTCGAAGGCTTTACATTTTAGTGTCCAGTTTAAAAAAGTAAAACCACTTTTTTTACTAAGTACTAATGCAAACAAAGCTGCACCACTCAGCATTTTCTGTTTTAACAAGAGTTAGAGATGACACTCTGAGAGCTCATGCACTCCCATGCATAAAGATATCCACAGAACACCAAGAGTTGCCTACCCAACAGTCTAGTGATTGACAATATCTTGATTTCTGAACCATAACCATAATTAAACTGATCCATTCACTTAGTTACAAATAGGAAATGTAAGAGAAATATGAAGGTGGGCATACTAGACCAAATTTGTGGCAAGATTTCTCATTTAGGAGAAATTGAAGATACAGAGGAAACTAAGAACCAACTTATAAACCAGGGTCCCCTAACCTTAACCAAGTGTAACTGCCTCTAGGTAAGAAACTAAAGAAAAAAATAATTTGCAAAACAATGTGATTTTTTCTAAATGTACAGACTTCCACAGCACTCTTGACAGCAGACAAATGCTAACCCACTTCACCTTAGTTCTGAAAGAAAGTTGGAAGCAGGACAATTACCATTTCTTTGCTCTACATGTAGCAATGGTAAGATTCACATTTCTACAGTTAAAACAATAAATGATGCATAAATGATACAGAGGGACAATGAAAATGCTTTCTGAATTAAGAAAGCTTGACTCTGCAACTTCACAAACAATAGTTTGTCCATGTGCCAGGCTCAGAAGAAAATTAAGCATATTACCTCCCCAACAGCAATAAGCACTGCTGCTTCTTCTGATACAGCAAATAGAAAAAACAAAACCAAAAACAAACTCACCCAATCACAGGAACCCATTTTCACAAACGTCCAAATACTTGATTCAGATATAAGATTAATTAAAGCTGTTAAAAGCAGATATTGAAGACTCTTACAAACCAAGCCCTACTACAGCACTTCACGATTTCGTCCCATAGAAGCAAATTTGCTGTCATAATGTACTGAATTATCAAGCTCACAACTTAAAAGTTTTATGTATTTCATTAATTCAACAGAACATGCCCAGTACACTAAACTTCTAATCTGAACAGCATAGAATAGAACTAGAAAAACAGAGCCAAGGCTTAAGACGACTGCCAACCTCCCAGTTTGATCATTAGTTATCCAGACAAAGATAATTATGTTCTTGTTATGGTTTTGTTTTATGGAGAATGTTTTCCCCTTTGCTGACAAGCAGGGTGGTGCATGGCGGGGCAGGGGGTGCGCCTGCCCGCACGGTGCCAGGCCCCCTGTCCCACGGCGGGGTGTTGTGGGCCCGGCCCCTTCTCCCCCCGCCCCACCACACCCTCGGCATGAGGAGGCTCCACGGCCCCTCAGGCCGGGGCGCAGTTGAACAGCCCCGTCCCCAGCACCGCTGAGAGCGAAGCCACTGCCAGCCA
>WEIV01008096.1:0-19076 GCA_013390005.1 Calyptomena viridis
GTTGTTGTTGCTGTTTTCATTTTCCCCAGATCGCGAACTCATCCTTATAATAGTGTGTGCAGTGTTTGGAGCCATTATCCTGAGTTTAGTGATAGCACTCTCTGTTGTTTCAACAAGGTAAGGGTATTTCTTACAACTGAAGCTGCATTGCTGCTTGTTCATAGAGAACTAAGCAGAAATTTAGAGAGGCCCTGGACTGTGAATGTAGTTGCATGCCTAGTTGGGCAGACATGTTCATTTAAACTACACAATCGTTAGAATTTGCTCTTACCTATGTGCTATTCTAAGAAGTATTCTCTTATTGTGAATTCAACCATGAAAGCTTCAGTCAAGTCTTCAAAATACACACATAATCCATTAGTTCTAATCCTGCCCCAGCCAGTATTGATGTGGCATCTGAATAAGATTGAAGAAGACTGGTGTGGACAAAATTCAGCTTTCCCTCTGCAGCTTTCCCTGCTAGCACTTCAGTTCAAGGCCTGGCATGGCCCTTCCAGCTCAATACAGGTGTTGTTTTCAGCCAGGCATCTCTTTAAAGCTCACTATTCTTGGTGTACTGGCAAATGTCCAATTGCAGTTGCACCTCCTCGTTTCTCTCCACACAATAAATAGTCAAGCAGTTCCTCTGCCTTTGCTCTTAGCACTGGCCAGGTGAAGATGCCTACAAGACCACCCACAGCAGGCATTGCTTGCCAGGAGGTACACAAGCTGGTGCCAAGTATGTGTGTGATGTATGAACTTCTGAGCACGGACAATCCAAATGCATCATTTAAGTGTCCAGCTTTGGCTACAGGCACAAGGGCAACTTTTTTTAATAAGGTCTAATAAATGCCTCATTTCTTCCTCTAAATAGTCAGTTAGAGCTAGTGGCGGTTGAAAAAACTCCTTTACTGTAGGAACTAGCTGAAAGAGGCCAAAATCCTCCTCTGTCTCTCCTAACAGCTTTGCCCCATCTGTGAGAAATAATGCCAAACTTTGTACTCTAATACAATAATAACAATTGTAACAATGATAACAAGGGTTTTGCAGCAGGTATGCTATAAAAATCAGTTGCACATTTCAGAACAGGACTGAACATTCAAAATAAGGTGGGAGTGGACAAGTCAATAAGCTTGACTTATTCAATAAGGCACACAAAATGATCTTTTAAAACCTCCTTTGTTCTTTCATTTCCTTTGAAGAGCCAAACGCAAACAAAATCCAGGGAAGGAGAGCCTGATAAAGTCAGAAGGATATTCCAACACAAGTATCTCTGGTGATAGACCAAGGATGTTCCCCAGAGTCCAGACCACTTCTGGCCATGCAAACCCAGGATATGAGCCAAACAACCCATATGACATGGATTCCACAAATAGACGTCGTTTTCCAGAAAGGAATTATGATGATTTGGTAAGTCTTTCACATAAACCTGTGGAAACTGCATTCCTGAACAGTAGTATTCTGGGCTACAGACACTGTTGGAACATAATCTTCACTCTTTCCATCCTCCCTTGATCTAGAAGTTCAAAGTGGTATAAAGGCATCCAAACAACTGTAGCTGTAGCTGAAAAACTTTGTCTTAATACAGACATCAACACTCATATTAGAAAAATCTCTCTGAAGTCTCAGTAGTCATCCTCGAGTCACAGGAGGGATGTGTGAAAAGCAAGGGTCAAAGCAATAGCTTGGCTGCCCAAGGATCTGCTGTGTCACAGGACATTTGACTTGACTGACCAAACTCACCCCTCAGCACAGGTGTGCCCGCAAGCATCACAGGCTGTTGTCACCTGTGCTTATTTTAAGTCAGTTGTGGAGTCAATAGGAGCTGCAGTGGCACCTCCCAGCTGCAGCCTCATGCAGCTTGAACTGGGACAGCTGCCCAGAGGGTCGGTGTCCTCCCACTCATGCTGCTGCTGCTTCGTTCACAGCAAGAGCCTCTGCAGCTGCTGCAGCACTGCAAAAGAGTAAAATGTCAAGCTTTTGCACTGCTGTAGCCCAGGGCAGCACGGTCAGCACAAGCGTGCCATTAACTGGAAGTCATGTTCTAAATAAAATGCCTGTTTTATCCATGAATTCTGCAAGGGAGCTGCAAGGGAGCAGGAGCTTAAGAAGTGCTATGATTAATTTGCTGGTTTCAACATGTGTCAAGTAAATAAGTAGCACATTGTATGTTCAAATATTGTTTAAATGACATTTTGGCTCCACTTCTGGGGTGCAAGAAACTATCCCCGTTTAGAGAAGAAAATCTGTTTAATTGTAATACATTTACATGTTTTGCAGAATTGAGGACTAAGCCATGACAGAAGCAACCTGGAAATCTGATGTTTAAAAAAAAGCTGAACAGCTTTTAAAAGGCTGCCAATTAAGGGAAGAAAAATACCTATTTAGTTAGTTGATCAGTCAGATTCACATGGATTTCAGCATTTCTAACTTTCCAAAGGTGTCTACTTTTCACTGATTCAAATCTGCCTCTCTGGTTTTCCTTGAGGGCTGGTGTATCTTGGTGAAGGGGCTCTCATGTGCAGTGTGCTACATGTTGAACTCTTCTGAGAAAGGAACTTTCTGATTCAGAGCTACTCCTTATTTCTCTTCTTCTCTTGTCTAAATTTTCCATAGTACGAAGCTTCATGGGAGCCTCGGGGCTTTAGAATGCAGAACAGATACTAAGTGACCTGAGCAACACAAGGATGGATGACCACTGTGACCCTGGGTCAGACCAAAGAGTTTCACAGCCTCTCACCAATGCAGTTACTTCAGCAGAAGACAACAAAGTCCTTAACCCCAGATTCTCTCAAGATTTTCTGAAGGAAGCCCACTGCTTGAAAGAGATCACGGACAACTCTGAAATAAGGGGAAAATGTAGCAGAGGGTAGGAAGAAGAAGAAGATTTCTTTTAAAAGAACTAACACGCTTCAATAAACATTAGACTTCTTTGAGAAGGTCAGTACATTGCCAAGAGAGTGACTGCATGCAAGATGCCAGGATTTTAATCTTTTTCAGTTCTTCTCAAAGATGGTCCAGGCAGTATGTGTGATGCTGAAAAATGACAGCATCCAGAGCTTTGCCAGTATTTACGATCACTTGATTTCAGCTAAGGCTTTGGGCAGATCAGAACTGTTTTCATGAGAACCTAACCTGTTTCACTTTACTGTATTGGATACAGTATTTTTCACCCTCCTCAACACCCCAGTATTTCCTATCTGAAAGCATTCTGTTCAGATCTCTGCTGACATGTGTTGTGTGAGACAATGGCACTTGTCTGACCTCTTCCACAGCCTTCCTTCCCAATACAAAGGCAAGAAATGGTATCTTCAAACAAACACTTTTGTCCTCTGCATTGATTTTGCATTCTCAGCTCCTGTAGAAAATGTTAGACTTTTTTTCTCTTGTGGTGTTTGTTTGCATGATCTTAAGGTTGGTGTTTGGGTTTTTTTGCCCTTAATTTCTTACATATGGTCGATAAATCTATCTTTAAAAGAATCCACACCATATGTTATGTATTGACTAACATTAACATTTCCTTTTATACATATATATTAAAAAAAATCTATATGCATACATATGTAAATATATTTATAGATTACACTCATTTTAAACATCATTTAATTCTGTTATATTTTGTGGTTTGGGTTTTATATATGCAGATTAATTTTCCTATTAAACATTATTTTTTCTCAGTACCAAGACTTCCTTATGTTTTTCTCAGTGGTGTAAGTTGTTTTTTTCACAACTCTGGAGACTATTTTATGTTAAAATTTGTGCTGAATTTAGACACAAGTGTGCACAGAGTGGTTACATCAGCACCCAGCTTTCACTCAGAGGTTCTGAACAGAAATCTTATTAAATATTAATATTTAATTATAAACTAAAATGTTTATTGTTGTAAGACTAGCACTAATTTTCAATGGTTGTTTTCAGTGGTAACTGGGTAGTTAGTGCAGCTGGGTCTCCTTTGAAGATGCTGGACAAGCTGCTCTCTCTTATGGCAGCTGCTAACGGCACACAGCTAAGAAAAGAAGCATCTTTCATCTTAAGTGACAAATTTGGTGGTCAGTGGTAAAGGACACTGCATGTGGCTGTAGAGGTTACCAGGGTGTCCATGCACATGGATGTTTCCAGTGCTCTCCACGATAAAAAGCAGTTCCCACTCACCACTTAACTAGCTGAAAACTGGGAACTAAGTCCTGATATTTCTCATGTGGCTTCTCTAGAAAAGAAGGTAGGCTCTTCTCTAGCAAAAGAAGCTCCCTCCCCCAACAGTTTAATGTATGGCCCTCCATGCCTAATGCCCCCTTCTTTTTCTTTGAGCCTTGTGTGTCTCCACCACAACACAGGTGAAGGAGATGCTCCCAGCTTCTAATCCTTCTGATAAATCCTTTCCCTTTCCCCTTTTCTCTGCTTTTTCAGCAGCAGGAAAAGCTTCTGCTTTCAGCAGCACTCTGTTAACCTCATGCAAAGTCCACTCTGGGAAGTTTGCATGGCATAAGACACTGGAAAATGGATGGGATATAGGCAGGAACTGGCAAAAAAATCACGAAGCTCACTGTAGACTCCTAATTCATTCAGCTGGCTGCTTTTGCTGGGATACCCCCTTCTCCCCTTCTTTGTATGGCAGACTGAAACTTGGGGTTACGTGGAGATGAATATAAAGATTTCTCTATATCAAGAGTAACAGCTCACCTCATGGGCCATCGTGGTCTTTCATTAAGGTAAATTGTCTGGTTACAACCACTGGGTGCACTTAAAATACAAGTTTTAAGTGTATTTCTGCTACAGAAAAGGCTTTTAAGTGTTATTGCGCAAAGCAATAGAGGTTTAAAGTGCAGCTGAAAGCTCGACAATAAACAAGTTTTACTGCATTAAAGTTTCTATTGAGGGTGTGATATCCAGACATTTACTATCATTTGATAATAAAAGCTGCAAAAATAGTCAGGTGTGTGTGTCATTTAACTGCAGAGGAATTTTCATTGCTCTAATTCAAAGCTAATTGTACAACCAGTTCTCATTCAGCCTGTTCTGGGGAGAGGCTATCAGATACCACCTTGAGCCTGCTACTCTTTAGCATTTCAAAGGCTGCTACAGTTATTTTATCTGGACTGGAATTCTGTACCAAAAGGGCAAACTCTCAGATACTCACTTCTGTTTGGCTATCAGCAATGTGCGATTCTGCTGGGAAATGGGATCATGGAAAATAGCTCTTTGTGGTGTTTTATGACTGCTGCCGTTTGGCTCATGCTTTGTTTCAGCTGCTCATCCTTCAAAACCCAAACAGGCATGGGAAAGGGAGCTAGGTGCAACCTTTGTGAGCAAGGTTGTGCCTGCAGGCAGGCTGAGAGGATCCAGGCATCTGCCACACTTGTTTCACATCCTGGGTTCTCCCATCTATCTTCTTCCCTGCAATACACGGGGTGTCCTGCTGGCACATGACCCACAGAGGAGGTGGAAAGATGCTGCCACTCGATTCTGACACCTACTTTTATCCAAAATCTTTTAGACCAAAGATTACTCTGGAGGACATAATTGCTTGGCATGTCTGCCCAGATTGTGGTAAACAGTGCTAAAGGAGTTGGGGCAGAGGTTTGCCTGGTTATAACACATACTCGTGTGGGGATATTGGGATAGCTTGTCACATGCCATTCTATATTTATTTGGGTACAGTCAAGCATCCTCAAGCAATGTGGGGTGAGAGGGGAAGGGTACAGTACTGAGGATGGTAGTGGGGTAAGAACCTGGGTCTGGGCAGCTGCATTAGAGAAGCTGCACCACAGCTTGGGATGGTGGGGTAAGAATGGGTGGGGTGATCAGCCCTGCTGCCATTAGCACTGCTTGTACCCGAAACCAGTCTCAAAACTGAGACGTAAAACTATGCACCTACACACTTACCAGCAAAGCCCGGCATCCAAACTCGCATGTGAAAGGCAGCACCTTTCAGGCCTGAAAGCAGGAAGCAGTTGGCATTTTTTCTGGTTACCTCTTGGGGAAAATCACCCCTTGTTTCCTTTATGAGACTGTTTTTACATAGATCCTGCATGTGATGTGCCAGGCTGGAGGCATAAACAAGTAAGAGTGAACAATGGAGGTAAGACACCATTGCAGATGAAGGGGCTTGACTTTCCACTTCTTGTGTACTTTGGGTTTGATGGCTGGTTCTTTTCAGAGTGAACGATAGCACTCCTTCCAACCAGAGGGACATGGGAATGGGAAAAGGAGCCTCTCCTCCAGCAAGAAGTGTTCACCTTCTCAATAGGAATGGCTTCCCTAACAGAAATTCCCAGTATGGAGAGCATTTAGGGAAACCCAGGCGAGAGCTGAAGAGATTCAGGCAGATGCCCTAGTGAACATGACTGTCCCTAGGTGTTTTTTGGGAGACAACTTTGGCTTCAGCCCAGGCTCAGGAGGTTGACTGGATCGTGGTAGAACCCAGACACCTGAGATCCTGCTTGAAATTTGGGGTTCAATAGCTCAAGGCCACCAACCACAGCAAGACAAGCAAAACAAGCCTAGCACTGCCTCATTTGCCACTTCTGTGAGAAGAGGAATGTAATTTGTCAAGTTTAGCAACTGCAAAGTCATCAATTGCTATTTTATCCCAATTTCCTTTCACCTTTTTATTTTTAGCCCAGTAATGCTCTCTGCTTCAAAGCCTTTTGTCTGGTGTTTGTGGATGGAGCAGCTTTGCTTACCAAGGGTTCCCAGAAGGATTAAATTGACCTCTTCCAGGTTTTGGGGTGTGAGATGAAGATACTGATTTTTACAACAACTACTCAAGAAAATCCCCAAACACAACTCTAAAAGCCCCAAATGGTCTAAGATCAGGGAAACCCATAAAACATGTCAGGTCAGAATTACAGAGGCTAAAAATAAGAATCCATAAATTACCTTGCTGCTGATACAAGGCTCTTTAAATATATAAAAGCTACAAAGCAGCTAGGAAATTGTTGGGAATAAAAGGGACAGATGGGGACAATGACATAGCAGAGAAGGTCAATAATAACTTTGTGGCTGCTTTTACAGCTGAAGCTGTTGGGGATCCCTCCACATCTACCAGTCTGCAGTGGATCAGCCAGAGGAACCAGAGCAATCAGAAGTAAAAAGGTAACACAGTGTGAAGAGCTAACAAGAGTAAAGGAAAGTAAGTGAAGTAACTAGGTAACAGGAGGGATAAGGTGAAATAGAAAAAGTGGTTGTTAATAAGTGATCAGGACCAGGCAGCATTGATCCTAGGGACCCAAAGAAGCAGCACAGCCCAGTGGTACTGGTGCAAGTACCAACCCTGTTGTGTTCCCAGACACTGCCAGCCCATCACAGCCTATAGACTCACTGAGGGGCACTGAGCCATCATTGATGGGTCTCTGAAGCCATTCACTCAGGGTGGCAGCCAAACATCCACCAGAATTTGGGAGTACACAAAGCATTGCACTTGCTGTTATAGGATGTTGTGGATGCTGTATCTGCAGGTTCAAGAAGAGATTAGGCAAATTCAAAGATGCCTGAGAGAGCTGTATCCCCTAAAAACAGGATGAGAAAAGTAGGGGTGCTGCAGGAAGGGGCTGTAAAAAGAACTGGGTTCCCAAGACAGTCCCTCCTGTTAGAGTCTTTGGAGCAGAGCCTGGCACAGGGTGGACAACCTGGGCCAGAGGGACATTTCTCACCTTCTGGATGCATCGACCTGCTTTATTCAACCCAGCACAGGCTGAAAAGTGATGCCTGTGGCATGTGTACATAGTGGGTCTTGTATGCCCTAATTATATCCAGCCAGTTCATAAAACATGGAGAAGCAGGGCAAGGTGCTGTACATGGGGCTCTGCTGTTTCTGTAAAAACAGCCTCATAAAAGACAAAAAGGAAAAATTTAACAAGCAAACAACTGAAAAAATGCAAAAGGTTTCGTGGGTTTGAGTGTGGAAGGTGCTGCCTTTCACGCACAAGCTCCAAAGAGCAACCTCTGGAGAGCAAAATCTATTCCTTTCCTCCAGGAAAAACAAACCAAGACCAACAGCTCCCACTCTCCCTCTCCTGGTGGAAGCAAAACAGCTTATGAAGGAGCTGTGCCTCACCTGCTTCCCTCTGTTCCCAATTTCCTGGGCAATGTCTCCAAATCTTGGGTACTGTCCCACATGGTGGGCAACATCAAGGGGAGCAGAGAGAAAATATCTGCCCAGCTGGGGGCTCAAACAAGGCAGAGATTTCTTCAGGTGAACTGAGAGACTTGCAGGGCCAGATAAGATGGAAAAGGGAAAATAGGGCACTGGGAAGAATAAAAAATGTTGCCCAGGACATCAAATAGGGCTGTGGAGGGACCAACATTGCTTTTAGTGGGCATCTATGACAACCGAGTATTTTCTTCTTTTTTTTTTTTTTTTTGCCTGTTCTGAAACACCAATACCATTGGTAGGGACATTTGTCCCAGCTGGTTTCCTAGTTTGGTCATTGCTTGGCAGTCCATTTTTGGACATTAACAGCTCCCCAGAGTAATGTCTGTTACATCTTGGTGGGTGGGAGGGCAAGGAAAGCCCTCAAACCTCCTGAGAGAGCCCCCCCAGACCCTCACTGGTGGCATTGCTGCCTGTCCCATGCTCACAGACATGAGTCTGGTTAAACATTAGCGAATCTCTGCCTCTTCTTTAGTCAAAGATGTCTGGATGTAGCTGGGGAAAAAAATTCTGCTGCATGAATGAGACTTTGGAGAAAAAAGGGCTTTCTCTGAAGTCTTTTATCCATAGAGATCCTTTTATAGGGTAAATCAGCCAAAAGTTAAAAAAAAAGAAATATTTCATATCTGGAGCAGTCAATGAATTCAAGAGGTCATTATACTGCTAAGGTTCCTAATCTCCTCTCAAGCAGAGGAATGTTTAAATTGGTGTGAACCAGGGGTCAAGTCCAGGCAGGTATTTCAGTGCCTAACTTGCACTGACATTAATGGGAATAGGGGTCTCTGGGGGAGAATTGTGGACCAGGGCCTGCAAATCATTCCTATAAATGAAACGGGGCTTGTGTTGCACATGTGTAACAGAACATTATTATTCTTTTCAAAGCAAGGTCTTTCCTTGTAGACTCTTCAGCATTTCTCAACTGTTTTGTCCTTCCAAGTTTGGTGTGAACAGAGTCTGCAGCAAGCTCACTTCAGGAAAAAACTGCTTGCCAGAAAAGTAAGCAAAATACCAGAGTCCAGTGATTTATTTCAGGTAGTGATTAAATATCCAAGTGTCAACTGAGATTTGAAAAAGCTGCATGGAACATCGGAAGGTCCAAACTGCAGAGTTCCAGGTGAATTCCTTGGAAACCTATTTGTACCTCCAGAGCACTCTGTGCTTGCCCAGGTGCTTAGGACTGGGATTTTTATTCCATTCAGTGGGAATTTTGCCAGAGATTTGAGTGGAACTAAGCCTATCTGGCTGTACCTGCTGCAATTTAAATCATTTTTAATGATGCTTCCCCTACATGTAGGCATAAAAAAGAGAATCTGTTTGGGCTCTCCACTTACAAGAAACTCTTTGCTAGATGTGCCTAGCAAATACTCCTGGCTTTTGTGGCTCTCCCGGAGTGCTAACCAAAGTGGGACCAGTTTATCTGAAGCAAGATGTTCAAGAAGAGAGAATATTTCTGAACACGTCGTGCAAGGTGGTGGGGACGCATCTTCAGGCTACCAAACCCTTCTCCAGCTCCTTCTCTGTGACCTGGGCGAACCCCTGGCCACAAGATGGAGCTGGTCCTTTGCAGTTGCAGGATAGGGCACACCAAAGACAAAACCTTTGAATGAGCACTTTTTAATTGGAGCTAACCATTAACAGAACCACAGGCACGTTTCCATGGAGCTGCTAACTTTTAACCCTCTCCTGTGTCACAGCCTGGTGCATCCCCATGCCCGTTCCCTTGATGGCACATTCTTTAACTCCGGGGATAGAGGCATATTTTTTGGGGTGGCTCATGACTGGAGATACCTATCACCCATTTCAGTCCAGCACATCAGTGAGCCCCTCCTGAAAATAGCCGTTCAGGTAGCCAAGTGCCCCCCAGCCTGCTCTGAGGGCTGTAGGAACACCAAAACTTGCCAGATTTGGTCTGGCTTCATCATTACTGTCTGAAGGACGCAAGTTTAGGCACTTTTTAGGCATGAGGAAAATCCCCCCCGTGTACCTGCCTCATTTTCCAGCCCAGCAGCTTCAGGTGTGGACTTGCCCAGAGTTTTATTCTTCTTTTTTCCTGGAGTAGAGGATCAAAACTTGGCAACTTTAGGTGTTGTTCTCTGCTTCCCAGCAGTGTTGCGATGCTGCTTTCCAGGAGGTCGGGAGTGGTAGTGTTGCTCTTGGATACAGAGGCTGGTCCTTAGATGGTAAAAATAGATATTTTTATATCTATTTTTATAGCAGGCAGCAGCAACATGAGCTGCATCTTTAGCCAGAGAATAGAAATAGGATTACATTCATGACTGTAATTTTTGGCATGTGGTCGTTGCCTGTTACTGACAAGGATTTTGTGTGAATTGTATTTTTTTTTATAGCTTCCTTGGAAAAAGCAGGAGATGAAATTTTTCCATGGTGGTGAAAACCCCATAAGCCAGGTCTGTAAGCTAATTTAAGGGGGGAGGCAGCATGAGCACAGCAAAGCTGCACGGTGCCCACAGCCTGTGCCTCTGTGCTCCCACTTTCCATCATGGCACAGTCAGGAAGACCTGGCAAACAGCACAGTGAGGACCTGGAAAGGAAAAGAAAGTATTTTCCTAATACAAGAACTGTTTGCAACATGGTGGAAGTTTCCAAGGTTCAAATGAGTTTACCTTTTATTTCATGTCTCTCATCCTATACCCCAGCTTGACCCTAACTCGCCCCAAACTCCTTTTTATTAAAACCATACATTAGTCCATCTCGTTTATCTTGCAAGTTCCAGTTTGACCATCTTTTGTTGTATGAAGAGCTGTGCAGACCAGAGTGAGGGAGTGCAGTACCTGCTGTGCACCAGTGGTGCCCGAGGCCAAGTCTGCACTCTGATTACTCCTCCAAACATCCCTGTCTTCACTGTGACTTCGGGGAATGGGTAATCTTATCTGCCTTAGCTGGTCTTTCTGGCACACTAGAGAGCTGTGCCTGGGTTCCTACGGCTTCTGAACTTAATGCAAATATGGTAGTTGATATTATAGTGGTAGACTATTATAACAAATAATGTGGCTATAATGAGTTATATCCAGTCAGAAGACGTCTCTTCAGCTGGAGTTACTAGTAAGCAGCAAACCTAAACTTATGCCCCAGAGTCTAGAAATGGGAGAAAGTCAGAGACGTCTCAGGATTTTACTGCAGGATAGTGGTAATATTTTATGAAACATTAAGGCAGAGGTGGAGCTTCAATCTGAAACAGGCTGTGGCCTTGAGCAGGGTGCTGGGACTGGCATTTTACTCAGACTGATGCAGAAAGAGGAGTCATCACTGAAAATCTAGAACCTCCATAGTGCCATGACATCTTGACATGACTCAGATGCTTTTATCCACCCTTCCTGCCACAAGGAAGATTTGACAATGAAAACCTATCTTTAAAACACCCAAAGTATCTCAGATAAAGGATTTTATCTGTCTTAACTGATACTAAATGAGCCAAAGAACCAACTTACAATTGCATCATTGCAAATGTATGCCCAGGTCAGGTACACTGGGTTTATGTCCTACTTTGACCACAGCTTTAAAATACAAGTGATAAGAAAGTGAGCACAAAGATCAGGCCTTTCCAGACTGGGGTTTTCCTTTCTCTATTCCAACAGAGCTGTGTAATGATATTGAAAACCCAAGTCCAAGGGCCTCTGTGGCATTTAAACACTTGAAGGAGCCTGAGGAATCTCATTCCCATGGGCTATGTGGTCTTTAGGAATGGCATTTTGTAGACAGGAGACATGATGGTCAAGAGAGAAAAGACATGGGCAGTGATGATGGGTGTTCCTGGAGACTAAAGCTGATTTTTTTACAGGTCATCCTTGCATGATCCCCAGGAGATAGAGCCCTTCTTTTGGTTCTTATCCCAAAATCTTGGTGCTGCCTCAAACTCATTATGTCTGCTCGTGCCTCATTTCTTGGTCTGTGGCCAATCTCAGGGACACAAGGCTGACTGCTTGCTCTGCAGTCCAGCTGCCCACCCCGCGGGGGCTGCATTCCCCAAGTTCAACCACCGCAAATTCCCCCTCTTGGTGTTACAGCTGCTCACTTGGTCATTAGTGCAATTACATCCTCTTTTGCTGCTGCATGTGAGGCAAGAGCACAGCACTGGTTTCAGAGAAGAGTATTAACACTGTTCTCCTTGGGGAAGCCGTGGCACTTCCTCCCCTGCAGCTTCAGGGGGCTGTCCCTGGACAGCTTTGGGCCCAAACTGTGATCTGTTGGTCGGCAGTGGTCTAATGGGACGAGATACATGGCCTGTGACTCGGAAGGACCTTCACAGGTGTTTGGCTTGAAAAATACAGTGATAGTAGTACATGATAGATAGCAAATGTTGAGCACTGACAACAGCTTCCGGCTCAAAAGATGCACAGTAGCAGCTCCTGACCTTTTCCCTTCTCATAGGGGGTTTCTCAGATGCGGTCAGTCTGAGGACAGCGGGCACCTGGTGCTTGTGGCAATGCCACAGGCACCTGCAGAAAGCAAGAGCAGGCACTTGACCTCGACTGAGCCCAGCTAAATATAACCAGTCACTGGCGAGCTCCTACACCTCGCCTGGCTCTGGTCCCACTGCAATACATTCCTTCTGAAAGTAATGCTCTCTTCCTCAAAGCCTTTTCTCTGCTCCTTGAAATGCCACAGTTGAGTCTCAGAAGGTAGCTTCCTTCCCTCTGAGTAGTTTCTCTCCCATGATCCTGCTTTTCCTTTTTCCCTCTTGCTCATTCACCACTTGCCCCTGCGCATCTGCTCCCTTGCCCAGCACTCCCTGATCAGCATGGCAGACCCAGGGATGAGGGACTTCCTGCTCCTATGATCAGGGTGATTAAAGCTCTCACACGTAAGTTCATCCATGGATGTTTGTGGATAGAGTTGTGTCTCAGGGTACTTGGGCATGGCCAGAAGATCTACATTTCATTTTCTTTCTTTCCACAGGAATATTAAAGATATACCAAGAGGAGCAACCTGCTTCAAAGTCACTGCACACCACATCTTGCATTTCCAGATCAGTCCCAACATGGCCAGTATTAATTTTATTAATAAAGGGTGGTGTCATGTACCTTATTGTGTTCTTGGAATAACAGGGAGAGCTGATGCTCTCCCTTTTCCCACACAGGGCCAACAGCTCGAGGGCAGCTTGTAGGTCACTGCCTGTCCCACACAACACTTTCCTACTATGGCAGCAGTTTTAGTGAGGCATTTAGAGATATTTTGCACTGGTTGCAAGCAGTATGGTTGTGATGCTCCTACAGTGACAACAGAAGATACTCTGATTTACCAGCAGTGGGTGTGTATTTCCCAAAACAACAAACAGTCACTTTAAACCCAAACCTGGTTTCTGCCAGGGTATGGAGAGGCTGAAGAAATCGGTGAGGTTTGTGAGGTTTGGAAATCAGTGCAAATAAGGGGAAATTTTGGCAGGTGGCATTACAGGTAATCGCTTCTGTCTGAGAACAGAAACACAGCATCTGTGTTTTAGGGAAAATCTGATGTTGAGATCTATTAGACATTATGCTAAAGTGGCATGAAGGGCTGCAGGTCACAGGTAAGTTACCCATTACTACAAACTGCTTTTAAAATCAATGGCCAGCTCTGTGGTTGATTTATGATTTATTTTTAAACCAGAAGAAAACAGAAAGCTCTCCAGCAGCCCAAACACAATCATAAATTCAATGTTTCTTTTAGATCTGAAGTGTTGATGTCTCAAACGATGGATGCACGGGGAGTGCCAAAAAGCCGTCAGGCAGTGCAGTGCTGCCCGGGTGCCCTGGCTCAGAGAGCCTTTCAGAAGATGGACGCAGTCTGTTTGCACAGAGAATATCCCTGAAGCAGGAAAATGCCACGTAAGAGCAGGCACTGACCCGTGGGGAATGAGTGCAAGCCCTGCTGTGAGCGGGAGAGGAGGGCGCGCCTTCCTCGTGTGCCTGTGGGTACATACGTGTGTCTGTGCGCACCGCGTGTCCGACAGTAGGTACCTGTCCGGGTGTGTGTGCATCTGTGACTGTGTCTGTGAAGGATGCGCATGTGTGTGCGCACATGTATGTGTGTGCAGGTATGTGCACATGCAGGTGCGTGTATGCGTGTGCGGGTCTGCTCTGCGCACGCATGAACACATGTGATGCGGACACGCACATGCGGGCACGCACGTCCGCATGTGAATGCACGTGGGCGTGTGTGCAGAGGCAGCCTGTGCGCGTCCGTGTGTGTGTGTGTTTGTGTGTATGTCTGTACACACGCACCCACCCGTGTGTGTGGGCCGGGCCGTGCCCGCGGGTCCCGCTCCGCGTCCGCAAGGACTGGCTACGCCTCCCTGCGCGGGGCGGGGAGCCGGCAGCGCACCCTCGGGAGCGGGACAGACCCACGCACAGGCACGCGGACACCGACACACGGACACACGGACACACANCTCCGCAGCCGGCGGGACGCGGGTCCGCGCTGCCCCTGCCCCGGGGTTGGTCGGTGCTGGAAATCTCCGCTCATCCGTGCTGGAGCTCTCGCTCATCCCTTCCCGCTGTGGCCCCGGTTGCGGGAGGTGGGAACCCGCGCTCGGGCAGCGCAGGAGGACACGGACCTCATGCGCGGGCTCGGCGGTGCGGGGTGTTACACCTTCGCCTTAAAAAGCATAGAACAGCCATGTATACACCTCGGTCTCCATATGTTCTTAATGGAAACAGCTATGGCCACTTCAGAGACAAGCGCTTCCCTGGGATGTTTGAGCGCTGTGTGTAGATGGGATGAGCAGCAGCCGCAGAAAGCCACGCACAAGCTTTCGCCCTGCCGGTGACCGATCTCCGCGCTCGAACCTTGTTCCTTCCCTCACTCGCAGTTTGTATCGTCCCCCCAAGTGCGTGGCACCCAGAGTGGTCCTTATCCCGCCGTGGAGATGCTCTCGCGGCTTCTGCACGCACACATAAATGGCAGCACAGTTTGTGACTCCATTCCAGTAGTACTGGAAGTGGGGTTTTGCTCCTCTCTGAGCACTCGGGAAAACTTTTTTTGTATAAAGGGAGCCCACAAAATGCCCAAAGTCCATCAGTCGTATTTATTCTCCGTGTTTAATGTTTTAATGAGTGATCTTAAGAAGAGGTGCATCTTGGAGAGTACTATGGCACTCTATTGAGACAGCTCAGAAGAGATTTTATTTGCTTTATTTACTTAGTGTGTCTGACCCATGAAATTGATGGTTCGGTATTGCAGCAGACCATCTTGAGGACGAGTCTGTTAGAATGCTTATTGGTAGCATGAATAAAATGCTCTTTTTTTCACACTTAGCTGTATAAAGTACATCACTTTTTCTTCCTTCCCCAAGCAAGCCAGTACATTCGTCTCTGAGGAGCTGCCCAAACTAGGATTTCTTGCAGAACAGGTTTAAAATGAGGTCTGATTGCCTGGGGTATCTTTATGAGTAAATTTTTTGAGTACCTTTCATGAGAGTTTCCTATCTTGCTCTGCATTTATAGTTTGATGTATTAAAATCTCCACTGTCTAGTGGGATACACTGTCTTCCTCTTCTTTTTGGGGGGGCTCTCCTGGCTCAACCCAAGGTAAAAATGTAATTTGGAGATGTTCTTTGTGCCTGCTGGACACTGCTCTGCAAAATAAGTAGAGTGCAGGGTTTAGGACTCAGTGGCATCTGTATGAAGGACTGTATGTGGGCTGTGCAGCTCAGTGATCCAGGGGGGTGGATTATTTTCCTCCAGAGTAATCCTAGCTAAATCCTGGATGGAATTTTTCCCATTATAAGAAGTTTGGTTGATTTTTAGGAGTATTTTCATTAAATGTGTCACTGTCAAGGAGCAGACTGAGTTTTTCCCAGTCTCACTGGAAGACTTCCCCAGGATCTGGACTAGCTAGAACATCATTAGGTCCTTCCTTTGCCCGATTCAGGAAAGACTGCAGGTCAAGCACAGCAAAGAGCTGCATCTGGAAAATCTTGCGTGTTTCTACTCCAACTCAAAAAGCTCAGGTTTCAGCCTAAAATCGGAGGGCTTCTCAAGGCTCTGTTTTCACAACAATGCTAGAAATGGTTTAGTATTGCTACAGAGTGGAAAGAAAAGCATACTTAGAAACTTCAAAAGCTGCCACAGGGAGGAATGTCACCCCATGGCTTGGCCACAGGAGCGTGGGCTGCTTTGGTCATGGCACCCGGTGGAAGGAGGAGACCTTGGTTTTCATTCAGCTATTACTGTGGCTAAGTAAACTCAAAAATCCAGCAGTCGGGAAAGGAGGTAAATATTACCCTATTTCCATGCAGATAGGCAAGTGAATCTGTGGCAGAGCCAGGGCAGGATAGCCTAAGTATGAACACAAATGTTTGCTATATAAAGCACATTATTTTTGCTGTGTTATCCCATGCACCATTGCCAAAGCAGCAGCTCTCGAGGAGAGGCTTTGGACCATGTTGTGGCTTTGGAAATGCAAGTTTTAATTGCTGCCTAAATTATAACTCAGTTGAACAAGTTACATTTTACTTTATCTATTTATCTTTGAGCTCTTGCAATGTCTAGGAGCTGGAATATAACTTCTGAATGTGAACAAGGAATGAAACGCCTGGGTATGTGGTAACAGCCAGAAAAAACCCAACACCCTTAAGAAGGCTCTTGTTCAGTATGAATGAGCCCAAGGAGCCTGTCTGAATGAGAGAAAGTCCAGGGCTTGCCCCTCCCGGGTTAGAATTAACCACCTTGTGGGCAGCAGAGACCTGTCATTGCAGGGCTCTGACATGGTCATGTCTGGGTGATGACTGAGTATGACTGACAGGATCTACTTATCCTCTTTTTGTTTTTAGCCCAGGGCACGCTGGGTTTTCCTCCAGCTGTCCAGCTTGATTCACTGCTTCCTGCACTCACTGCCCAGCCCCGTACAGGAGTGACCCAGGCAGCACTGCTTTACATTTGTTGGTGCAATATTCACATGGGATACAGCAAAAATCCTTCCAAAGCTCTCGTGGCAGCAAGTTCTTGGGACAGAGAAAACTCCATCTTCAGCAGCTATTGGCAAGTCTGTGCAACCCTGCAGATTACACCCTGTAGCAGCGTGGTGCACTGGTATCTGCAGATGCAACTGGCTGGAAACAGAGGCCTGACAATGCTTTTATTGACATTTGGGTTGGAAAAAATAGCAGACTGGGAGTTCAAGCCTGAGGCGTTTCATTTGGAGTGTGCAGCCTCTGTGCTGAATCCTCGGCTGAAGATTTCTGTAATCAGTTATTGACAGTGGAAGTTAATAGCTGCACCCAGGGGAGCTGGGGCACCAGTGATATCGAAGGGCACATTCATAGCCACAGGCATGCTTAAACAAGCTGCTGCATTCAAAGCCCATACCATTGGTATCTGCTTCAGCTTAACTTGTGTGGTTCCACTTTATTTTTGAAGACCAAAGCCAAAATTGTGGATTTTTTAAGTGAAACTCACTTGGTACCCCTTGTTTTCTCAGACGCCAGCAATACAGGAGCAAAGAGCATCACTGCTGTGCTTGTTGATGCCCCTGGCAGCCTCATGGGCAGAGAACCCTTAGTGTCTTCCACCTCTGCCAGCCTTGGACATGCCCCAGTGCAAACACACTGATAGGCTTAACCCGGATATCCTCTGGAAATGACTCTTGTAATAAAATAAGTGTTTTACTGTAACATGAGTCCACTCTGAAAATCACTTGTGTGGAAGGGAGAGATGAGTATCTTCCAACACTGCTTTAATATGAAAGTTTTGGCCCCCCCATATATTCAGCTGAAAAAATTGAGAAGATGTGCCTTGAGACAATGCGCCCAAAGATCTGACTTTAAAAGTCAGCATCTCAGCTCCATGTTTCAGACTGGTCAAATAGCTATTGACTTCTGTCTGCAGTGATGCAGAGATTTAATTAGGAAGATGAATAGCTGAACTCTTTGATTAACCAGAAACCATTGAAAAAGAGGGAAGAAAAGTCACCAGGTTTAGTCATATTTTAGAGGTTCTAAGCATCCCGAAACTAATTTCTGCCCTTGTCAGTTATCCTGGGGAAGGAAAAGAAAATAAGACCTCCTTACAGGTGAAGAGAGATTTACAGCTTCTTCTGCCTTTTAAGTTTCTGGGAGATTTTTTGCTCTCGTTTGAACTTACAGTATGTTTAGCCTTAAGAATGTCTCAGAACCCCCCTGAACACTTTTGGAGTAATTGTTCATCTCACCCTGCTCTCTCTTGTTTTCTCCTGCTGAAGGTCTCAATCTGTGCACCAGTGGAAGTGCCACATCCTGCGAAGAGTGTCTCCTCATCCATCCCAAGTGTGCCTGGTGCTCCAAGGAGGTATGTGGGCAGACCTTGTTTGTCTTGAATGCTTTTTGTAATGCTAGAAGGAAGTTCTATCCTCACCTTGCCTGTTCCTGAGTCAGTTCCATGCTGGAAAGGGTGGGTGGGGGCAGTGGGTGCTCCATGCCAAGCATATTTTGGGTGTATGAGACTTCTCAGCTCTTTGATACCATAGGAAATAAGTCTTTGACCCCACTGGCCCCCATGCATCCTCAACAGAGCAGCACTGTTCTTTCAGTCCCTCTGTCCCTTCAATTACCTACTTGTTTTTGGTGTGTGCTGAGTCCCTGCATGGGCTCTGTGTTGCAGGGAGCCTTGCTCAAAAGCTCTCTCCCTAAAAAAGCTCCAAGCCTCTGGCTGGTGTCTGCTACGTGTTACTTGTTGCGTGGCCTGGCATGGCTTGGGCTCTTTGTCTGTAACAAAGATAATTCTCCTTTCTGAATCTATTGTGTCATTTTTGGGGGGTGACCCATGCTTCTGGCACCCGTGCTGTTCCTTGGCAATGAGTTGCACAGCTTAACTGATCACTTCAGAGTGAAAATACATCCTTGTGTCGATGCTCAAGTTGCTCACCCATAACTTTATTGCGCCTCCTTGTTTGTGAGAAGTTGCAAATATCTTTCCCTGCTCCCTAGGGGCTGCTCAAGAGTTTAGATATCATCGTGGCTAAGCTTCACGAA
>WEIV01008096.1:19084-282536 GCA_013390005.1 Calyptomena viridis
GGTGATCCTCCATCCTGGAAATGTGCCCTGCCCTGTGCAGTTGTGTTCTCAGCAGCATGGCCTCAATACTGGTGACATCTGCCTGTTTGAGGACGGTACCATTAGTCACATAGTCACTCCAGTGGATGTTTAGGATTGTACAGAGGCAGCACTGATGGAAACGTTCGAGGAGTCGTAGACTATAGCGGTAGATGACCCATGATTCAGACCCATATAAAAGAGTAGACAGTACAATGGCTTTGTAAACACTAATCTCTGTACTTTTCTTCAGGTGTTTATTGCACCATACTGTTTTATAAAGCTTCCCGAAAGCTTTGTATGCCTTAGATAGGTGTGTATATATATATATAATCCAATATACATCTTATCATGTAGACTTAAAATTTCTAGAGAACAAGGTGTGTGAAAGACCTGATATCTGATGCATAGATAGCAGTTGTCTGCTTATTGCCTGTCCTAAGTGTTTAAGAGAGAAATATGGATGCTTACAGGTGCATGGAAAAGCCCTGTCTACTTGCAGGCACAGCTGCTGTGCCGGAAACTGGGTTTGAGCTGTGAGAAACCCCAGAGCAGTGGATGATCTTGAACTTCTTGGTGGCCATGGCCAGGAATGATGCTGTTCTGTTCCTTGCTGACCCTTATGCCTGTAGTGTGGCCATCCTAGTCCCATTTTGAGCACTCACTTCACCTTCCAGCTATAGCTGGTGATGCTGATCTGAGGATGGAGGTGTTGCCCATGTTCCCCTCTGCTGCTCCTATCCCTCCTCCTGCCAGGTCTGCCTGGAGCAGCTGCAGCTCCTCAGGGCAGAGGATGGGGTTGGGGATGGGGATAGACACGGGGCAAAGGTGGCTCCCAATCTCCACGGTTTGTCTGGATCTTGAGATGTACCACAGCCACTGGCTCTCTAGGTCTATTTTACTGAACTTTTCGCTTACTTGTAAGCACAGTTGCAGCTTTCCAAGGAAAACCTCATAATGCTACAAACACCATACTGCCTGACAGCATAATAGCTTTCATGGGGTGGTTTTCCCAGAAAGGAAAATGGTGTGCAGAAGAGAAAGGGTAAAGCAATAGATCTCACTTCTGAGACATCTTGTAAACAGCTGTAAGAGCTCCTCTTCCAGCCAGCTAATCTGTGGTAGTGAGATTGGATCCTGGAACGCTGGCTATTAAGCTATGGGTACCCAATAGCTCATGCCTTTTTAGGTTTTTTTTGTTGTTTGGTTTTTTTTTTTTACTTCTTGGCATTAAAAGACAACTTTTTGCAAAATGCTGCTAGTGGAAATGTTTATCTGGTGGTCACTCTTCCCACTAATTGTATGCCCATGGGACTGGCAGCCTGATTCTTGTCTTGCAAACAGGATAGTTACAAAAAAAAATATTCCTAACTGGAATGGAGGGGCCACGAAGGAAGATGGGTGTTTACAGGGAAGTGCTGTAATACTTCCTGACCTTTAGCCTGCAGCAGCTATTTAAAAATACAGTTCAAGGTGTTTCATGCCAAGAGCTACGGGTTTAAAAGCTGCTGTCCCCATTATGTGTTACATGCTAAAACTTAGCAAGTTCTTATTCTAATTCTGTATTTTTATTTTTTTTTCAGAATGTACTGTTTGAAACTCTAATTATTTCTCTTTAATGAGTCATCAGGTGAGGTAATGAGATTTTGAAAGATGCCTAATGTTTTTCAGCTTCAAAAGTTTTAAAGTAATATTGTAAACTCTCTAATATCCTCTTTTCATAGTCATCTCATCACCTTATTTCCCTTTCTCTCTGCTGCAGCCTAGTCAGGTTATTAAATTGCTCTTAATCTGTTTTCCTTAGCTTTTTCCATTAGCTGTCATTTGCTGTGTGTGTTGCCTGAGAGCATATATGCCTGTCAAATTCTATAGCTCTCTCGCTGTTTAAATACTGGGGGTAAGATATTGGAGTGGTTTCCACAGATGGTAGTTGTGTTGTGGTAGAACCTCAGTCAGATGATCTATATGTATTTTGTGCTCCCTTTGCATTTAGTTAACAGGTTTGGGAGCAAATTGGACCAGCTTTTGACAGCTTTGTAGGCAACAATTAATTATTTTGTCAGGAAGTGTATATAGTTGAAGTCTATCAGTACATATAGTATAATTCTGTATATTATGTGTATATGTATTTTGTATACAGGAAGTGTAGAAATGTCTGTTATATGTAATATATAGAGAGACAAAGTACAGTTATATATATTATTTATCTTCCTGTATATATATATATATACACCTTCTCCTGTTTCCTTTGGGGAATAACATCACTTGGCAGCACCAACATACCTGCTTCTTCTTTCTCCCCCTGGGTGCCCGGCAGTGCTGGTGCTGTGAGGGACCTCTTGTCTGTGGGAGAGGAGCAATTTGAACAGGAAAGCCATGCTGTTTCCCAGGGACAGTCACACTTCATGCAGCCTCCCAGTGTTGCACCCTCCTCCATCACCCTTTGCACTCCTGGATCCAGCCTCTGTGTGAGTACAGAGGAGCAGAAAGCCTCAAACAGTAATAGACTGCAACTAGGGGTTAGGAGTGCATTAAAGCAATGCTGTGGATGCAAGGAGCCTGATAGTTTTCCAGGAGGGATAAGGTTCCTTGAATTTACATTGCCTTGAATTGCGAGGGTAAGAGCATATGTATAGATGGATGCTTTACAGCAGAGTAGTCAAGATGGTATCACTTTATGATTGTCACCTCCTAAGCTGTTAGTATGAGGTGAATCACATCCCCTGGGTAGATTTGACTTCTTTTCACTTTTACTTGTGTTCAGCATCTCTGTTCCCATCCAAATGGGCGATGATGGATGAGTTGATCATCAAGAGCAGCTTCTGGTATGCAGCAGCCCTAGAGCCCCCAGGGGCTGCTAACCTAACCAGTCTTTGGGCTGTTGGAAATTTGGAAGCAGACATTGGTTCTGTTGGCTGCTGGAAGAATACCTTGAAAGGCAGAACTTAAAGGTGTCGATTTCAGTGGCACTTAGGGATATAAATGTTGTCCTTAACCATCACTTGAACATGCCTTGAAACAGGGCTCTCTGAGGGAGAATGACTTGAGGTGATGGAGACTGCTGCAGCTTTTCCACGCATGCTGGAATCTGAGGAGATTCCTCAGCTTCTCCTGCAAAGTCCAGGAAAAGCTGGAAATGCCTACAAATTGCTGACATGCTGCTGGTAAAATGGCTAGAAACTGCACGCTGGCCTGTGGGGTTGCAGTGATCTCTGTGACAGCCTGGGTTTCATGGGTGGGAGAGAATGCTTGTTAAATTATTTGCAGTGGCGTCAGGTTGCCCAGGCTGAGTGGGGATAACAGGGAGATCTGGAAGTGGCTTCAGTGCTGTCCTCTGAGCTGCCAGGGCAGGTGTGATAGACAGTTGAGGTTTGTGATCATGATAAACCTTCCTGGGGTGATTGCAGGGTGGAAGCTCTTCGAAAGAGTGTTTGGGAGTACTAGTATGGGGGAAAATTTCAGCAATACTTTACTGTTACCTTTGTTTTCTGCTTTGGGGAGCAGTGTGCCAATGGGGAGAGGCACCTTTTGTTTGTTAGGTGTGTTTGTTTGGTGCATGAACTGTGTGTTCATCCATGCATTTCCTATGTGGATGCACTTATGCGTGTACCTGCAAAACAGAGATCCTCATTAATTAAACTGACATGTCCGTTTTTATTAATTGAACTGAAAATTCCCCAATGTTACCCTCTGTTTTCCAGCGGGTGCTTTTACCCCATCCTCTCCCATCTCAGAAATGTGCGCCTGGAGAATGAGGAAGGAAAATCAAGGATGTTCCTAGAGGGAACATGTCATTTTTTTTTTTAATGGAGAAAGCAGGCATATTTCAGACTGAATTAATGCAGAACTGGATTGAATAAAGCAAAAAATGTTAGAGACATGCCTAGTCAGGAGTTAGATACAGCCAGTGCTATTCTCCTTTTTTATAGCATGAAGCAAACAATTTGTCTTAAAACTGTCAAGCTGATGGGCATGTAATTGTCATGCTGTTGTCTCCATTCACTCTTTCTGCTTGTGAGCATTTGCTTTCTGAGCTTGTTAGCACAGAGGCCAGACTGTGACGTGCCCACTGTGCTGGGAGCAGCCAGATTTACTGACAAGGACCTTCCCACGCTGATCCTTCTCTGTGACACAGAGCAATGTTTGGGACGGATTCTGTTTGTGTGGGGGATATCTGCTGGATTTCTTGCCAAAGCTGGCATGCAGGCAGATGGCTGGCAGGTATCTGAGCTTAATTAACTGTGAGGTGTTCTCTGCTTGGGGGACGTTGGGGTTTGAACCAGCGTACTGCATCTGAACTGGTGTGGGGCCGACTTTTGGCATTGTTATCCATGATCTATTTGGACTTGTGTGATGCCATTTATTCCCCAGATCTGCTCGTCTTTTTTGCCTTTAATTGAACTTCCATGAGGCTTGATTTTCTCTGTCACAGAAAACTTTGTACTTGAGTTGGATGGTACCTGGTAGCCCCAGTTTTGGCTTTGGGTTTTGACCTGTGGGTGGTTGCAGAGTTCTGTGGTGATTGCTGGGGCTTTCCCAAGGCCACCGTCACTCCCTTGCTTGTTGTTACTCTGCCTGGGTAGGAAATCATGCAGAAGTAGGGGTCAGTCCTGCACCCTTGGGTGCTGAGCTGCATCCTCATTCTGTTGAGCGTTTGCAGTCCTGAGGGTGTTTTCTTCCACCTCAGGTAATACAGCTTTTCACTGAACAAGAAGAGTACTGAATTTGATTGGAGCTGCAGTTTAGCAGTTGCTGCCCTGTGGCAAGTCCTCTGGGCCCATTTCAGAAGAAAGCTTAAGAGAAAATAGCTGGATCAAGCAATGGGGACAGGGGACTGAAGGAGTGTAGAGGTGTTGCTAACCCAAGAGCTTTGTGCAGGTCCCCTCAGGAGCTGTTTAGGGGCCTTTCCCGACCTCCTGAGCTTCCTTTGGAGAACTTTTGTTGCTGAGGCTGCAGAAAAACACATTGAAACAGTAACCATTTCTTGATGCCATGCAAAGGGCCAACCATGCATGGGCACCCTGCCCCAAAAAAGCACCTGGCAGGTCCCACACGGGTGTGCTCCTTGCTCTGTGTGCCAGTGTTGCCCTGTCCTCGGCAAGTGAAAGCTGCTCTTGTGTACATCCCTTGCTGGGATGAGGAACATCGGTATAGACAGTGCCACACCCTGAGCCATCTGTTGTGATATTACCCTGACTGCAAAGGAGTAGCAGCTGGAGGAGAAAGTCGTAATCCTCTTCTTCCTGGGCTGCCTGCTGCTCCTGGCTCTTGCTCTGCTATTCTGGCCCCAGAAAATGGAGCCCTAATTCAAAGCCCTTTGAAAGCAAGTCTTTCCATTCATATCAAGAGGTTTTGGAGCAGATCCTGGGAAGGATTGGAAGTCGCACAAGCAGTCTAAGTATTGGTCCTATTTGAATACTTCACTCCAACGTTAATACCTGGAGAGTAACTGGAAGTTCCCAACTGCACTCCTGGGCTGTTTGTGTTGCTTTTTACAGCAACAGCCTCTCTAATAGGTGGCAGCAGAAATGAGCTGGCAGAGATGCTCACCTGGAGCTGTTGTTGGGGTACTGAGAGAGCCAGAGACCACCTCCCCACAAGTGCCCTGCTGCTGGGTGGACAGGCCCAGGAGAGCACCTGGACCCTACCAGCTTTTCACTGAGTTCAGGTCAAACCACGTCCAAGAGAAACTTTTCTCCAAGGCTGCCTGAAACGTGTTGCTCTGAAAGGCTGGGCGTTGTTTTCGGTTTTATAAGGGATTCTTATTTTTATTTTGTAATGCTGGAGATGATTTAAATAGTCCCAGTCCTCCGTTTTGAAAGTTCATCTGTTTACACAATGCGTTCCAAGAAATTCGTGTTCGTATCCATCTGATGTGTCGTTGTTGTTTTCTTGGCTGGACTGTGCTGTTGGATGCTGGAATGCAAATCTCACATTTTTCAAATAGCATTGGGACCTTGTAGTGAGAAAAATGCAACAGGAAGCCTCTGTGTCCCTGTATCTGAGGCCATCCTTGAGGGACCCCTGGAGATCACCCCACAGGGATCTGTCATGAACCTCTCCCTCTTTGATGTGTCTCCTGTCCTCTGCCATGCTGGAGCTTCAGCAACAAGTGAGCTTTATTCAGCCCCACACTGGTTTTGGCTGCACAGTTGAAGGAGGGGTTGGCAGGGCTGTGAGCATCTTCTCTGCATTATTTCATGTCATTTTAGTCCCTTAGCCCTGGAGCTGAAGAGGGTTGTCTCTATTGTTATAGTGTAGAAATAAGTAGGAATCGACTGTAGAAAATCCAGTAAGTTTTAAGGCATGTGACTTCTTTCCTTTGGCAATTTTGGGGAGAGGAAAAAAAAAAGACATTCTAACAAATGGGCTCTTTGCAAAAGGCTGCATTGTGTGGCTGGCTGTTCCTGAGTGCTGCCCTGCACAAGGCTGCATTGTGCACCACACACAGGCTCGCAGCAAAGGCTGGAGCTCTGAGACGGGTGCTGGGAAACTCCCAGCCATGGCAGCCCGTCCTTTGGGAGTGAGCCACTGCCTGCACCTCGCTGCTTGTGCCTCACTGCCTGTGGTGACTGCGTGTTAACCAGCTCCTGTGAAGTGTCTCCCTTATTCTGCAGCAAAGCCGCCCTGGACAGCCAGCCCACATCAAACTGCTCCGGCTGTGCTCTGCCTCGGGAACTGCTTTCTGTCATTTTTGTTTCCCAAGTGATGGTGCCATGCCAAGGCCTGCAGTGTGGCGGTGTGAGGGAAGGAGAATATGCAGTGCTTGTGTGGGGACATGCGGTGTCTCACCCAGGGAAGAGGGTGCAGGTCCCTGGAGCCACCCAATCTCAGTCTCCAGCTTCACATCTTGACTGGGTTCTCTCTGGGTTGGTGGGCTTCCCTCAGTGCCACCTCTTTGTCCTCTCTTCTGTATTCTGCAAAGCTCCTTTGAGGTGATGCATGTGCATAAAATAATAGAGATGGCAGTGTCCATGCAGTGAACAAAATGCTTTGTCTTGCTCTCCTGTGGCCCAAGCCAGAGCTGGGAACAGATGCCTCTGCTGTGGCTGGGGTGAAAACCCAGGCTTAGCTTTCTGTTGCGGTGCTCTGCGAGAAAATTCAATGTTCAAATCCTCACAGAACTTTGTTTTTGGTAGGTCCCTTTGAAAGCCTTGAGGCTCAATGCAGGCTCCTTCCAAGTACAGTCAACACAAAGACACCAGCTTCTCCTTGTCATCTCCTATTTGCTACATACCAGCGTGTCAAAACAAAGCCCCTGCTGTGGGGTTGATGTTATTCCCCTCCACTTCCCTTTTGTCCATTCTTCACCCCCCAGGATTTTGGCAGCACAAAGTCCATCACATCACGGTGCGACTTCCTGCAGAACCTGATTGCAAACGGTTGTGCCGGAGCCATCGAAAACCCCAGCAGCAGCATCAGCGTGGTGAAGAACATCCCTCTGAGCAGCAAGGGCTCTGGCCAGACCCACCTGGATGTCACACAGATTATGCCTCAGAAGATTGCCTTGAATCTTCGTCCCGGTGAGTCCCCAGCAGCTCTGTGGGGTGGAGGGGAAGGGAGAAGGGGTGACCAGGACATGCTGGAGTGTGTTATAGCTCATGGCCTTGTCACCCACTAAAGCTGGCCCCTTCCATACCTGTGAATTTTGGTGGTCCTCTGTGAGAGGACAGTGCTGTTGGGCAAAGTCAATCAAAGCCCACCCACAACTGTTACCAATATTAGTCTTAACCCCTGCATGTGTTTAAAAGGAACCTGCTCAGCTTAAAAATGGAATCACTGGATAGAAGGAGTTAAAATAATTTTGGATCCTCCACCAAGTTGACAGTGCATGATTCTAAACTGAGACAGCTCCTTCAATAAATTGGAAACAAACCCACGTATCTGTTTTCTGTTGGTATGCAAAAGAGCCATCGGATCAAGGCAGAAGATGGAGATTTGAACTTGTGACTCAGGCCTTGGACTGAAGCCAGATCCCTGTTTCATTCCCCTGAGCCATCACTTTTCAATCTCTTTCTTTTAATTAAAAATTAGAAGGGAACAGCTCATCTGAGCCATGTGAGCATGCTTGTTATCAAAAGTTTTTGTATGGTGGGGAGAGGCTTTAATGTGGGTTTAGAATTCTTGCAAAAATTTGGCAGCTGATATTTCTAAAGGGGGGAAAAAAAAGCTCTTTATTGCAAAGTTAAGAAGCAAATATAAAAGCTTGATTCATTATAAGCAATTGGTGTGGGTTTCTAAGGCTTACAGTTTTGTGACAACTCTCATGAGCATATGGAAAAATGAAATATTATGTTTTGCCTGGGAAAAACAGGAGTTTGAGCTGGTGCTCATGATACCAGTGCTCTCCCAATTGCTGCAGCAGTTTTTGTTTTAGCTGTATAGGTTGGATGGTTGTAAAGTTTCTCAATTAACTTCCTCAGCAGTACAACTGCTGTCATTGGTCAGACCCTCAAATCTAAAAAAAAATTGCTTCAAAGCCTTGAGAGCAGATACCTGAGAGCAGTCACCACTGTATGTTCATCTAGATGTGTGGCTTCTGCCACTGAATGTTGCTGATGAAACTGGTTTGCTCCCATTAAAGAAAGGGAGTTGGTATTACTCCTGTTTGTTGAGGCAATTCCTGGCAGAAAGGGCTGGCTCAGCTTCCACATCTCACCTCCTGTACACCCACTTTCACCCTCCATGCCTGGTGCTCAGCAAATTCCCCTTTCCCAACCTCTGGCAGTTTTGCCCAGCTGAGGCACAGACGTCCACTGTTCTGATCTGCTGCAGGGCGTGGGGGTCCATCTCCCTGTGGCTTCCTGGGATCTGTGCTCTTGGATACCTTGGGCTGCACAGGGCTGGTGTGCTGCTTCTGCCCACCCTTGCAGGGGACCAAACTCATGGCCATCTTCAGTTCTTCTTGACAGAGAAACCCTCCAGGTCTGAGCTGAGCTTTGGGAATCACCCCAAGGACTCCTGCAGCGATTCCCTTGCTGAGCCAGTGAGCTCCCTTCCCTCTTGCAGAGCACCAGAGTCAGGAGGAGGGACATACCTAGATGTTTGTAATAGTATCTCCCAGTTTTGCTTTCTTTTTGATGTTGGGCAGCACTCCTCCTTCAGGCTGATGATTTCCTAAACCCTTGTATTAGCAGCCTCAGTTTAAATTGGCCATTAGTCCTTGAGCTTGAGAGAATGGGTTTCACCCTGTGAACCCAAGACAGAAAGGAGACAATGTTGATTTAATTTTGGGCATGAAGGGTGTACTATTTCAAAGATGAATTCACGGGGCGGTCTGTGGCAATGGTGATCTTTTTCTTAGACTGCTAAGCAGAAGGGATCAGATTGTCAATTGTTTGCTGTTCCCACCCAGGCAGTTTGATCTCATCATCCTGTGACAGAAGTCACATCCCCAAATCTGTGACTGCAGCTAAACTCCAAAGGCCTTAAATTGATGTCCTTACAGGGCAGCTTTTGGATTAAGCATTTAGCTTTTCTAATATTGCTTTTTAATCCTGAGTCCAGCTATAAAGCAGTGTGTCCTAGTTATATGAAAAATATAAATAGTGTAAAAGGAATTAAAAAATTAATAGATGCAAGTTGTGTTGCCCATCGAGCCATAAGCCTCACCAAGCAGGAGAAAGAGCTTTTCTTGGATAAGTGTGATTGTCAAGTTTCTTCTTAAATTGGCCAAAGTCAGTTTTCCCAGTTGCTGTGCTACCTCTGTGTGATGGTATCCAAGAAACATTTCTGAATTCAGTTTTGAGTTTAAAACTTTTCAGTAAAAGCCCTAAGGAGAGGATGGTGGTGATGGTACGTGAGGAAGGAGGGGGCTGGATTATCCCTAGAAGTGTGAGAGTAATACTGTGAACAGAGAATAATAAATTCTTTTGCACTTACATCTTCATACATTAGTGTTATTTTTTCTGAGATAATTGGTTTGTGCAGTTAGGAATGAAAGAAGAACCAGCCACAGGATCCTGTTGTTTTTGGTGTTTCTCAGAGTCTAATAAATTTGTAACTATTAAGAGAAGCAGGTTGGATCAGAGCATCCCAAATACCCTTTCTGGCAGGAAGAACAGTATTTTGGAAATGTTGCGAAATGCAGAAGGACACATCCCCTTTTTCTGAAAGGGTTGCGTATTCCAGTGGGAAAAATATTTAGGAATGAAAAACATAGGCATGGCAGTTGAATTTTCCCAGATTTAAACATATTTTTGCAGCACTGAATTAAAGTCGAGCTTGCCATCACAGTTTTTTACCCAGCAATCAGTGCTAACACGTTTTGCACTACATTGATTATGATCTTCTTTGTTCCACCCCAAAATGGATGCCAGGTACAGCATCAGGCCCACCTGGAGCACCTCAGCTTTGAAGACAGGCTGAGAGAGTTGAGGTTGTTCAGCCTGGAGAAGAGAAGGCTCTGGGTAGGCCTTAAGAGCACCTTCCAGTACCTAAAGGAATCCTATAAGGGAGCTGGAGAGGGTTTTCACAAGGGCCTGTAGTGATAGGGAAAGAGGAATGGTTTCAAGCAGAAAACGGGCAAGGTTAGATTAGTTATTAGGAAGAAATTCTTTATTGTGGGGGGGGTGAGGCACTGGCACAGGTTCCCCAGAGACGCTGTGGATGCCCCATCCCTGGAAGTGTTCAGGAGCAGGTTGGATGGAGCTTTGAGCAAACTCAAAAGGGTCAAAGGTGTCCCTGGCCTTAGTGGGCGGCTGGGAATGAGATGATCTTTAAGGTCTTTTCCAACCCAAACCATTGAGGATTCTGTGATTTGGTTGAGCTGCCTCAATAGCTCTGCTTATTGTAGGGCCAGTGCTCAGTCACATCTGGCTGTGCTGTGCTGGGGAAGTCCTGCTCCTGCTGGAAAAGAAAGCTGGGAAGAATAAGGAGGAATATTTATGGTATAAGCATCCCACTTCCTACAGCTGGTATCTTTGCACATGGTGCTGGTGCCTCTTGCACATCTGCCTTGTCCAGGGATGGTTGTAGCAGATGGCAGGGAAATGGTTAAATAGAAGGAAGGTGTCAACTGAGAAGCTGTAGCTGAGTCCTCTGGTACCCCAGCACCAGAGATATGCAGGGAGCTGGTAGAGCCAAGAGCAGACTGGGATCTAAACCCCTCCCAGCTTTGTTTGCCCAAGAGGCAGCCTCTGACCTCTGCACGCATCCCCCTGGTGCTGGGACCCTGGCTCCTTCAGCAGGGGGCTGGATGCTGCTGTGCTGAAGCAGCTGCTGCAAAGGCTGGGAGAGAGTGTCTGCTTGCTCCCCACACATGGAAACAGCTGCAGGGATCACTACAAAGCAGATCCTGGAGCCAGGGAGGGTGTTTGTCCCTGTGTGCAGCTCGATGCAGCCTGACCCCAGGTGCCAGCTGGGCTGCAGAGCCCCTCATGCTGTGCCTTGCCAGCATGGCAGTTTTGGGATGCTGTTGCTGCTGTTGGGCTGGAATTAAGTGGGAGCAGCTGTGCTGCTGTGCACAATGAGGAGAACAATAAAGCGGTTAGGGAAGTGTTTTCACGATGCTAAAAAATGTGAGTTTCATTTCTGAGGAAGAAGAGAGGAAGCCACAAGTGTTTTGCAGAATCTATCACTGCCCAAAGGTCAGCCTCAGCCAAGAAGGGGTGGGAGAGGTTAAGAGGGAGAGCTTGCTCTTTAAATGATCTGATTCCCTGGGTCTGAGACTCCACTAAGCTGGAAAAGGGGCTGAGGTGACAGCTGGGGAGATGGGATCTCCAAACCATATGGGATGTGAGGGTGCTGAAATCTGGATTTTCCATTTAGACCCTTCTCTCAACAAAGCATAAGACAAACTTTTGCCACTTCCTGTCTGGTGTGAAATTGAGGTCCATCTCGTGTGAAGTTGAATTAATTTTGAAACCACTTCATCTTTTTCTGAGGCATGGGTGGTGCCAGCAGCAGCCTCCCCTGGTATCCCTTGTGGAGAGCATCTCTAGTGAAACTGATCTGGCAAAGGGGAAGGTCAGTGATAGATAGACTTTCCTCTGCTTCTCTTCACATTTGCACAGCCTGTGACTCAGCCCTGTCAGCTCCTTCCCTTCTGTTCTTCACTTCAGGAAGCTTTACCCTCTGCCTCAGTGCTTCCCTGGGTGACCCTAACAACCTTCTTTTTTCAGTTCACTTCCCTTTTGCCCTGCTTTCTTTAGGATCCTGGTGGCACAGCTCTTTTTTGGGCTTGAGATCCTTTTTAAAGGTGTTTCTTCTGTGTCTGCTTCGACTTTTCTTCCCTATACACCACAGGGGACGTCCTGCATTCATCTCATGCTGTCTTCTCCTGACCTTTCTTCTCCCACCTCCTTTTGTCTCCTTTTGTGTAGGACTTCTTGGACTGTTCCTGGTTTGCTTTGAGGATGTACCCAAGTAAGCATGGGCAGGGTCTCTGTCTCAATAGTCCATGAAACATTCATTTGAATTCACTCTGCGTGCTTTTCTTTCCAGTTTTCTAGGGGAACACCCCTGGACTGTACACAGACCAGGGAAACAGCATTTTCCGTGTGTCCCCACCTTAGATGTTCTCTTAGATGAGACAGAAAGACCCTTTCTCATATGTCCAAAGAGCTAAAATAGAGACATGAACTCCATAGATGTCTTTTTCTGACCAACCAGTACACTACATAGCTTAGGAGGACCCAAAGTCAATACCTGCTTTCCTGTTAGTCTCCTAAGGGATGAATTTGGAAAAGCTGCCTCCCCTCACCCTCTTCTTTTGCAAGTGATCTGTCTGCTCTGCCGGGGGGCAAAAAAAGAGTGTGGTCTGGATTTTATGTATGCTGAGAGTTTCCTTTTTACCACTCTCAACTCTTGTGTGTGTGCAGGTGACCAGACCTCCTTCCGAGTTCAGGTTCGGCAAGTGGAGGACTATCCTGTGGACCTCTACTACCTGATGGATCTCTCCCTGTCCATGAACGATGACCTTGATAACATCCGCAATCTGGGGACCAAGCTGGCTGAGGAGATGCGAAAGCTCACGAGCAATTTCCGTCTGGGGTTTGGCTCTTTTGTGGACAAAAACATTTCGCCTTTCTCCTACACGGCACCAAGATACCAAAACAATCCCTGCATTGGGTAAGTGGTGGGTGTACCCTGAAGGAACAAGCCCTGTGTTTGCACAGAGCCTGGCTGCAGTCTCCTCTTCCATTCTTGCTTTAAATAATGAACCACATTTCAGCCTTGGCTTTTGGGAATGCAGATTAGCTATGGCTGTCACTGTGATACTTCAGCAATTCAAAATAGGACAACTTCCAGTTTTCCTGTAGGTGATGGGAGATCTCTGCATCTAATATGGGAAACTATTGTATCAGGGAGCCTGAAGCTATTTTTAAGTACCTGAAGAGGATGCAGACATAGCAGGCTTTTTTACAGGCAAAAAGCAGCCAGAGCCAGAAATTCCTGATTTCTGATCCTAGCTCTGAGTCATAGTTTGGCCTTGAGTAAATCAATTAAGCTTTTTGTCTGCATTTTAGAGATAAGGAGACCAAGGCAATGTAAGTCCTTCCCAAGAAAAGTGTTTGGGAGAACTGAGATTTGTGATGGCCTGTAGTGCTGATTAATGAGTTCTTCTAGAGTGTTTTGAAGGCATCAGGCAGGTTTTTTCATCTTTATAGCTGTGAAAGGAACCAAACTGGCAGTTGCAAAAGGCACAAGTGATATGGTTTGCTTTGCGGTGATACGAGAGCCTTCATCCCTTTTTTCTGTTTTCTTTTTTTGCTTGTTAGTGCCTTTGCATGAGTCTTTTAGTTTGTCTTTTAACCACCAGAGTTGGGATTAAGTCCATTGAATTGGGTATTATGCAGAAGTGAAACTGAGTGTAATGGAGGGTGTCCAGGCTCAGATGTGTGGATGCTGAACTCAAAGGATGGATACAGCAGCACTTTACACTTACCTTTGTAGTCCCCATCTTCACCTCATCCATCAGTGGGTGTGTTCTGGTCATGTAAGGACAGTAAGGTCAGCACTTTGCTTTGAGCCCTTTGTGGATACTTACATTGTAAGATCACCTCACGAATGGATGCCAAGCTCTGTGTATTTTTTTTAAGTATGAGAGCCTTTTAAAGAGAGCTTGCATCAGCTGTGAGTTTTCTAGTTCAGATTTTGGCACTGACCAAACATTTGGCATCTCACTGCACATTGACTGTTAACCAGAAATAAATTATCTGTATTCTCTTTTGACAAGTTCTGTCCAGACTGGAAAGTCAAATGGATGTTAACAGTGAAAAATCATGATTTAGCCATAGAAGTGAAAAGTGACCACACTGACTGAGCCAGGAAGGTGGTTCTGCCACAGTAGCAAAGCACACCATGCTCTTCATAGTAATTCTCTCAGAAATTTGGGATGGCCTCTGAGGGATCCTCTCAGTCATCTCTGTCATCCTCAATCTCTGACATCCACTTGCTGGGGACAGGGTTTATCTCCAGCTGGAGAAATCTTGGAAACTTTGGCTGGTGTGTGATTTGATTGGAATAACCATGGCTTTTGCCAAGTGAAGTACAGTGAAATATGCAGGAGGAGAGGAGTGGGAAAGGAGGAGAGAGTGGAATTGGACTGCTCAGCAATAAGGCATACCTGAAGCTACCAATGACCTTTCAATATAGGACATCCAGAACTGTCACCTCAGCTTTTCCCACCATGATCAGGCTATCTGCACATTCTTTTGGCTTTACACAGGTGGTTGCTTTTCTTTCTATGAGTTACTTTAAACCAGCCTGGTCTTGGGAAAGCATTTAGGAAGAATTGCCCAGGGCAGCAGAGTTGGTGGGTGCTCCCTTCCAGTTGCCATATGTCTCCTCTTCCTCCAAACCAGGAGTGCTGGCTCCCTGCCCTCTGGTAGAATCTCATTCCCCTGCCCACTCTTTGAGTGGGCTCTGGCTGCTGCCATGTGGCTCACTGGTGTTGTAGTGAGGTGGGTTGTCAGGTGTGGTTTTGTTTGCAGCTATTTCTAGTGTCAAAACAAACTTTGGCATCTAAGAAAAGCTGCAAGTAAACATGAGCTGCAGTGGAAGCTTTTTGTCCTTGACCCAGGCTGTCTTCTCTTCCTTGTGGTGATGACTGACGTGCAGGTCTGGGTGGAGTGCAGCCCTGTGTTCCCACAGAGTCAGCTTGGGATCCCTTGTGCCTCCTCCATTCCACAGCAGCTCTCTCCTCACCCCTGCTTCTGACTCAGCATCCTGGGTGGGACCTCCCAGGAAGTCAGGAAGTGGCTTCTCGCAGCTCTGGTGTCATTCAAGAGAGATGATAGTTTGATGGAAACAAACACTAAATTAAAAAAGATAAGGAAGGCAGAGGGCCTGACTGAACCCCTAATTGCCTGTCTCTCTGTGATATGACTTATGGAGGTTACAGCCTGAGATAACCCACCCACAACCTTGCTCAGCTGTGAGGAATCTGTCCTGCTGCTGCCTGCAGCTTCTGCTAGCAAATGTGGAGTGTGAAACAAACAAAAAAGGATTAAATTATACATCTTCATGGGAGGTAAGACCTCCAAAATCTCTCAGTGTCTGAGTTTTCTTTGTGCAGCAGGCCTCTGACAAACTGAGCACCCAGGTGTATCATATGGGCTAAGGGCAGCTTGCTGAGACCCTGCATTGCAGAGGATTCAGACATTGCAAACTGCTTGCCTTGGCCCTAGGTGCGAGCAGGATACAAGTCTGGACGTGGGGCTGATCATAAGGGGTGGTTCCAATTGCCAGCCTGGCCCAGAGCAGTGGGACCTGCCCTATGGTTAGGTGTGTTCGTGGCTGTGTGGGTAAAAATCCCTGCTCTGGGGTCCCTTGTGAGGGATTTGAGTTCTCAGTGGTGCTAAATCTTAAATACTCCTTTGTGTAAAAAGCCTCTTACAATTTACCCATAGTGGGTCATGTGTCAGCAGAGGCTTTTAATTGTTCTCTGGGTTTTATCTTTAAAGATAAGAGTGAATTAGTGCCAGCCCAACTCCTTTTTAAACAAGTTTCTTCTTAACCCTTCCCATCCTTCTCCTCTGCACACGCTCACTGACTTCCCACGCTACAGGAATTGCTCTGTTGAGCTCTCCCAGATGCATGGTGAGAACCAAAGCTGCCTTCTCATGGTTTTGTGTGGAAAACAAAGTTTTCCTGGTAGCCTGCTGAAGAATTTGTCTGCCTTAGGGTGCCCCTCCTACCTTTCTGCCCCAGTGGCGCCCTGGAAAGCAGAGGTAGTGTTTGCTCACCAGCTTGCAGGGCGAGTGGGAGGAAGCATGAGCTGATGTTATTATCACATTTCATGCTGGGCAATTGCCAGGTGCCTGCTGATGTGCAGTGGGTGTAGGGTGGTACGTACTGGCAAGAAAACTGGATGACAGAGTGAAAATCCATATTGCAAAATAGGGAAAAGGTAGCTCTTGGCAGTGATGCTCTTACATGGTGCCCTTTGACACCAGCCCACCAGTTCTGCAGGCATGGGGCGTAGTTCCCATGGCCCTCCCGGGCTGCTGGGAAGGGTGGCTCTGCCAAAATATGCCCTCCATATCACTGTGTTTCATCCTTCATTGCAGATTTCCAATGTGAAAACCAGTTTATGGGTGTTGAAGCATGCAGAGCTGAGTGGCCCAGGATGGGCTGGTGCTGGGTGTCTTCACTTGCAACTTTTTGGTGCTAGTGGGATCTCTGGAAACTTAAGCTTCTCAAAGCCCCAGAGGAGAAACAAAAAAATATGGGCTCTACTGTAGAGTTTTGTGAATAGATAGCCAGAAATCAAAGTGTCCAAGACATGAAGTATTGTGAAAGTATTTCAGCCCTCTAAACAGAGTTTTAAAGACCAACCTGGCAGAACTGGGAGCCTCTGCAGCTCTTGGCTGCTGGTGTGGTTTCTCCCAGCTGACCACTCCTCTGTTCCTCTTGCAGTTATAAGCTGTTTCCCAGCTGTGTCCCATCCTTTGGCTTCCGCCACCTCTTGTCCCTGACGGATAAAGTTGATCGTTTTAATGAAGAAGTCCAGAAACAGAAGGTTTCCCGCAACCGAGATGCTCCAGAGGGTGGCTTTGATGCAATTTTGCAGGCTGCTGTGTGCAAGGTGAGTTGCTCTGATTTCAAGGGTTTTACAGCAAAGCAAAACAGAAGGAGAAGGAGAAGGTTGCTTTTGCTCTGTTCTTGGAATAGAGTAAAGCTTCGGTATGCCATTTCTTGGAAGCAACTACTAAATTTTTATTGAAGAAACCATGAAAAATGCCTTGAAAAATAGAGACTATTGTTTTCATGTGCTTTTGTAGATGAACAGGCAAAGGAAAAAAGGTTAGCGCTTTTTCTAGTTTAAAGGGATAAAAATGAAACTTTTGCAAATGCAAACTTATGGCTGAGATTTCATCACACAGACTTGTAGGTGCTGATGCCTGAACACCTGAGACAGAATCCTTTAAGATTTGCATACACTTGTGTGCAGCAGCACCACATGTCAGATCAATGCATTTCTGAAGTGTGTGTCAAACACATCTCACAGTGGTTGACTCATGTTGAGAGTTGGAGCTGGTTCCTGCTGCTTGTACCTTGCCCCCTTTGTGTGTGGGGCTGGATGATCCCACCTTTGGGCACTGGTAGCCGCATCTCCCTCTTTGTCAGCAAAACTGGAGCAGAGTTCAGTAGCTTGGTACCATGTTAGCCACATCCTTAGGGTTTTTGGAGGTGCTTGCTTGAATATTTTTCTGGAACAAGTGGGTGAGTTGCTCCATATCCCTTTGTCTGTCATGGGTGGAAGTGTTTGCTCCACTCCAATGTGTAGCTAAGTTTCCCGGCTTACCAGGAATGGCTCTTTTTGCTATTCCCCTGTTGGCACACAATTTGCTTTTTGTTTGCTTCAGCCTTTTGTAGTCCTTTTGATGTTTTCTTCTGTGTTTGAATTATGGGAGCTGGGAGATAGGCATCGTCTGTGGGAGTGATGGGATGCAGGCATGTGGGAAACCAGATCTTTCTTCATCTGAGCTGGCTTCATTTACAATCCGTGGTCTCGGCAGGACTGAACCTGCCCCTTTGGATCTGATGCTATCCAACAGTCATCTTCCCTATCCCAGCCTGGCACAGATATTATTATTGGCACAACTACAGTGCTGCTCCCAGTACCTGTCTGGATATAAAGTTCTTCTCAGTTTTGCAGATGTGGTTCTCATGGTTAGAGCAGAGATGTTTCAGGATGGTGATTCAGTTGTGCCATCTACCATGTGGGATTTTGCAGTTCCTTCCACCATGTTACTGCAAAAAACCAGGACATTTCCCTACAGTGCAAAAGTATTTCAGAGTGTATCAGAAGGGCTCATTTTGGAGGTATTGGTGGAAGGCAGGAGACCTGCAAGATAATTCCTGCACATTTGTGCCAACTTCAGACTGTTGTTAAGGATCAAAATCTTTGGCTGTTGTTCTTGAGTGCACAGCCTGGGCCCTTCTAAATTCAGAAGATGAATTTAGGTGCTGGCACCATCTAAATTCAGGCCTGAGCATCTTCTTGGAAGAGTGAGCAAAGGTGAGCATGTGCACACGTGGCTCTTGCATGATGTGGCAGGTCACAACAGAGGCATTTCTGCAACCACAGCAGTTACTTCTGCAATTACTAAAGCTTGGGTGTGGGAAAGATAGTCCATGGAACTGGTGTGTGAGGCAGGAGAACTGGCTGTGCTGTGACTCGTGCTGTCTTGGCAGCCCCTTGTTGTGGGTGGAGCAGCTGCCTCTGATCATAGACATGAGCAGCAAAGACTCTCCCTCCAGAGTAAAAAAAGCCAAAGTTTCAGGCCGGCTGATTTAACATTAGGATGTTTGGCCCCATAGTCAAAATAGGAACTTGGTGCTTAATTTACCTCACAGTGGTTGAGTGGTGGCCCAGACTGGTGGGTGGCTGTGGGTTGTGGTGAAGCTTAGCACTGTTGAGGGGAGTGAAGGTGGTGGGCAACCGGGGTGGCAGGGAAATGCTGGTTCCTGATGAGGATGCTCTTTGCATGGTCTTTTACATCCAGTGGCAATTAATGGAGTATCGTGGGAATAAAACCCTGCACAGTCAGTAGCTTCTGTTAACTCAGAAACTATTTCCCTGCCATGCAAGGAAAGCAGTGTACAAGTACCTTGGTGACTTCTGGAGCAGATTTCCTCATCACTACTGTGGGACCCCATTGCATCCCACTGGAATGCTCCAGCTTTTTCCAGTGCAGTTATGGCCTTAGAAAGTCCCCTGCCTTGGGGTGAAGCAGTGTGTTGACCATGATGTACTCTGTTCTCAGCAGCAGAGCTTGTGGCATTAAGAGGGATGTCCTGGGAAGAGCTAATCATGGCATAGCACAGCCTTGCTGTCTCCAAGCCATGGTGTCTTGGGTGTGGTCTTCTCCTCCCCTTCTGAGGTGTCAGAAACAATATCTACTCTGTTGACCAGGTGTTTTTATACTGTAATTCTTATCAAACATTTCTTCTGCATGAGCTGTCTAAGATCTCTGTAGCACTCGAGTAATTTTTTGGCCTGGCTTTCAATTCAAAGAGTGGGCAAAGTTTGTATACCTAATACAGACTAACGAGCAGGCCAAGGGTTTGGCTCTTTTCTGAAAGATGAAGATATGGTAAATATTATTCTGGAGGCTATGAAAGAGCCAGAGACAATAAGCCCTTATTCTGATGCTAAAATAGTAAGCCAGGAATATTAAGCAACCTTCCATAATTACATTTTCTATTTCCAGTGTTTGGTTTTCTGCCATTTGCTAAGTGCAAGCTTCATATGGCTTGTTAGTGTGTGTAAGTTTCAGATCTTGTATACTAAGATGCAGCAAGGAGATAATGTTTGATTGGAAAATAAAGTGTCTTTTGAAATAGTTTTGATTAATACTTTCTAGACACTGGTATATGGAGCTAGCCAATATGTCTGGGAGACACTGAGGTGTCTTTCAGAGCAACACCAAATGAAGGGGGTTTTGGCTTTTAATCCCTAAGGCATACTTGTCTTGCACCTGTATCTGTTTCTTGCTTCCAAAAAGACCTGCACCTGAGGAACTGGTGAGTTTTCAGACACATAGGTAACTCCATGGGGCTCTCCTGGCAGTTGATGTCTTGGCAATTGAACAGATATTTTTCAGCGGCCAAAGTATAAATCTAGATATTTTTTCAGGCATGAAAATACTGATCATGGGTTTTGTAGCCTTTTCAATAGTATTCGGAGGGCTGTGGCGTGCTGAGGCAGCTGTGGCAGTTTTGGCAGTCATTGTTGGCTATATAGAATGAGAAGCTGTTCTGGGTACACGAGACAACTGCAGCCAGTTGTAGGAGCAGGGACAGGAGCCATAGCATGCCCAGCCCTGTGGAAACAGATCTTCCCACCTTACTCTGCTTTGGGTCCAGTCCCACCCCTGCTTTTAAAATCCTTTATATCCCATGAGGATCAAAAACCAAATGAGAGGGCAGGCATGAGAGCAGGTTTTTTTGTTCAGCAATCCCAGTCCAATAAAAATAAATGAAAGTCTCCTTGGTTATTTAAGCAGAGCAGAGTGCTGCTCTGGGTTTCTCAGTGGAAACTGCATGCTGAAGAGCTGTATTTTCCAGTGCCTGGAAGCTGCTGGCAGAGGCAGCATGAGTTGCAGTGGCTCCTTGGCATGCCAGCCTCCATGGGGGGTTTTCCATAGGTCTATAGCTCTTTTGGTATGGCATCAGCACCAGCTTGGCCAGCCCATCCACGACATCTTATTCTTATGCTCCAAGGCATCAAGTCCTTTCAGTACCCAGATATTGGCACTGAAACTGTGGGTTGACTGTTGCTTTTTGGAAGTGAGTTTCTGAACTGAGCAGCCACAGCATTGTTGGTATAGGAAATTGTGTTGGAGGCACAGAGAGTTTGTCTGCAAAGGGATCCTTAACTCATGATTTAAAGGTGGGCTTAAGCAGGCAGGTGACCAGCATCATCATCCCTGAAGTGGCTTTGTAACTGCTGCTTAAGTACCGCTCCTTTTCTTTGAGTGTAGTACATTTCTAAGGAAATGAAACTCAGATTAATCCTTCTAATCTCTTTGGGAGGTTCTTGGCCTCAATCATTTAAAAAGAAATCAGCTTTGGATACTCAAAGAAAAGTGAACTGGATGGGCTTCTGTCTGGTGGCTGAGTTAGACTGAAAACTGCCTCTTACATTGTTAGAGCTTTAATCAATTTTGGGTTGAGTTCTTAAGAAGTTGCATTTTGGCATGAAGTTTTAGCCTTTTATCCAGTGGGGAGACTTCAGTGGAATGAATCCTGCTTCCCAGAGCAAAAAGTTCTCATTGCTTACTGAGCTGGACTGCAATGTGCTGGTGCATGGCAAAAGATGTGTGTTGCCAAAGATTTCTTCCTATGGCCTTATTTGCATCATGTGGGTCTTTAAAATATCATGGAGAAAAAACACCTTTTGAAATAGGGAAGAAAAAGGAATCTACTCTAGGGTAGTGTCTCTGAAGGAAGAGTTATATTTATCGGAAAAATGAGCAGGCTTTGGGCTGTGACTCACATTTGGAGGCGAAAATTATGCTGGCAGATGTGATTCTGCACCCTTCTGCCTGCTCTGCCCTCCTGCCCTGCCCGTGCTTGTGCTTTCCATAGGAAGTGCCTTTACTGCCAGGCTGCAGGCCAGCATCATACTGTAAACAAGGCAATGCCTGGGTTTTGCTAAATAAACGGAGCAGTAAGTTCTGGAGGGGTTGGGCATCTTCATCTGCACCATGTTCCCATCAGTAAGCTTTTACTAGATTTTTCCCTCATCCGTGCCCGAAGCATTTGTGTGGTGTTGCTCTGAGCCAGGGTCTGGAGGGAAGGGTATGGCTGGAAGTGTGTGAGGAGGGAAGGTGTGGGGCTGCATCTTTGTTGGCATGTGCCACAGCAGGATGGCAGGATCTCCTTGCCATGGTTGGCAGCAAGACCCCAGCCCACCTGGCTTGGCAATGAACTGGCAGCTGAAGCAGCCAGTGAACACAGGGGAGTTTGCTGCAGTGCTGTGGTTTCCAAAAATTTCCTTTGGGCACCTCTATTTCCTTCCACTTCCATTGCAACTAAGTGCTTCAGTATGCTGTTGTAGGCACAGATCTGCTTCTTGAGCTGATGCAAAGTTGGAAACTTGGGGAAGCTCTGTGGGAAGGAAATGTTTATAATCTAAATCTTATCCCTTTACTTGAAAAAAAATCCCTGCATCTCTCTCCATGCAAAGATGCTGATGTCTGGTCCTGGCACAGAGTGACTAAGGAGGTTTCAGAGGACACTTCATGTGCTGTGCTTGACACCTCAGTGCTTTTGTAGGGACCACTAGAGCATGTCTTGGCATTACTGTGTTTTTAAGTAGGCAGAAGTTGCTCGCAGCAGAGCTGTATGAGGCAGTTGTGTGTGGATAAGTGCCAGTACCAATGCCAAAGGTCCCTGCTCTGCTCTGCTCTGGCTGTGTGCTTCCCTGCTCTTCTGGGATGTGGTGCAGGGGGAATGGAGCTGTGTGGGGTGTGTATAGAGATGCACAATGGAATGGCCAGTGCTTGGAGGCACCAGGGCTCCCAGGAGATGTGTGCAGAAGGGAATCAGGGCACAGTGCCTGTGCATGAATGCAGGTGCACCAAAGCCAGACCCCTTGGGCTGGGACCTCACTTTGTCCATCACAGCTCAGAAACAGCCTTTATGAGCAGGCAGTAATGAAAATGCTGAGCAGGGATATTGCAGCTCTTGCTGTTGCCTTGGCCGCTCCACAGAGCTGAAGGAAACAAGGTCAGATTAAATGTGTGTGGAGGAAGTTGGCAGCTTTCCTTTGGCTATAAAAGCAGCTGAAATTCTTATTCTTGGATCTGGGTATAGAAGGTCTTGTGGACAGTCCGCATACCTCCTCATGCCTTTTAAAGTAAGTGTGTTGGAAGGAGATGCTGGGAAGTGCTGTACGGGCTTCTGACATTTTGTTTCTTACCAGGGATGGGTGGACAGGAGCATGGTACTCTCCTAATTAGTACTAATGGGTCTGCTGCTGGCCTGGCACGTGGCTGGGACCATGTGCAGGGTGAGGGGTGACACGTGGGCTTGGCAGGGGCAGACCGGCTGTCTCACAGGGTTTCTTTTCTTCCAGGAGAAGATCGGCTGGCGTAAGGAGGCGTCTCATCTGCTGGTCTTCACGACAGATGATGTGCCACACATAGCCCTGGATGGGAAGCTGGGGGGGCTGGTGCAGCCCCACGATGGCCAGTGCCACCTGAATGAAGCCAATGAGTACAGCGCGTCCAGCCAGCTGGTGAGCGGCACATGGGGACCCAGCCCTCAGAGACCTCGGGGTGTTGGCAGACCTCTCTGGAGGCCAGCCAGCCCCCACTCCAGCAGCTTTTGGCAAATGCAACACCTAACCAGTATGGTTTCACCTGGTCCCGCAATTTGCAAATAAAATTTGCTGTTTCCTCTAGGCATCCCCCCACAGTGAGTGTTTCTGTGATGTTCAAACATGAGTTAGGAGCTTAGTGAGTTCCTTTACAGCTCATTGCAAGGGAGAGAAGAGTAACTTGGTGTCCTGAAGAGCATTGTATTTTGCCTGCAAAGTGTAGAAGAAGCATAGAATATGTCACCCCTTTTCTAAAATGTCCAGTGGGCTGTCAGCTTCTCCCTGAGGAGGCTGTATATACCTTGATATGGCTACACGAGCAAGTACAACAGAATGCTCCTCTTATTCACAGCCTTTGACAACAAAACTAACATAGGTCTTAGTAATAAATAGGCAATTCAGCCCTTTTTAAAAATTTTAACTCGGTGGAGGAAATGAGCACCTCATTAACACATCTTTCTGCAGAATGGTGCACTAATTATGGTTATTGTTCCTGAATGGATGTCACCCTGTAAGGGGAGGTGAATCTGGGTGGCTATATTATGTCTAGAAGCTGAGCTCAGTGGTGGAACCCACTTTCCACCCATCTGTGCAGTCCTAGTAAGTGTATATATACATAAGGAAGCATAATCCCTCTACTGATGTGGAGTTCATGCTGGGGAGCTGAGCATGGGGACCCTGTCTTGGTGTTTCCATGTTTGAATCTCAGAGACTCTCAATCAGCCCTTCAAGTCTGCAAGTAAATGAGGGGTTTTCTGCCCTTTTTTTGCCCCTAGGATTATCCTTCCCTGGCACTTCTTGGGGAGAAACTCGCTGAAAACAACATCCACCTGATTTTCGCTGTTACAAAAAGTCATTATGTTCTGTACAAGGTAAGTGCTGCCCAGGCTAGGGAGAGATTGAAATGCTTCCTGAGGCCCTGGGAAGTGGAAGCTGCCAACATGGATGTGTGCAGTGGTGAACACACATGTGTGCACTGATAAACGTGCACGCCAGCAGCCACATGCTGCCTGCCCAGTGCAGGCAGGCAAGGCTCAGCCACTGTCCCGCCCTGCTAGTCCTTTCAGCAAAAAGCACTAAAGCTTCTTAGAGCAAACAGATATATATGTGTTAGTGAGCATGTGAAGACCTAAAATAGACTCCATCTTAATCTTGATGTTCGGACGGCTGCCAGCGTGCTGCATGCCAGAGAGCAGAAACCTGCTCAGCCCATTCTGCAGTGACTTAATCCCATTACCTAATCATGCACAGTGTTTCTGCCCAGCTGTGTTTTTCCATCATGGAGTCCAAGGCCCTGATGTGCCACACACAATTAGAACTCTTGCCCTTCCTGCTCTCCCCTCCCAAAAGAAAAGGTGACCCTTTTCTTGTGCCCTGGAGGCACAAGGACCAGCCTCTGTCTGGAGCTGTCTTGCAGGGTTTCACTTCTCTGTGGATGCAGGAATGTGTTTCAGGCGGGGTCGCTTTTGGAAACCTCTGCTGAGGCTCTAGAGGCTCAAGCAGAAACAACAAGCAGCCGTGTTGCTATGGTCGGGATGCTGCTGCTCGCCCATGGAGAGCAGGAGGGCTGAGCTCATTCTCCACCCCCTCTCCCAGGGATGCTCAGGGTCGTGAGGGAAGTCGGGGTAGCTGCACCTCCCTCCCCACAGTACCAGCTCCCCTGAGTGCACAGCAGCTCTGACAGCAGACCCAGGTCTGTTTGTCCCTGTCCTGTGACCATGAGCTTTGTTTAATATTTGACGTGCCTCATTAGCAATGCTTTATTTTTGAAAGCTCCATACTAATGGAAGCCAAACTATTCCATGTCTACTGGGTGATGGGGCAGTGTGTGTAGCTGATGTCTCTGCCATGGTGTAAGTCCCTCCCAACCTTCTGCTTTCCTCTCTGCATCTCAGCATTTTCATTCCTGTTTTATTTTTTGAAGAACTTTACTGCCTTGATTCCTGGGACAACAGTGGAGATTTTGCACAAAGATTCCAAGAATATCATTGAGCTGATCGTCAAAGCCTACAATGTAAGTGCATTTTAATACCACAGCTGCTGAAGTGCAAAGTGCCAAGAGCTCAGCCAGCTCAGCTCCCACCTCCCCAGTGAGCTCCACCCAGCTTGGTTGCCTCCCTCCCCGATCCTCCACACGCCACTGGAGCTGGAATATCCACTCTGGGGAGGGAAACAAGGTGTGTTAGGAGGAGACGGAGCATGGGGATACCCAAGAGAACCTGCAGCACAGCAGAAATTTCACCTCACATCTCTCATGTGTAATATTACTCTCAAAATACAGCCCCCGTCTAAACCGGTTCTTTCTCAGAGCGCTCTACCAATAGGTAAAATAAATTATTTATTTGTTATCTGATGTTCAGAGGCCTCCCAAGGATGGGACCAGTTCCAGCTAAGGTCATGTTCTTGTGTTGCTCTCCGTGCAGCACAAGTTGGTCTTCTTCCTGAATTCTTATGGGTCAGCTGTTCCTAATCCTGGAATGATATTGCTATTTAGGTGCTGGGCATGGAGATCTGACCCTGCAATGGGTCAGCCCTCAGGTAGAGTTATTTATGCATGGGACCCGTGGACACAGTACTAAGAAGAGCTTGCAGCCATTGAAAGCTGTGCTTATTAGTGCAAGGGAGTGAGCAAAAACTTCTTTGGAGGATTTTACACATCCTGAGGCCATATAGGATTGTGCTGTGCTTTGCATGACCTATAAAGTTCATCTTTCCTTCCCCCCTAGCTCCCTGCAGTTAAAACAGCATTTGGTTATGCCTTTGGGAAGAGTGCTTCCCAAAGCTTCTGCCTCTATGGAAGGGCAATGAACAGCTAATGCTGCTAACAAGGCCGCTGGAGATACTGCAAAACAAAAGCCCAGTTGTCCCAGTTTGGCCCCTTGAGGAAGGAGGTTCTTGCAGTGAAGATGCTTGGCTGGGAAGAAAGAACATTCACTTCACTTGATTTTGCATGTGATCTCAGCACCATCACATGAAAATGTCCCTTTGCTTCAGTTTCACAGATGAAATATGCATCCATGCCTCCATTTCAGGCCTTTGCAGATGGATATAAGCTAATGAAAACTATTGGGAACCTGATGCCCCAACCCTGTTCCCTCCTGCTCTTTGCTTGTGAGCTTTGCAGTGCAGCTGGCTAGAAACCACTAGGATGGTTAGACCAAGGTACCCCATGGAGTGAGCACTGTGGGATGATCAACTGCTGAGACCTGGGCTGGGTTCTTGCCTGTTCAGCTGGGTGGTGGGTATGGGCTGGGACCCCTGGGTGTGCTGCCAGGGTCTGGCAGCTCCTGCCTGTATCACAGGCAGCCTGGGGCTGCCAGAAACCTGGCACCTGCCCAGCCCGTCTCCTCTCAGTAGCTTTGTTTTTTCCGCGAAATGAAGGAGGAAATTCTCACTGAGGGAGAAGGCTAAATTTCTGTTTTCCAAGTGGGAGTGAGCCAGTCTGAGCCTGGAGAAGTCATTCATGTGCGACAGGGATCGTCTTCTCCTGTGGGGTGGCAGTGGCTGGTGCTCTGGGCCTGGGCTCAGCCTCTCTCCTTCAGTGCTTTGGCCATCTCTGGTCCTCTCTCTTGACACAACCTGCATAAGTCAGACTTTCTTGGGGCTTACGTTACCCTCAAGATCCCTTTCCCCCATCTCTTCATCTTCCATCTCCCTTTTCTGCCCAGAGTGCTGTCACCTCTCCCTCATCCTGCAAGGCATGAAGTAGAAGAGAACAGGGACTGCTTTCTTCCTGCTCTCACTAAGAAAAAGCCTTCCCCCAAATCTCAACATACCTGGGAGATGGAAATGCTCATGGGGGGCTGTGCCTGGACACAGGGCTGGGTTTGAACCAAAGACAGCAAATGGGACGCTGGTTTAAAAAGCACTTTCCAAATCAGGCAGGCAGGTCTTGGATGTACTTCTTGTTGCAACCACCAGTTGCCCTTTGTGGTGGCTGTGGTGCTGTCAGAAGACACTGCTGTCTAACAGTGCAAAAGGACTAACAATAATGGCATTACAATTAGGTAACATAATGGCCATGTAGGACTAATAAGAAAACTTGGCATCTATGTAAGAACATAGGAAGAGCTCATGCAAGGTTATGCTGAGGTCTGGCCTGGTGTTCTGTTTGCTGCCATGCCCCAGATGAGATGCTCTGGGAAAGAAGACAGGAGACCATATCAGTGTGGCAGTTAATTTTTACAGGATAATTTGGGGCAGAGCAGTATCCTGAGATTTATTGGCGCATGGAACATTCAGCCCATAGGTAATGGATGGTCCCAATTGCCACCTCATGATTGGCTTTTCTGTTACAGCAGAGAGATGGGAAATTATTCCTTTCTTTCCTCAAGGACTTTTTAGATTCACCCAGCCAAAATTCATTTATTTCCTGTCCATTTCCAAAAGCGTTGGCTCTTTGCTGGCCTGTGAACTCTGATTTTGTCATCACATGTATCAGCAAGAGGTCTGAATTAGCACTTTTACTTAATCTGGCCTCATTGGTGAGGGTTGGAGACACGGGATAGGGATGGAGCTGGAAGCTGGCTTTGGAAAACAAGCATATTTGTACAAAAAGTTCCATTTTGAAAAACTTTGTTGTTTTTGGACACCACTTGTATAAAAATCAGTTTCAGCCATTGGAAGAATTAAGCAAAACAATGTCATTCTGAATTAATACTTATAAACTTAATTTTGTTTTGACTTAAAAAGTCTGTATGTGCAGCAGGGCAGAGAGATGAGAAGGAGAAGAAAGGGAGTAAGAGCATACCGAAACCTCACTGATGGAAAATGCTCTTCCCTTAGAAAAGCTTTGCAAATAAAGATATTTTTCATTTATTTTTCCCATGGTGGCATTTCCAGCTAAAAGGGTGCTTTTTGTTTGGCACATTCTCCTAAGAGGGAAAATACATTTTCTGATCAGTTGTGTGAAATGAAGAAAGTGGGACAGAGCAGTGCAGATTTACACCTTCTCTGTGCTGTACATCAGACATTGTTGGGCAACTGCTAGTGGAGAATCAGGCTTTGTGCTTCACTAAGGGACTGGTTTATAGGGAAGAGAAGGTGCAGATGTGCACATAAAACTCTGACTTTCAGCTCAGAGATGCTGCATTTGTGAATGAGAATGCTTCCTTCTTTCTTTTTTCTTGTGCATCCATATATTTTCAGTACTGCCTACCATGGTTATCCCACCCATCTTAGTGCCTAGGCAGCTCCCCATGAGTCTAGATGTGTTCTACACTTAACCAGCTAGTTAAGGTGGTTAACCAGAAGTCTTCTGAGCTGGTTAAGTCAAACTCAAATGTCAATGTGTACGCAGGGGTGATTTTTTTTCATATAGGTGCAGAGATGACCTAGCCACCCTCTGGAAACACCAGGAGAAGAGATGAAAGCAGAAGAAACAACGCGTCTTTGGGAGCCTGATGGTTTGCTTTCCCATTGTGTTTCTAGAGTATTCGGTCCAAGGTGGAGCTCACGGTCTGGGACAGCCCCGAGGACATTGGCTTGACCTTCACTGCCACATGCCAGGATGGGTTGTCCTATCCTGGGCTCAGGAAGTGTGGGGATCTCAAAATTGGAGATACGGTGAGTCTGCCATTCAATCCATTCCCTGGAGAGGCTGTTTCACCTGCTTCCCTCTCTTGATGAGTGGTCCTGGACAATGAAATACAATTTTGCTCATTTATCTCTGCTCTCCTCATGCTGTCCCACGATGATACAGAAACCCAGAGAGAGTGGCTCTGCTATAGCCACTCACTATAGAAATAGCTCTGGGTGCTGTACATCAGCCCAAGGTCAGCTGTGAGAAAAGGAAATACAGGCATCTTGTCTACAGCACTAAGCTAAAGGTCTTGATCAGGCAGCAGGACACAATAATCAAGATTTTTCCTGTAATCCCAGATATTCACATCATACCCTTACCTGTGAATTTTTTTTTCCATGGTCTGCTGGTCTTTTCCTGGTCCATTAAATATTCAAGGTTACCTTGTTATTGTTTGAGAATCCTGTCTTGTATCAGAATTAGCATTGCCAGCAGGATGAGACAGTGATCCTCCCTCTGTGCTTGGCACTGGTGAGGCACATCGAATCCTGTGTTCAGTTTTGGGCCCCTCACTTCAAGAAAGGCTTTGAAGAGCTGAGAAGAGCAACAAAACTGGTGAAGGGTCTGGAGCACGAGTCTGATAAGGACTGGCTGAGAGAACTGGGTGTGTTTGGAGAGAAGGAGGCTTGAGAGGACCTTATTGCTCTCTACAACTGCCTGAAAAAAGGGTGTCCTGAGGTGAATGTCAGTCTCTTCTCCCAGGTAACAAGTGACAGGACAAGAGGAAATGGCCTCAAGTTGCACCAGGGGAGATTTAGATTGGATATTGGGAAAAATTGCTTCATCAAAAGAGTTGTCAAGCATTGGAACAGGCTGCCTGGGGAAGTAGTGGAGGTACCTTCCCTGGAGATATTTAAAAGATGTATTGATGTGGCACTTAAGGACACGGTTAGTGGTGGGCTCAGCAGTGCTGGATTAATGGTTGGACTCAATTACCTTAAGGATCTTTCCCAGCCTAAATGATTGTATGTTTCTATAATTCTAATCTAAATGCATCTTTCCTGTGTCAATGAGTGAAGGGATCATGGCTAACTTTGAAGATATTGCAGAAAGAGTCAGGGTACTCAGAAAGGCAGCAACCCTCCTCTTGTGTGTGTTCAGTTCCTGGGGTGTTGGATGGCAGCACAGACTAAAAATGTAATTTGCCCCTTAGTGTTAACAGTGTACATGGCATAATCCATCCTATGCTTTTTAAAAAGCAGAGAAGCTAAGCTTTGTGTGTTTAAATTGAGTATTGATGCAGATAAACAAGTTGCGGGGCTGCAGGGCTAGGGCAGGAGGGCTCAGACCAGTGGGGAATCTCCTTCCTTTCTCTGACTTTTGCTGTCTGAGGCCAGGGCTGCGAGTCTGTGAGCAGTCTGATTGCCTTATTTGAGAAGAGTGACTCTGCAAACATACCAGAGGTCTCAGTGCTGAGGCATATAAAAATAGTTTGGAAGACTCAACAGTAGCTGGAGTTTTACCCCGCCAAATAAGGATCATGTGAAGTGTTAAAAAAGAAAGGTAGCCCTGCTTTTTTAGATGAATTTACTGAATCTTGAATGGATGGGTAAAAGTAAGGCCTATAGCTCTTTGTTTGCATGGCAAAGCCTGAACCCCCAAGGAAGCAGAGTTAATCTGGTGGTTGATCCTGGGCTCCTGGCTTTGGCAGCAGCAGAGAGCTCACTCCAGCTGCTGGAACTTGTGGTGTAGAGGGGTCTGGCAGTGAGTGCAGCAGGGAGCTGGCACTGGTACTGCTCCCACTTTAGGTGTACCCCAAGTACTGAGGTGCCTGCACAGGCATCGTGGGGGTCATGTCCCTCCGTCCCCTCTTGCTCACCTGCTTTCTGCCACATTGCTTCCACGTGGATTGAGATTTGACTCCTGCTAAGAAAGTTTCCCCAAAGAGGATCATGCTGGCACTGGACCGTAATCTGCCAGGGTTTAAGTCCTGGGGCCATGGATGTCAGTGGGTGAAAGGGAGCAGGATTACCCTGATCCCCTTAGCTTGCTTTCTGATCTCCTTCTCTGTAATTTGAGCTCCTATCCTAATTGCTTCAGGCCTTGGGAATAGGAGGGGTTCAAGAGAGGTTTCCTGGGGGTGCACCTCTCCCACTGCAGGTGGCTGCTGTGCCATCGTCTGCATTTCACCCCTTGACATGTGGGACAGTGCAGACAGTGAAAGCTTGGGGTGACCCCCAGATGTCTCCAAAAACACTTCACTCCTGATGCCTAGGAAAGGGTCTCATTTCCTTGGAATAAGGTTAATCCTCTTTGTTAGCTGGCAGCTCTGGGCAGCGCTGGCTGGCCCCATCAAACAGCAGAATTAAATCAGGGGCCAATCAAGAAGCCATAGTATTGTCTTGGTTTTCTCCAGGAGAAAATCCCTGACATTGTATTGTAGCAACATAAAACAAGCAGGGGGTTGATCTGTAACCCTTCTGAAGCCAGTCTTGATAGAAGCATCCATTAAAAATGGCCTGTTAAGCAGTGTGCTAAAAGCTGGGAGTTTGTGGCTGATGCACATCTCCATGTGCAAATCAGGAGTCCCATAAAACCTTCTAAATCCATGAGGTTTTAGGCACCTCAGGCCCTTGTGCTGCACTGGTTTGATAGTGCTTGTTTTGACAGTTTATTATTTTTAATAGCATGAAAACCGAGCTATTTGCTAGAGTTTTGCCCTGTTTATTTAGTGGGAATAGTCACGTTCCTTCCAATTTCTCAGAAACCAATGGTCCCTGATGGGGAATATTGCTGTGAATGGCTGACAATAAAGAGTCTTAAAACTAAAACGCTAAGGATGCCCAATCTCTCATGGGTCTGGCAGATGTTGGTGTATTAAGCTGCAGGTGTTTGCTGGATGTGCAATTGTTTGGGGCTTTTCTGCACACCTGGGAATGAAGCTCAGTGCGCTGAGCTGGCCCTGCTCTGTGGAATTGTTCCATGGATTTTCCTCAGGACATTTGCTCTTTCCTTCCTGGGGACGCCCTTGACAGCTGCTTTGGGGCCATACCTGTTAACTTACACCTCCTCCTGCCCTCCAGGTTTCCTTCGAGGTGGCCGTGGAGGCGCGGAGCTGCCCCGCCGAGGACACCTCCCATATTTTCACCATCAAGCCCGCCGGCTTTCGGGACACGCTGGAGGTGGCCGTGACCTACAGCTGCCTCTGTGGCTGCACCGGCCGCGCCGCGCCGGCCAGCGGCAAGTGCAGCGGCAACGGGACCTACGCCTGCGGGCTGTGCGAGTGCGACCCCGGCTACCTGGGGGCCAGGTGCGAGTGCGAGGAGGGGGCCAGCGGGGACATGCACCACGCCATGTGCCGGGAGGCAGAGGGCAAACCCCTCTGCAGCGGGAGAGGGGAGTGCAGCTGCAACCAGTGCCTCTGCTATGAGAGCGAGTTTGGAAACATCTACGGGCCCTTCTGCGAGTGCGACGACTTCTCCTGCGCCAGGTACAAGGGAGTCCTCTGCTCAGGTAGGAGCCTTTCCTTCCTTGTGCCCTTCCACATCATGGCAATGGGGAAACCGCCCTGAAATGGGGAAGGCTGCTGGGCTGGGCTGCACAGGGTGTGTGAGGCACTGTGCCTGCTCCACCTGCTCAAATACGCCCTGTTTCTGTGCTCACTTTCTTTGCCTTATGGGAAAAAGGAGGGAGAGGTTTAAGTGCATCCAAAGTAAAGAGCAAGAATTGCATTATCCCCATCAGAATTGAGTCTGCAGCATTGGAGTGAAAGGCTTTCTCTCTGCAGGCTTATCTGCTGCCTGGGTTCCATGGAGATGAGCAGAGTCTTGGCTTTGGTGTTACTTTGATGTAACTATGCACGCTCTGTAATGTGTCTCTTGCACGCTGACATATATCCTTAGGAAAGAGTAAACCAGCACAGGCTTGAATCCTCTGAAGCTTTTTGGAGTTTTCATAGGTTGGATTTTTTCTATGTGTGCCATCCTTCCTTGCCTAGGCAGAAACAATCTCTTTTTTAATGATGAAGCATTTGGAGTAATCCACTGGTGTGTTGCAAGTAAAAGGAAAGGTTGTGTTTCAGGCTGTTACATACTAGACAAAAGCTGTGATAAAGATTCCTAAAGGTACTTTTTATACAGATTTTTCTTCCCAGTAGGAAAGCAAGTCATTCACTGGGAAAGACATAGCCAGTCAGCTTTCCTTAAACAAAGGCTGAGGAGTGATTTAGCTGTGTTTGCTAAAATGGTTTTAAAACCTTGTCAGTGTAAGGTCACATAATTTACCTTGAACGTGATTGCCTGGATTAGCCCTCAGACATAATTCCCTCAGCTGGGTCTGGGCAAAGGGTTTTTCTTTAAAATTTGCCTGCTTTCAAGCAGGTAAAATGTTTCCTTAGCTGAAAATCTTGAACAAAATTTTCAAAACTGGTATAAGCTTGGTAAAAATAGCTATTTTTCGTGTTTTCTCCTGGGAATTGGTGCAGGTTTTCCCTGCTGTTTATCTTGCCCTGCATGTTTCAGAGCTGGGTAGTAAGTGATGAGGCACCCTTTGGTTGCAAGATTTTGGCTGTTTGAGACAATCCTGTTGTTAGGCGGGTAGAAGATGTTTGTGCTAGTTGTCCTGTAGCCTGTTTTGTCACTGCTGAAGATAAGGCAGGCAATACTCCGGGTTTTGGAATTGCCCTGGAGCTGCCTGCTGCAAAGCAGTGAGAAAGGCCAACACCGCTTCCCACAGTGACTGTCCAGACTTGGAAGGCTGTGCCTGTCCCTCTTGATGCAAGAGCAGAAAGAGGGGTAAGCAAGCAGGAAAAAGATATTTGAAAGTAGTAAAAGGAAAAGGTGAACTCAACTGTGAAGTAATTAAGAGTAATTACTGCCTGGAGGTTCTCCATAGGACCATATTGCTTTGATAGCATCTCATCCAAAAAGAGTATATTTAATAGCACACAGGGCAGTGATGCTATAAAAAGGGGTTGGAAGTTACTGGTGTAGCAGTTGCTGCAAGAGAAGGACACCCCTCTGCTCAAATTTCCTTTTCAGCAGGAGGGCCAGAGTTCTGCTGCTTCACAGGAAAGCAATTTGTGTGGCTTCTACTGCACCTGCTTGCTTCTGTCCCTGTGGAGGGTGTCTGGTGCTGGGAAGAGCAGCATGCCTAGTCTGGGATTTGCCAAAGTTTGTTAAAGTAATTTAAAAGTCCTTTTTATAGCTATGAAAGAGAACAAAGGGTAGGCTGAGGCCAAGCAGCCTCTTTGCTCAAAGGATGGGATGGAATCTGGCATGACTCCATGGGGTAGTTCATCCTGTGCCTCCTGATATTTCTATTGCTATTGGTTTGCTGGCCTTTTTTTTTTTTAAATTTCAGGAGTTATTATGATAATCTAAGCTCTAGCAAGCACTGGGCCAGTGACATTACATTCTGAGGTGGCTTTGTCAGGCCAAGAGGCTTGGGATTTCACCAGCCTGCCAAAAGTGTCTGGGCTTTCATGGCAGTGCTGTGCCCAAAGCTGCCCATAACAAACAGACCTCTGCTACACAAACATTCCTTGGGGCTTCTAGAAGATGCAGACTCTCTCCTTCCTACAAATGAGGCCTTCTTGAAAAAGACTATGTGTTTCACATCTGTCCACCAGCATCCATCTGTCCACTGTCCTTGGCAGCCAGGACAGTTTGGGTGATGCCTTGGGGACAGGATGAGTAGCAGGGCAGTTGTGTGGTATCTACTTGCTGCTTTTGTTCCTTCTATGGAGTGAAATGACACCTTACCTCTGTCTTTCCCTGGGCACAATGTCTGTCCCTGAAAGGCTCTGCCATCCTGGTACCCACAGGCTGAATCTCACTGCAAGGGGAGACCAACAGTTTTTAGCTAATGCACAGACCAAAAAAGCAGTGTCTAGGGAGCCATTGTTTTGCTGCAGATCATTGTTGTCTATGTCCTTGCCTGAGACTTTCTTGGCTTGTGCCCACGAGGGGAACTTATCACTGTTGTCAAGGACTTTGTTTATACTCCATGAATCCTCTGGTAGCATAGAAGGCATGAAATGCCTCTCAGTGCATTTCTGATGACTGTATTTTGAACAGTGTTTTCACTCAAGTGGAACCCAACCTCAGTTTTAGCATGTGAGCTATTGTGTCCCCTGTCAAATGCCTTTACACTTGCCCAAGCTGTTGAATGGGATAATATCATGAACCTCTGAGTGCCCATCCTTGACAGAGCCAGTGGGAAAGCAGTGGAGGGATGGGGGAGCACCAGGAGGAAAGCATGTTTTTCCTAGCTAAGAAGCAAAAATCCACTCATGCAAACTGCTTTGCATGTACACGGCTGTGGTTTTTGCACGGCTCAGTTCAGAGGCCACATGAGCCCATCACCAACCAGCCTGAGCATTTCTTCCTTTTATGATCTGTAGCAGAGCTGTCCCCACTGAGTCACTGCCATGGCACAGGGATGGGTGGTGTGTTATGCTCAGGCATCCTGTATTTCTGGTGAAAGCTGCAGTGGGGTTGAAATGGTTTGAAATGAACTTGTTTCTTGTCTCTTGGTATTTGTTCCTTTGGCCAGCAAAAGTGTTTTTATTCATGAGTTCATTTATAAATATCGGTACCTCATTTTGTCAGCATTTGAAAGGAGGGATGCCTGCAGATAGTCTGCCTGTGGTTCCTGTCCTTTTGTAGCCACTCCCATGAAGTGCAGAAGCAGATTTTGGGTGGGAGATAGTCTAAAGAAGCAATAAGAATTTAATTCCTGTTGGTGGGAGGTTTAATATGCCTCCTACATCTGTGAGGCAGGTAGGAAAAGGAGTAATTTATAACATGCTGTAAATATTGATCCAAGTTGCATCCAGCTCTTAGTGAATGCCACTTAGTCACTAAAAAGTGGTATTTGTTCTGCTGCTCCCAGAGTCCAGGTAAGAGCTCTAGAGCATCTGTTTCAAACCATTAACCTGGCTTCTGGAAGGGCAATGGGGGATAGCTTGCACAGGTTCTTAAAAAAAAAATGCAACTGGGTTATCCACAGGACAATGCTCTGACAAAGCACACAATTGCTTCCTAAACCCTCAAATGCAGGACAGAGAAGTTGCCTTTTTGCATGGAGACCTTTGGCCTCTCTACTCTGAAATGTGGGTGGCTGTGCGAGAGGGGCTGAAAGTCTTCCTGCCTTCAGCTGGGCTGGGAAAGGGGCAGCTGGCTGTACAACCCGGAGGCTTTTGAACCCCTTGGCTGCCTGCCAGGCAGTTTGACAAAGGAGGAAACATCTCTGCACTAATTGCATTCCTCAAGGTCCCATAAAACTAGGTGGCAAGAGGGAGGAGAGGCCCCAGTGAGGGCATCACATGTTTTCCTCTAATGAAGAGAGACTGGCTCGTCGAAGGCCAAGCTTCATTAGCTTCAGTGCTCCAGACCTGTTTTCCTTGCATGGGTGGGACACAGAGTAATATGGCATCATGGTGTCTCTAGAGAAATTTCCCCTTACCCATCACCACTGTTTCTCGACTCCTTGTGCAGGTGTCATTTGTGTGCTCTTCAGCCCAGGACTCTGGTTGTGCACAGGCACATCACTAGTGAGGTGTAAGTGAAGAGCACTCACCACACTGCAGCCATTCCTCCCCCTAAAACACAAAGGATCTTGTCTGGAAAATCCACACTGCCTGAACAACATGGCAGCTACTGATGTTGGTGCAGCTTTGTGGGATCAGGTATTTTGTGGTTTTGCTTCTTCATTTTTTTTAGAACTAGACAGTAAATCAGATTTAGAAACACTATGCAACTGTAAATCAAGCCCTGCAATGTCTCTCTAACTTGTAAGCAGCTGTGAGCATCTTCACTGGTTAAGGTAACTAAAGACCATGACTGGCTAAAGCACAGCACGATGGTGATGCCTCGGAGCACAGGAGCTGGAGAATGGCCTCACTTGCTGGCACAGGGCTTCCAGTGACACAAAAAAGTCAGGTCAGCAATAAAACACTGGGTGTCAAATCTGCAGGTACATGCAAGTGCCAGAATCACTTCTGAGATGGGATGTAGGAAGTGACAGTTCATTGAAAAGCCAGGGCTTATTTTGCAGAGAATAGCCAAGCTGACATGCAATGAGACTCCAGCTGCCCTGCAGAAACCACTTCAAAAACTGCTGAGGATGTTCAAGTCCTCAGTATTTACTTCTGAATGCTTCCTCTCTTGGTTTTAGTAAATGGGGAAGCTTGGGAAGGTTTTAGACTATACTACGGCCCAGAGAGATAAGGCTTTTCTGTTTGTTCTAACACAGCCTCAAGTTAGAAATCTCACTTGTGCTTTTGCAATTTGTTTTTGGTATTCCTTGTCCCGAGTACTGTAACAGCATTTAACAGCACCTTGTTTGCGGGGATCTGGTGGGACAATGGCTCCAGTGCCCCAGTTCCTGGTCCTACATTACAGCCCTGTGCTTTGAGAGAGTAGCACTTGGGTTTGATGGCACTGCTGGTGTCTTCACCCTGGGCTTTCAGGTGGGCTTTCTGTTACTGTACAAATCACTGTGCCCATGGACACATCTTGTGCAAACAGACTTTCTTCCACACACACTTCTGTAGTTATTATTCACCTACTCAGTGATAGTGCCTGAACAGATGCTGGTGCATCTGAAAGCTCAGACATGAGAATAGAGGTGATCCACTACTTTCAGACACGCACCAGCATTTTTTTGTTTGTTTAATTCTTTTCATTCCTAATATGTAAGCTTTTACGAGAAGCTGCTGTTAAGAAAGAAGTTGGTAATATTTGATTTATTAACTTCTGAGATGCAGGTGATGGGATTGAGTGCGATTTGGGGGAGGAATGGGAGCTTCTTTTGTGCCCACTGTCCTTGGCTGTTCTGTGGGTGGGGTGGCATTAAGCATATGTACCCATGCCAGAAGGGAAGGGGATGGCCTGCGGCAGAAATAGGATAGGGAACAGAGCCTAAACCACATCAACATCTGCAATGCTTCCTTTTAAGTTATGTCAAGTCTTGTTATCTTCAGGTTTTTGATTTGTGTCTTTTTTTTTATTTAGTTTGTGTAAAAAAGTGGAATCCGAGCACTGCCTAGTGAAAAAAGGACCTGAAGGGGAGAGACAAAATGACCATATAAATATAGAAGTTGAAAACAATCTTTTGGCAGTTGCTAAGTGCTAGTGCAGCTGTGAGCCATGCAGCTGCAGGGAGATGCAGCTCCATCCCTGGGGCTGCTGCCCTGCAGGTCAATCCCTCTCTGCTACCCGTGTGGGAGGAGGATGGGGAGCACACATCTACCAGCATATTTGAGGCTTATTTTGGTGACGGAGGATGCCGTGTCATCTTGGGTCACTGCGCTGCAAGCTCACAGTACCAGTTGCTTTGTAAGTAGTCCCAGCCTTCCCCAGCCCCCTTTCCCCATTTCAGGGCGGTTTCCCCGTTGCCATGATGTGGCACACACTGTGTGGGGCACATGGTGCCCATCACTCCTTAGCAGCCAGCAAACCTGGCTTCAGGCACTTTTTGATGTCCTGCCTACAGAGCCACTGCATAGCCCAGGGACCCTTATGGCCAGAATAAATAACAAGGCAATGGCACTACGTTTCTCTTTTAAGATGTGGTCAAGACTCAGTCAGACTGCACATTTGTCCTAGAGCTTCCTAAAAACCTTTCTCCTTGCTGCATTCCCATTTGGCCTTTGATTTTACCACCTGCAGAACGTGCTCAGCTAAAGGCCTTGTCCCTAGATGTCTGAATAAGAAGAGAAAATAAACCTCTCGCTGTGTTACATAGCAGGGAGGAACTGAGGCCAGAGCACCTGTGCCTGGGTGGGCATCCCCACTCCAGCTTACATTTCCCCTTCACCTGTGAAATGTTTTGACTCCAGTAAGAATAGTCTGCAAACGTTCAATAAGAAATGAATCAAATGGGGAAACTCTACTGTCGTCTTACTTTTTCAGGGTTAAACTGCAAAGCTGGGCATGTTCCACTTACTCTCATTGCATGGATTAGTGTAAAGAGTTGTAAGGTTTAGGTCAGCTCCATTTACTCCCATTCTGTGGTTCAGCCTAAAGAAATGTAAGGTCCAGGTCAGCTGGGGCAGGCAGATCTGAGGAGTGTAATGGGGATTAACTGAATTCACCTTCATCCCATTCAGATCGACACCACTCTATCCCTGCTTATAAGCTCCCTGAAGATGCTGTTTGGCTGTGTCTGTCTGTCCAATATATTTGGCTGCATGACAGCTAAGTCCCAAATCAGGAAAAGTGCCTTTTTTTTTTTTTTAAAGTGTGTTTGCATAAACCAGATCTTTTCTGGTGTCAGCTGTTTGTATTCCTGCATTCCTGCATGACCTCCTGCAGAGCATGGGACTGCCACGCTGTTGCAACATTTTGGGGCAGCCGAATGTGTTTGCTCAAGCAGTGGTTTGCAAAACATTTCTGCAGGTGAGGAAGGAGCTGTGGAGGTGCCTGCTGCTGCCAGCACATGTGACATGTTGGCTTTTAGGTCTTGCTCTGGCGACCAGAGCTGGTGTCTGAGCCCTGGGGTTATCCTGGGCCGCTTGCCGTGGTGCCTTGGGTCTGGCTGTGCTTTGCCAGACCGCAGTGAGCTCTGAGAGGAACACTTGAAACCTCTCAGCCTTTAGTGTGGAGTGTCATTGAGAAAATCTCTGCTCTTTACACAGTGTGAAGAGGAAGAGAAATGACAGGGACATGTACAGGATGCTCTTACCCACTGCAGGCTGCCTGTAGTGCCTTATTGTACCCTGCACCAGAGTGACACCACCTGTGGTGGGAAGCAGGGATTCCCAGCCATGGGCTCCCAGATAATTTAAGCTGTATGAGCTGCTGCCTGGCAGTGGAATTCCTCTGTAGTAGTGTTTGACTTTTCCTTGCAAGCAAAGGGTTCCTGAGCATCAAATTCAGCAGGGAGTTGTGGGGATGCTCATCTCCAGCTGCTGTGGCTCATAACCCCCATACAGAGAGGGGCTGAGAGCTGGGTGGGAGGTATTTGCATTCCAAATTTCATCTACATGAAGTCTGGCACACAAATCTTTAGTGGCCTTGTGGAGAAGCATGGGACTGACTCAGTGCTTGTGTTTCCTCACATCTGCAGTTCTTGGAACACTCCTGAAACGTCCATGCCACTTCCTCCCAGGGCATCATTTCCATGCTTCCCCAATCTCTCTCTTCTTTTTTCCCCTTTAACCTGGTTTCTGTTCTCCTTCCAATTTAATCTTGAGTCATGTGCCACTCTCCCCCGAGAGCATGAAGCTCCTCATCCTGCTCCATGCCAGATCAAAAAGCTGAAGATTCCAGAATTCAAATGGCCTCTGGGCTGGGGCAAACAGCACCGGGTGACCCTCATGTACTGGCTGTGACCTGTAAAAGTATGTCCAGTGCTTGTAGCTGCAGTGTAAAAGTGCCTGGTCCCTGCTCTGCTAATGATCTCTCCTGCTGTGTTTCAGGTCAGAGGTGGCTGTGGGTCTGTGCAGGTGAATGGTTCTTAGCTGAAATTCTCTGTGCTTGACGTATATGCTCCTCTGGATCTCTTTCATAATAAATAAATGCAGTATTAGGTATTGCACCACCAGATATTAGTATTATGTTGTTGCCTGTTAAATAATATTGATTATTTAGAAGTTGGACTCTATGGTCCTTATGGGTCCCTTCCAGCTTGAGGTATTTTATGATCTTTCATGGATTTCCTACAAGAATACAAATGATACTTCCATTTGTGTTTGTGCTCAGTGCTGTGTTTATTTCTCACCTTCCTCGGTGTTCCTGGCCACAGGCATAGCCCACCTTGCTCACACCAAGGGTTTCTGTTGGTTTTTCACAATGAAACAGCAGCTGAGTTGGACTTTCTCTCCCCAGTGTATCAAGTACTGCTTCACCAGCGTTTCCATTCCTGGCACGAAAAGGCAAAGCTGCCCTTTCTTACCCCTCCTTTCTCCCTTCCCAGGCTCTCATTGCTGTCCAAGTCTTGCAGCTCTCCCCAAATCTGGCAGCAGCTCCTCGAGGACCAACCCACACAGAGCGCTGCTGTTCTGCCTCTTTTCACTGGGGTTTCTCCTTGTCCTTGAGCAGACCTTTTGCAAGCGTTAATGAATGCTAATGAGGCATTAAATGCCCCGGCAGAATTAAAGAATACAGAAGTGACATCTTTGACGTCTTTATGGGAGCCAGAGCTCCATCTGTGGGTCTCTGCTCTTAAAGTGGTACAGCATGTGGGTTGCAACTGGAGATATCATCTGATGGTGCATGCATGTACCCAAACCCCCTGTCCTGCTGCAAGGAGCCCTGTGGAAATCTCAAAAATACCCCCACCAAGATGAACTCAGAAAATAAAGCCCACTCAGTCCCCAAAATGAGAAGATGGTCTTAAAACAAATTCACTTTAAATGCTCTGGTGGCCAGTGTCTCACTGAGTTTGGTGTTTGAATTTGGTGTGTCTGATGATAGTAATTAACAGGAATGCACATTTGGAAATTAATGTTGTATTTGTAGTTTAGAGGCAGTTGAAAGCCTCAGACCAGTAGGTGAGTGAAATTCTGTTCTGCATTTCTTGTTCACATGCAGTGAAAGCCTGTGAATTTTGCTTAGTTTGGTTAAAAAATCAAATTTAAATAATTGACCTGAAAGGGAAGGGCAGTGCAGGCTGTGGGTTCACTCCTTTTTTTTTTTTTTTTGGGCTTATTTTGAGTAATATTCTGACTTCTTCCAGGTTCTTTGGGAAGGGAGAAATCTGTTCCAAAACCATGGCCCTTTGGTGAACTTGCACCACAGATTATGTGTTTGCATCGAAACACAGAACTGGGTGGGCAAGGCTCCCATGGCACAGAATTTTACAGAGAAAGAATCTCTCTCTTCCAGAGCCCACTCCTCTAAATGAGGTCCAGCTGAAAGAATATTCAGCCCATTTGGCTTCAGCAAGATGGGAATTAGTCTGCTTTTCATTTGAAGGATGGACCTGAACCATAGAATTTGGCTCTGGAGTTCAGGGATTTGTGATCATGCAGCTTTGTTTTGGAGGCAGGTTTTATTTTAGTAACCTATCTGGAGTTTTTTTGCATGGTAGGAACTGGTAGGAGTCTGCTCAGGCATCAGAGTGGGAAGATGAAGCTTGTCCTTCCTGGCAGCACCATACATCGCTGGAAGGGTTGCAGTGCTATGGCTTTTCTCAAGCCCTTTATCTGCCTTTCAGCTAACTGCATGGTCACTGGATGTCCCCTCATGCTCCTACATCTTCCAGGGCCTTCACAGTGACTAAAGCTGAAGGCTAAGTGCAGAGTTTTATAAGTAGACCTAGGCAGAGATGGGCCAAGAAGTGTGTAAGTGGGGGAGAAGCTCCTGGTTCTGGACTCCTGGGTGTTAGTGGTATCTGGGCAGGGTTGAGAGAGCCAAGTGGAAAATGCTTTTCTTGTCAAGCACTTTTATTTGTCAGGCTTTTTGGGGAGAGAGGAAGCAAATGGAGAGAGCTGCTTGCAGGGGGGGTTGTCTGTGAGCATGTCTCATCTGTTAGGGGGCTGGAGAGCTGGCTGGAGAGAGGAGCATTGCTGTGGGAGAGGTGTTGGTGCATCCCATGGGAGACCTAATAAACACCTGCATGTGAAGACGTGGAGTTTGATAGAAAAGGACAGTGGCCCTTTTTGAGTTAGAGGTTTGGAGGGAAATACAGGAGGGGGAAAACTCCAGAGAATTCACACACAAACACCTCCCTACCTTCTATGTGGCTTAAGGAATTACATGAATTGTTAGCAGTTCCTGCAACACCTCTCATGTCAGGTACTTAAGGGGTGACAGAGTCGAGGATGAGCTTGTGCCCAATGTGGTGAGATGGTATTTGGGCCCATGACTCAAAGGAAACCAGCACACCCATGCCAATTGCCACCACTCAGGAGGAAGCACTGTGTCTCTGGGAGAATTTGGCAGCAACCTTTGCCTCATATCTCTCCCTGCATGGGTATCAGAGTTGGCAGCAGGACCTAAGAGCTCCAATTCCTCTGGGTCTCCATCCAAAAGGCCACGTGTGGCAGGCTTGGCTGAGGCACTAACATAAGCAGAAGTCAAGAGATCTGTGGAGTGCTGAGCTTACTTGGGGAAAAAAATAAAAAAGGTGGCTTTATTTTAAGAAATGCAACTTTAGATCTCTTGAAGGAAATGACTCCTCACTGCCCATTTTGGCTTTCTGGTGGATCATCAGCTATATCTTGTGGTTGCATTTCAGCTCCGCTTCTGCAGCAGAGAGAAGGAAAATGAGGAAAGGCTGGCCAGGGCTGCCACAGGAAATCCGCCTGCCTCGGATTGCTTTCAGCTGCCTTCATGAGACAGCAGTTTCCAAAACCCTGTCTTCTCTGTCCAGTTCTCATTTAACCCAGAAGTTCCCAAATGAATGGGAAATTGGGCTGCTGAGGTTTGGTTTTTTTTCGCAGTGGCAGTGCTGCACCATTGGAGATGCTGGTAGTAATATCAAGGTGGTGATGGGGCTTGTGGTACCCATGGCTAAATTAGCAGCTCAAGCCTGTGTTTATTCCTCCATCTTTGGTTTCATTAGTCTACATCTCCAGTGCTATTTTTGAAGACTGGTGAGCTCAACCAGTGCTAGGATTGAAATAAAGGCTTGTTTAAAGCCTTGACAATTCTTGGCCAAACTCATATGCTTCAGGATATAAATATCCATTGCCATGGAAAGATGCACAGATCCATGGTGTCTGGTGTACAATCAGTAAAGCACTATTTACTTATTACTCTATAACACTGAGCCTCTTAGTGTTTGTTTTGTTGCTTCAGTATTGCATTGTGGATAAATGGGTGTGGGCAGGCTCTCTTCTGGTGTGAATGGAGGCAGCCAGTGGATGAATTTCAGATTACACAGAAACCATGATCCCTTGACATTTGTCTGTCTGTGTTTACATAGTAGCCTCCTTACCACAAGGAGGTTTTTATGCTCAGTAGGCTCCAGGGGTTGGGGATGCTCTGGCCAGCCGGCCACACTTGTTTCCCTGCCAGACTGTCACGACCCAGGAAATGGATCCTAAACCCATCCTCATAGTTTAAAATTTCCTGAGCTCTCCCTGACCCCCTACTGGTGCTACCATCTGGCAGCACTGTGGACCTGAGCTATGCCGTGGGCAGGCTGCCTTGCCTCTCCTTGCCTGGCCTCTTGATGTGCAGTGCTGGCTGCTTTGAGTCACGGAAACAAATTAGTAGGGAAGTTGATGATTTATTTGCCTAAGAAGGCACTGTGTCTTACCATAGCCCTTTCCCAAACAGAAAGGTCTGCATTTTCCAAGTGTTCAAAGCCTCTTCTGCTGCCCTTCTTCCTCCCACTCAAAATGTGCCATTCACAGAGCCTCTCCCACAAATATTGTGTGCTTTTGCTGAGAGATTGGCTGGTCTGGTACAAAACCGATGCTTAAGCAGTGCCCTGCGTCAGTAGGATTTGACTTTTTCTTGCATAACCAGATGTTTTTGATGAATCCATCCCTCAGAAGTACAAACAAAGAGTGGCTTCTGCGTTGGGGCACTTTAGGTGCTGGGCACAGCAGCCAGGGCTTGTTAAAGGGGTGGCACCAGGGAATATGGAAATTGTTTGCCATAACTTATTTCTCTTAATTGTTTTTCCTGTGTTTTTTTGTATTTCAAACTAGTTGTTCAAGTAACCAAAAATGACAAAAGCACAGCCTTTTTGAGGTCCTGACCTAAAGTCTGGATGTGAGCACAGGGGCACAAAAATAAGTGGCTTGATTTAATGGGAACAAAATATAGTATGATCTCTCCCCTTCTGAAACCTCAGAAGCCAAGAAACTGGCTTAAAAATAATGATGATTTTTTCTTTTCTTGTATGGTAGGGACATCAATTTGGTTTTCTAGAAGGTGGGGGAAAAAAAAGGAATGTCGGAGGGGGCTTGTTTTCAAACTTTTTTTCCCTCTGCATAAAAGCTGGGATCATATTTTTTCTTTCAAAAGAAAGCTGGTACTTTTGCATAACTTTGTGGTCCCCCGAAGGCGGAGGCTTTAGGAAAACCACATTCTATCAAAAGCCCTAGTGAGTGAGCTTTTAGTGCATTGAGTTTCAGACCTGTTGGTGCAATTCCTAAAAGGTGGACAGTTAACATGGAGGATAGACGGGCTGTCCTGCTGAGCAGGGTCACAGCCAGCTGTCAGGAAGCCTGGGATGAAATCAGGGTCAGAGGCTGGAAGCTTCTGCCAGAAGCTGCTATCCCAGTTCAGCAATGACCCTGCTTGGGGACCAGAGCGATGAGACACAGAGCTGGTGTGGGGATGCCAAGCTGCTTTTGTGTGGTGCTGGGGGGAAGGCGGGGAGGATTTGGCCTGTGGCTGTCATCCTGGTGGGCAGCTGAGGAGGAGAAGCAGAAGCAGCTGGGGTGAAATGAGGATGGTTGGATGTCCTGCCAAAAGCTGTCTGAGTGACAGCAAGATGTGCAGCCCAGCTGGGGCACAGCAGTGGAATGGGGATGTGTTTCAGAATGGAGAGAGAGATGGAAACACCAGCTGGGCTGTGGGTCTCAGTCTACCTTGGTGGCCTTCTTGGGAAGAGGGTGCCTCCAAACAGCAGTGCACCCCATGGCTCCTGCCCTGATAGATCCCAGACTAGTCTACTACACCCTCCCAGCATGTTTCTGCAGCCTCCCTGACATGTGTTTTGTGTTAGCCCTCCCCAACAATCAAGAGCTGGATAGAAAGTATGTTATCAAATTTAGAGGGAGCATTTAATTTCCCAATTAGAACTGGATCTTTTAAACTTCTAAGCTTGTCTCATTTCAAGGATGAGAACAGAAGAAAATATCTCTTGTTATGTTTGGAGAACATAATGTAATTTGTCTTCACAAACCAGCTTTGATAGAGAATGTGCAAACTCAAAGAGTTCAAGGGGGTGAAAGTCCAGGGTGATGTCCTGCACCATGAGACTGCTGCTGGTGCAGAGTGTCTGGAAACACACACTCATTGTTATCTTGGAAATGAAACTGGGAAATAAAACTTAGGTTCACCATGGGCATAGTGGTGGAAGGCTTCCTGCAGACATGACCTTAGAAGGCACAGAGACTGCTTAGTCACATCAGCACTGCATATGACTGTAGGAGAGCTGGGCCTGGAAATGTGCAGCACATTTTCCTGCAAAATGCGAGTACCAACTAGCACTGTGCAAACCTCAGCTCTGGGTCACCATCACCGGAAGAGTTGCTGCCACGTTGCTTCAGGGCTCCTCTCAAATTGTGTCCTAAGCAAGAGGACAGAGTGGATTCCCATCTTTGGTGCTCCAGGTGGACGTTGAGAAGTGGGATGACTCTTGTTTTGGCCATAGAAGAAATAAATGTTTCCCACTCATTGAGTTTCTCCAATCTTCAGGCTGTGTAGGAGGTGGGTGGCACTAGAAGTGAAGCTTATGGTGCTTGCAGGAGTGGCCACTCTTTCAAACTTATGCAAGCAGGGAGGATTGTGGTATCTTTGCCATTAAAGGTCAAGATGGAAATTCCCACTCTTGGCACATTTGCCATGATGAGCTTCAGCCAGTGACTTCTTGCATATTGAGCCAGTGTGGCCAAGGCAGGAAACACATGTCAACATGTTTTTAAATTTTATGATCACACCCCACACTTAGTCACCCTCATACAGAACAGCTTTTTCTTCATTCCCTTCAGTAAACAAAACTGTTTCCTTTAAGATGCTGTTTCTCAAGTTTTCCAATCACAGTGGTTTAATAGGATGCATTATTTGAAAGTGGCCGTTTCCCATCCAACAGTCATTCCAGGCTCCATCTCCAGCCTGCCAGGGGCTGGAAGGGATGTGCAGTCTTTCTAATCTCCTATGGCCTGGCACTGGTGCCTTTAAAAACTGAATCATTTTATGGTCCAGAGACAGATTTCAAATGTATTTGCATCTTGTGCTGGGCTCTGTGGTGTCCTAGGAGAACTGAGCTAAGGCTGATGATACAGGGGCTCTGTCCCAGAGTAGGGGAGTGACTCCCACCCAGGTCAGCACAGTGGGGTGATATAAATGCCATTGGCTTGCTTCTCTCATCCCTCACAGCTTTAATTCAAGCCTGAGCACATTTGCTATATGCCATATACGTGAATTCCCAATGCCAGTTTCTTTGGATTCCTTGAAATAGTGCCCACTTAACAAAACCATGATTTATAGCTAATTTGGACACATGCATTGCCATAGAGGCACCAGACCTGCTGTGTGAGCCCAATCACCTGAATTAGTTGTGAATAAAAGCCAGACACCCCATTTGGTTTGTTTGTGAAGTGGAGGTCAGGGGGGTCCCTGCTCTGCAGCTGTGCCCCGAACAGCAGCAGTTGTGGATGTAGTTGTGCCCATGAGCTTAAACCCAAAGCTTTGTAGGGAAGGGGAAAACCAAACCTGCCTGTATGTCTGTGTCTGGGGAAAGGGCAAGGCTGTCTTCGTGAAGGCAAACAGAGCAAGGGATTTTAATTTCCATCAGAAGTAGGCAGGGAAGGAGGTCACCTCTAGAGATCTTGTAAACATAATCTCCTCTGTCTAGTAATGTTTGAATTTTCAGGCTGAATCCAAAGCAAACGGTGGGAGTGCAAAAGAGGCTGTAGGAGGACAGCTTGTGATGTTCTGGGACATATGAGAGGCCTAGTAAAACAGAAGGTGCTCCTGTGACTTTTGGCAAGGGATATAACTTGACAATCCAGAGCCTCTCTGATAATCTTGGCATGATGGCAGAGGCAGGGAGATCAGTGGTTTTGTGTCAATGAAAAGAGCATGTATATAATTTATCATGTCTGGGGAGCTTGAGACTGTTTCCAGTGGGAAAGCTGAGCTGTAATTAGGTTGCTGATGAGCCTCATATACAAACCCTTCAGCTCTATAAACTATGCCTTCAAAGGCGTTGCTTCTCCTAGGGACCGACCAAGGAGGAATTCGAGCAGTCTCTCCAGTGAGCTGATGGATGTCTCTCTGAAACCGGCTGCTTGGCAGCCAGCCACTGCACTTACCATCACTGAAAGCCTTAGAGCCTGTTGACTTTCTCAGCCCATTGCTAAACCCTGTAGCTGCAAGGGGATGCTTTAGTAAAGGAGTGCCCTCACTGGATCGGTTTTGTCATCCATCTCTGCTGTGAGCTGCCCTGAGCTACTCCCTGGGAGGGTTCAGCTTGTCCCAGCAACCTTCATGGCTCTGACTGGGATGCAGAGGACTTGTTTGGATACAGAAGATGTTGCTTGTTGATTTAATTTTTTTCAGAGTTTTTGTGTGAACTTCTTAAGTAAAACTGTTAAGGAAGAAGGGCAGGAAAGACTTTATGAAGTGGGCAAACTGCTAGGCTTTTTGTTGCTAAGATCTGGGTTCAAAACCAGCAAGGAAGCACTCCTCCATTTCCATTTTCATCTCTCTCAATGTAGACAGAGAAAAAAGAGATTAATTCCTACAAAACTAGGAAGGGAGAGGTGCCCATTTGTCTTGAGTGACTGTAGAGGGAAGCTGGAAAAGCAGTGAGTAAGTATTTTTTGCTGCTAAATGCAGATACCAATTTGATACCTAGGTGTTTCCCATCACCATCTGTTTTTTTTCTCTGCCAAATAAGGTCCCTGTGGCAGCTCTTCCTGCTGGGCTGCTGGTCCCTCCTGCACAAGGGGCAACCACAGCACCCATCAGTGGCCCAGGATGTTGCTGATGCCTCTCCCCTGCTCTTGCCTTCAGGTCACGGAGAGTGTCACTGCGGGGAGTGCAAGTGCCACGCCGGTTACATCGGGGACAACTGCAACTGCTCCACCGAGATGGACAGCTGTGTTTCCAGTGATGGACAGATGTGCAGTGGAAGGGGTGCCTGCATCTGTGGGAAGTGTCAGTGCACCCAGCCGGGGGCTTTCGGAGAGACGTGTGAGAAGTGTCCCACCTGCCCAGGTGTCTGTAGCACTAAAAGGTACAGGCATTTCAGGAGGGACTTCTCACTGCTTGGGAGACACTCCTCGCTTTGGTTCCTGGGACACTTTTCAGCTAAGGAATTATTCCTGCTTTGTTAAACAGGGGTGATCAGCCCCAGGCAACCCTGCCACTGCTAGGAGCCCATGCTAAGCAACCTGAGAGTATCCCAGGTAGAGCAGCAACAAGCGTTGCTGCCCAAGCCCTCATGGAGGTTAATTCCCTGTTTATTTCCAGTCCTATCCCACTCTTCAGGAAAGGCTGGCAACCCCATTTTGCTGCACTCTGAGCTGCAAATGTCTGGGCCCAGAGAACTGTGAGCTACAGAGGAGGGAAGGACGGGGCCTCACAGTGATGGCAGTGCCCTGGGCATCAGCCTCAGATGGCACAGAGCAGCAGTGCTGCCTGCCTTGATCTCAGGCAGGATGGATTTTGCATTAGCTAACATGCAGCTCTTGACATTCAAAGGGCAAACAGACCCCAAACCTACCAGTTGTTTTATACCTTCATTGAATCCACCCCTGGAATAAATCCATCCTTGAGATGGAAATGCTTGGACCTGAAGTTGCTCTTTCCTTGTGGTGCAGATGTGCAACCTCCAGACCAACGCCCAGGGAGTCCCTTTCCAAGGGATGAATCTCTATGCTTATGCTGTTTCTGACGGGTGCTTAATCATCCCCTCTGTGGGTGTTTCTGCAGGGACTGCATTGAATGCAAGCTGTTTAACTCAGGAAGACTGGCTGATAACCAAACCTGCCAAAAGCACTGCAAGGATGAGATCATCACCACTGTGGATGTTCTCGGTAAGTTGGCAGCAGCAGCAGGACTGCAGTCACTGGGAGCCAGTGACTGTGGCCTTGAACTCCTCTTAACCAGCCAAGACATATCTGTAAAGAAAGCCTCAGGAACACCTGGTATTTAGAAATATATATGCGTGGGTAGTATGTGTATGTGTATATGTGGTATGTTTGACCCTCTCTCCAGTCTGTAATCTATGTTGAAGTAAAAAATGCTTTGATTTTAAATAACTTCTTACCACATCTAACCACTACTGTCAGTGCAAGGAGCAAAGACAGTGGGATGAAGTCAGATGAGACAGAACATGGGCCATGAGAGAGTCCAAAAGGACAAAGTATCACCCAAAAAAAGGCATTCTCCAGTCTTGTGAGAACTCATCTTGGAAGAAGTGAGCTTGTAAGAGAAAGCAAAGCTCTTTTGTAAATGAGTTCTGCTTTGGTGGAACTTTGCTACAAGTCCCCCTGGAAAGCTCCTCTCCTGACTTTTGTATCTTCTAGAGATCATCCCATATGTGCATCTCTCAGCATATTACTTCCACCCCCTTCTTTTCAAGATCCACTCTGTGAGTCCCTGGTTGCTATTTAGGGTAGTAGAGGGGATCCAGACTTGTGACAGCTTTAATCACAGTCCTGACCTTGGTCTTAGCAATACCCCTTGGAGGGAGGGTAGCAGATCAATCAGGGATAAATTACTGACTGCATCAGACATTTCCTCCTCTTCCCATAGCTTATAGAGTAGGAGTGCCCTGCCTTGCTCACGCTTTTTTTTGCTCCTTTCCCCCCTGAGTTGCCTGCAGGTGATGCTTTTCCCATTTTCCTCTCCCATCCAGTGTCTAGCTTTTAAATTATGACCAGTGAGGTTACCTGCCTTTCCCTTTGGGACACTTGCTCTTGTTCTCCCCGTTCTCCCTGCAGATCAGCAGGGAGTGCACCTACACTAGCACACTGTGAGAGGTTTGAGAGTGCAAACCACACAAGGCTCCTTTCTAAAGCCTGGTTGGGCTCTGTTTCTTAGGAGCCAGCAAATGCTGGAAGTTAAAGCTCATCCCTCCTGCCTGGTTATTGTACCATGCCAAAGCCAGCTTTAATGCTGACTGCACCCTGAAAGGTGAGCCTAGGCTCTGATTTGCCAGTGCACTGCATGGCTTTCTGGGAAAAGCACAGCCAAATGTCTATTTTAAAACATTATGCTTGTGTTGAACTATTGCAGTCAGATTGTACATGGTGCTAAGCTCTTAGGAGTTCAAAGCACCTTGTAGTTTGGAGATCTGGGCTGCTAGAGAAACAGATAAAGCAAAATATTTCTAAAGAAATATTATGGATTATGGACTTCTTCACAGGCAGACTTTTAGCCAAATCCTGGTTTTCAAGCACTTTTGTATTATTTATCAAATATTAAAAGTCCCTGCAGAGAGGCCCAATGCTGATATTTGTCACAGGGTACATAGGTCTGCATTATCCTGGCAGAGGAGGATGGGACCTTCATAAATATCAAATTGCAGTGAACACACCCTGGAACATCCCAAGTGCCTTTTGACTGTATGAAGCTTTGTATAGCAGAGACATCCATCACTGGACTCACAAGCCAGAATGCTGCCTTGTGGGAGGCTTGTGTTACTTGCTTTGGATCTGCGAGATCTCCTTTGCTTCTGCAATATTACGTTCGCATTCCTGATGGTTCCAGAGAGGAGATTTCAAGACAAGAGGAGCATGACTGGTCCAACTCTTAGCTGAACCTGGCAACAGCACACATCAGTGGACCTGAAAGCTGACTGATGTGCCCTCACATCTCTCTTTGTGGACATGTGATCTCTGAAACCTACTGAAGACCAACAGAGATCATTATCATTGAGACAAATCACTGTATCTTTTATCAGAATAATGGTGCAAGGATGGGAGTGAAAGCAGCTAGGCCTGCAGGAACTAAGGTTTGCTGCTTAACTTGGAAGGGTGTTAGTTGAAAAGTATGGAAGTTTTATCTATATTAATCTAATTAGTACTTTGCTTTGTAACAATCAGCACTTCTCCAGCCCTGCTTTTGCCGCCACTGTGTAGGTAGAGCAGGTTTTCCTGTCCCAGGGTAGGAACAGCTGAAGTTTGTCCACCAGAAACTAGTCAGGACTCACAGAGGGGCAGCTGCATCTGGGCTCAGCTGTCGAAATGGAGATTATTAATCTTCCAACTGAATGCAGGTCAAAGGCATTGAAAGGAAAAACAAACAGACAGGAGAGAGCTAAGGGGCTGAAGTAACAGTGGTCATTAGTGCACTCATTTTTCAGCATGACAGACAGGCATGGATACGAGTGAGGAGGACAGCTGTGGGAAGCATTTTCCAGGTGCCTAAGACAAGGTCATGTCTTTGCCAGCCAGTAGCAGCAATTTCCTAAATCCATTCCTCTCCCTTAACACTCTCAGCCCATGCAAGCCTGCAGAGATGTGCTCCTGCAGAGCTACCTGTTGTGGCTGGAGATGCCACCCCACCTCCTCCAGTCACCGTCCCTGCAACACTGTCTCTGCAACCCCACTAACTGTGGGCATGCAGGGCAGTGGCTCTGCTGAAATCACCCCTGAAGACAGAGCTGCAAACCACAGATGCTGGCTTTGCTGAATCTTAAATTACTTCTGTGAAGCAGCCTTCCTCAGGGAGCACCTTGCAGTGACCAGACCAGCAACAGGCTCTGCCATGTTAGACAGGCAAACACGCAGCACCCATGTGGCCTTGGGAATAAAGTCCTTTCATTTCCAGCAACTCCCCCATGTACACATCATACTTCCAAGTAACTCCTCCCTTCCTTCTCCCTCCCCACCTTCTCTCTTTCCCATTTTCTTCTTCTATCTCACTCTTTAAAAACAAACTTCTCAGCCCTTTCCAGAGCTGGAGCCACTCAGTACAGCTGGGCATGGGCTGCTGCTGGCCCCACCTGAGTCTGTGCTCCTTGTTTTCTCTTCGCCTTGCACTCTTCAAGCAATTTAGCAAATTAAGAAGAAAACAGCATTTATTGCCAAAGCAGCCTTGTGTGAAGGAAGAGAGTGTGAGAGAGAGAGAGAGTGCGTGTGCGTGTGTATGCATGTGTGAGAGAGGTTGAGTGTGTTTGCCATGTGACATTTTCCAAGTGCCACATTTTTTCAGGCAGCAAATCTTGACACTCCGTTACAATTTGCATGAGTCATGATCAAACTGTGCTGCTTTCCAGGCCTGCTCCCCAAATAAAATTCTGTGACTCTGCATCTCGTTCCAGAAACGGATGACCCGAACGCGATCCTCTGCGCCTACCCGGTGAACAACTGTGTCATGAAGTTCACCTACTTGGAGCTTGCCAGTGGGAAATCCAACCTCACCGTCCTCAAAGAGCCAGGTTGGCCCTCGCTTGGGTTTCCTTTTTAACAGGGGAGGTGGTGGGCTGCTGGGGAGCCTGGCAGGTTGCAGAAAGGCTGGTTTCACTGGCTGCATGTGTGAGCAGATAAACCAGGATAAACTGAAGTGGTTTACAGTGCTGAAACCCAGCTCCACATGCCATCAACTTAGTAAATAAAGGACTTCAAGAGTAAAACATGCACCTGAGCCATCAGCATTGCTAGCGAGTGGCTGAAGAGCTTTAGGATGCTGAATTAAAACAAAAGCTATTTAAGTAGCAAAAAGCGTGCCTGATTTGGGGATACAGCCCCTGGGAACAAAAACATCAGGAGGGGACACTTGGTGCTGCTGCTGGTTAAGTCAGGACTGGTTAAGTCAGGCTGGTTAAGAAAGCCCTGTACCACCTAAGGATTTCTACTAGCTAGTTCCAATCCAGGCAGTGTAGGTCTGTGTCCCTGCTCCCCTCCCCAGGCTAGACAGACAGCTGTGCTTTCCAGTGTTATTTTAATCACATGCAATGCAGTTGCTAAAAGAAAAACCCCATGTGGTGTTGCAGGACAAGCTGGTGAGCATCCAGCAGTATCTTCTTATGATCTGCTCTGGTCCTCTGAGGCACAGGCCAGTGTGGGAAAGACTGAGATTCCACATATTTTATTTCATTTGTGCTGCAGCTTGCACTTAATTGAAAGACCAGTTGATTGGCTGACAGTTAATGAACTTTAATCTCTGTGTGGGCCAGAAGCTGAGCTGGCTTTTGCCAGAGGCACCTTAATGCTTTTGTGGCACCTTAAATGCCACATGGGTCACCTGGCATTAAAAGCCTGCATCACTGTTGGATGACAGCACTGCAGCCCTACTCTTCCCCTGAAGCGCTACGTGACATCACAGCTCTGGTGACATCCATTAGAGCTGTCCCTTTGACCTGCCTCTAGCTAGGAATTTTTTTTAATTAAAAAAGAAAATTCACTTAGATTTCAGCAGGAACTGTTGCTTTTTTAATTTAGTCACTGCTGCTAGTGTTGCCCTGAGGTCACTTGCACAGTGGCTTCAGTCCAGGTTATTACATCCCGCTATCCTGACAGGAGCTACACTTACATGGGAGCTAATTACCTTGTCTGCCTCATTGCCAGCCTGCAGCTCAGCCCCCAGCGCCGTGACGATCGTGCTGGCGGTGATTGGCAGCGTGGTGCTGATTGGCATCCTCTTGCTGGGGCTCTGGAAGCTGCTCGTCACCATTCACGACAGGCGGGAGTTCGACCGATTCCAGAGCGAACGCTCCCGGGCCAGATATGAAATGGTGAGCCTGGGGCAGGGGTGCTGCTGGTATACGGGGGTGCTGTGGGGATGTGCTGGCAGCAAACAGCAATGGAGAAGGGTGGCAGGCACGAAGGATGCAGGGGCTCATGCCCTGCAGTGGTCACAGCGCACTTCAGGGTCCGGAGTGTCGCACTGCCTTCCCCTTGGCAAGTTACAAATGCTCTGCAAAATTATACCCAGCCTTTGGTTTCATCATCTATTTCCCAGCAGAGCTGGAGGCTGAAGGAAGTAGGGGAGAGGAGACCACAGCCCACCTGTAGTGGCAACCAGATTGTTCAGGTCTCCATGGAGGCCCTTCTGGGAAGCTTTGGATGGGTTTCCTGATGATTTGAGGGCATTGCCTGTTCCTGCAGGCAGGATGGAAGTGGGTCTGATGGACCAGCTCTGGATAAACAACACTGCTTTGGGATCTGAGTCCTCAGTTCCCTCAAAGCCAAACACAATGCTTCCTCCAAACTAACTGGCACACTTTCACCATGACACAGACTTTGTTCCTCACCTTTGTTCTTTTTTTCTGCTTTTTGTCTGCTCATTTCTCCAAAGGCATCCAACCCTCTCTACCGAAAGCCTATTTCCACGCATAACGTAGAGTTCACGTTCAACAAGCTCAACAAGTCTTACAACGGTACAGTTGACTGATGGGGTCTGAGCGCCTGGCACTGCTGTGGACAATTGCTTGACTGTACGTGCTGCTTCCCCACTTGAAGATGGGATCCTCTTCAGGGGTGAGAATCCCTCACGACAGGACTGGTCGATGACCAAAGCCCGTTATTTGCACAGTAAGGAGAAAAGGTCTGGTTCATTCCGGAGGCACGGGCATGAAAGGAGGCTCCCTGCCTGTGCTGATGGACTCTGAGCCACGTGTGACTCCATACCCCAGCTTTCTGGATATATTAAACCTGCCAACTAAGTCAACCAAGTGCCATATTGCAGCTTTAGACATATCCCATTAGAAAGGGTGACTAGGTCAAAAATCAGGAAAACCCACGCCATCACCAGTTGTTAGGGGGGAATTAGCTTAAAAAGAAAAAGGTGTTGGAAGCATTTGTGTAAGAAATTAGGATACAAATGTCCTGCAGACTTTAGGAGTTTTTTTATATAAAAAAAAAAATAAAACTATTGTGCATATATGATGCTGTGAGTAGAGTTCATTGTTTCCTTCCTGAGCTCCCCACCAAAACTGAGGTTTGCTCCTGCAAGCAGGAGTGGTGCTGCCTGATTGATTTATTAATAGAACCTTATCAGTCAAAGCACAGCTATAAAAACAGGAGCTGGAGCCGCAGGGACTGCTGCAGTAGTTGTGTTGATTTAATAACCTGGTGTTGACCCAGGGCAGGGTGTGCCTCAAGGAGCTCCTGCTCTGAGCCAGTGGTGTTAAAGAGATGGGAAACTGGTGGGAGCCCAAGGGAAATGGGAGTTTAGGCTGAGGAAACTGAATTAAACACCCATTCCTTGGGGTGTGCAAGTAGGCATCCAGGCTGGGTGCCTGCAGGAGGGCAGCTGGGAGCACACAGCAGCTTATCCAGACCTCTGACTTTTTACCAGAAGACTACTGTTGTGGGGTCCAGTGGAGCCCAGCTGGGAAAGCAAGAGAGCCCTGAGCTTTTAACTGGAAAATAAGCTGGATAAAACATGGTGGTTTTGCTGCACAACATACATTCTGCTCTGTTTTTTTTGGGTTCCACACCTCCCACCCCCATGACTATTCCCCCAGCCTGCTCTGCTTCCCTTGGAGCTGGGGTTTGGGTTACTCCACTGGCAGTTGCAGCTTTAAACCCACACAGACAGCAGCAGCACTGCAGCCACCACAGGAGAGAGAAGCTCAAGCAATTGCTACTGCCTGGTGGTTTTTTCCCTTCATTTTATAATTTCTTTTTTTAATTTTGTCTCTTCACCCTGAACAGATCATGCAATAGTCAGCTGAAGGAAGCTTGCCAGGGAAAAGCAAAAACAAATGGTGTTCATTGTTTTGACTTGCTCTTCTCATTGGAAAAGAGCCATGGGCCCATCCTTCCGGATTTTTTTTTTTAATGTGTTTTTGCCTCTATAAACAGAAGCTCTTATTTGTTCAGTATAAACAGCTCTCCTTCAAGAACTTTGTGGTCCCCCCCTCCTCCTACTAGCAGCACTGAAGAAATGCAGCAGACCAGACTAGAAATACCCTGGAATGGGGATTTTGAGAAGGGCAGCCAGTGGCACATTGGCAGCATTGGCACTGACCAGGTGGAGGAAAAACCCCAAAACATCAAGCTAATGAAGTCTGTACCCTGTCTTCCTACTTGACTCCACAAAATCTGTCCCAGCAGAGGAGGAGGGTGCATACACCCTGAAAACAAGTGCAGGGGCAGGCTTTGGTTAAATGTTGGTGCTGCCCTTGTGTAACTCACCATGGGTGGGCTGGAGGCTGTCCTGCCTCCTCCCTGCAGCAGCAGGAACAGCAGGACAGGCCTGAATGCTGCAGAGGAGCAGCTCTTCAGAGCTCCATGTTGCCCTGCACAATATTGAAGTCCAAGGTGAAGTTTGCAGGCTGAGACATGGTGTATTGAATACCTGGGACTAATGCTACCACCTGGGAAATAGAATCCATGGGGCAAATTTGGGTTTTGCTACCATCCTACAGCCTAGTGCCAGGCTGGCAAGACAGATTTTGTCACTACCACAAAATTAAAAATAGAAAAAAAAGTAAAAAAATAGTCATCACAAGTAGACGGAGCAAGGTTTAGCTTGGTTCAGGTGACTGCCTCACACAAGCCATACTGCCCCAGGCATGGAAAGCGGGAGCAGGAAGGAAAGTGGAGAGTAAGGAAGGGCAGGACTGCTTTAAACCAGCTTTGCCACCCAAAGCAGCAAACACTATGAATACCCGTCTGCTGCAGTTAATTTGTGAGGGGCCAAGCAGTTCCACCCCTTTGCACTCTGAAAAGAAAGGCACGGGCAGTGCCCCCCTGCCACCCTTTCCCTTGTACCCTTGCAGATTACCTTTGTGCTGTGGCATTTCCCACAATACTGGAGTAGTGCCGAGACACCGGGCAATCCAGGCAGTCGTAGGGAGCCAAGATTTGACTCATTGCTAAGGGGTGGTTTGGGTAGAGAGAGGAAAAGAGCAGAGAACAGGTTTGGGGAAGGACTGTAAGTGCCCTCCTTCCTCTGCACAAGGAGACTCAGCTGTAAAGGAGAAGTCTGCAGAGAAGGCAGGGAGCAATGTGGGAGCAAGCAAGGGAAGGGTGCCACAGGCTCCCAAGCCAACATACAAAAAGAAGGGAATAGTTGGTGCTGTCAGTGGAGAGCATCCTGCTACCTGTGGTGTTGCACCAGGCAATGCAGGGCAGCCCCCCTCCCAGCACTTCCAATTTAGCTTCTGCACAAGTTTACATCTTAAAAAAAAAAGGAAGTGATGCTAAGGCTTTGCATTACTGTGTAAGCAGATCTGCTTTACCCTTGCAAGGGTAGTGCCAAGAACAGTCATGGGAATGGTGTATTTTAGTCAGCAGCAGTTTATTTGTGTCTGTAAACACACGCAACCTGACCACAGCTAGCATTCCTGAATGAAAACTCCAACAGAAGGCATCAACGGGTCAAATGTGATGGAAAAACGTCAGTGCTTGTCTAGCCAAGCTGGAATCCGGATGCCATTGCAACATCAGCTCCTCTTGTTTCCCCAGCCACAGCTGGAGGCTGCTGCTGCAGGGACTCGGAGGCTGGGGCTCACAAATGCCTTTTCCCTGTGTTGCTGGTGTTTCTGGGGGAGGAGAGAGCACCATTCCTCGGGAAGTCAAGGCCAATGGCAGCAAGGCAAGCATTATTTGCTTTGTTAATTGTGGAGATGCAGTGTAACCCTTCACGGTTACACAAGCCTGAGTGAGGCATGCCCTCCTGCAAGCTCTTTACCCTTTATGATGGACTGAGAAGGTGCTCAATAGCTGAAGGCAAAAACATAAGCTCTAGAAGATGAATGCTGCACACTCTTGAGCCTGTTTAACCTTGGATTTCTCCAGCCACGTGGAAAATGAAGAAGAGGATCACTAAGATGCCCAGCAGGAAATACCAAGGCGAAGTAACTCACTACATCTGCAGCCCAGCAGCATTTCCTGGCCCTTATATCCCAGCATCATTTCCATATCTGAATATTTTGAACCAGAATTGTCTGTTGTTCTAACTCCTCTTCACTGCCAGCCTGCCAAAACTCAATACAGCAGAGACACAGGAGTTTATTTCATCCTGTCCCTTTATCCATGCCCTCTAGAATATGCTGGTGTCCACTGGACACAGCCTGTCAGAAACTTCTCCATTCATCTGCCATAGCCCGGGATCACCCAACCTGTGGGTGGGCAAAGGCTGGAATTGTGGGTTTGCAGGACCCCATCATGCACAAGGACACAGAGGCTTTATTTCCTAAATTACTTTGTTGTATTTTACTACGGGTCGTGACTATAAATGATTAGGAAACCAGCTATATCTATAATACAAATTACTACCATAAGGCTGTAATGGTTTAACCCTGGCTGACAACTAAGCACCATGCAGCTACTTGCTCACTCCCTTGCAGTGAGGTAGGGGAGAGAACCAAAAGAGTAAAAGTGAGAAAACTTGTGGGTTGAGATAAAGGCAGTTCAATAAGTAGAGCAAAAGCTGAATGCGAGCGAAGCAAAACAAGGAATTCATTCCTTCAGAGTCTGGCTGGCAGGTGTTCAGCCAACCCCAGGAAAGCTGGGCTCCTTCCCACGTAACAGTGACTTAGGAAGATAAATGCCATGACTCTGAATGTCCCTCCTTTCCTTCTTCCCCCAGCTCTATATGCTGAGCATGATGCCATATGGTTTGGGATATCCCTGTGGTCAGTTAGGGTCAGCTCTTCTGGCTGAAGAAGCTTCCCCTCCCAGCTCCTTGTGCACTCCCAGCCTCCTCACTGGTGAGGTGGGATGAGGAGCAGAAGAGGCCTTGACTTTGTGTAAGCTTTGCTGAGCAGTAACTAAAACATTTCTGTATTATCAACACTGTTTCCAGCAAAAATCATACTAGTTGCTATTAAGAAAATTAATTCTATCCCAGACAAAACCAGCACAGTGAAATCAACAGCAGCAGAAATCAATATTAGCAGTAATGACTATTAGTAGAAAGTTTATATTTCAGTTTTACAAGTCATTGTAAAATTACCACTAGTAAAGCAGCAAATATACTTATCAGTAATTATTATTTATAACAAGAAGAAATTATTTCAAGTTGGGCCAGGGGAGGTTTAGGTTGGATATTAGGAAAAATTTCTTCATTGAAAGGGTTGTCCAGAGCTGGAATAGGCTGCCCAGGGAAGTGGTGGAGTTAACAACCCTGGAGGTATTTAAAAGGCAAGTAGATGTGGCACTTAGGAACATCATTTAGTGGTGAAATTGTCAGTGCTGGGTTAACAGTGGGATTCAATGATCTTAAGGATTTTCTCCAACCTAAGTGATTCTATGATTTTATGATTCTAATCTAAATCTTCCTTTCCTGGAGTGAAGAGGTCATGGTTAACTTTGGATGTATTGCAAAAACAGACAGGGTGCTAAAAAAGTCAGCAACCCTCCTCTTGTGTGTTCAGCTCCTAGGGCTACTGGATGGCAACACAGATTAAAAATATATACTCAAAGAATTTGAAGGTCTTTTCCAACCTAAATGATTCTATGATTCTATGCATGCCTGCATATATATGTATATACATGTGTGTGTGTGTATATATATATATACACATATATATGTACATATATATGTATATGTGTGTGCATATGTGTATATATATACACACATATTAAAATTACTGGTACCAAGTGCTATTCAAACCCATCCCAGAAGCAGGGCCAGTTGACAATGGAAAAAGTCTCACTTGGACAATGATCCATATCACGGAGCCTGGAATCAGTCTGGCATCCCTGCTCTGCCAAGGAAGTATCATGGAGAACAAGGGTTCGTGCCTGCAGGGGTGTGTCAGAGAAAGAGTCTATTTGGGGTAAAAAGTAAGGGTTTTTTATACCACAGAGACATAACAAGGCATAGGACATAACCACCACTTGGAGCAGCCAATAGACACTGCTAATGTCTGTTTTCACCAGGCACAGTCAATAAATGATGGCATTTTCTGTTCTCTATTCTCTCTATTTCTATTCTCTCAGACCAATTTTCGTATTTCCAGATTACTTTTCTATCAGTTAAAACAGCCAATGGCAGTTACCAACTCTTCATTTCTGAGGATGGTTTCCTCCTTTTCCAGCCTTCTTTTTTTCACATTTCCAGTAGTTAGATTGCTGTTAGAGTCCCATGGTTTTGGGCCTTGCATTGATGATATCTTGGGATATCTCTGCTTTCTTAGTATCCAGCCCCACTCTCAAGAAGCACTGTGCCCATGCTCTGGGGTCTGGCAGCCAAAATGATGGCTATGGCCAGCCCCAAGGCAGGGGCTACTCTTGGGCTATTTGGAGGATGTGTTGCTGAATAACATTCACTTCATATTCAATTTGTTTGGCTTTGTTAGCATAGAAGCAACAAGTAGTATTCATTAACACAGAAATACCCCTTTTTGTGCCTAAAAGACAATCCAAGTAGGTTTTGGTAACCCCACAGTGATGACTGCTCTTAATAATTCACCTGCAACAGTAGCCAATTGTGAGAGTGAGTTAATCCCCATCTGTAGGTTATTTAGAATTTCTGTAGCAACATTTTGAGTAATTTCAAGTGTAATGGAATTCATAACAACAGCTCAGTTTAATTCAGTGATACCCAAGTTTGGGAACAGCGCACATACAAACTTAGATGGTCTTCTTACTGCAGAGTTAAACATTCTGCCCTGATTACCTAGAGGCTAATGCTTGTGTTGAAAGTTAAATGTCAAATCTTCAGGTGGAAATGCCTAAGGAGCAAGATGTGCTGTGGTACAAGGGCCTGTCCACTGTGGGAATTAGTGCTGCAAAGCCAGAACCTTGCAGGGTTAAAAAGTTGGCCACCAGCTTCACTCAGTCATTGTTATGTTTGTAAAATAAATTAGAAAAATATGGATTAGAAAAAGAATTCAATTTTGTTAATCAAAGTGTCCAAAAGAGGTTACAATCTATACAGCCAATTATGTTACATAATTATGTCCCAATTATCATTAGTACTGAGCCAACTCCAGACAGCAGCATGTAGAATTAGGACCGGTGAAATTACAGTATCTTTAACAATTCATGTTATTAACCTCCCATGTAGGTTTCCTGAGTCCATTAAAAATCCCTTTGTTTGTAATTGCTGATTCATTATTTCAAGTCCATGGGGTTTCCAGAATCAATACAAGCTTGTGTTCTGTCCCATTTATACTGCAACTATGCTTGGGTGTGATTGTAACACAAAGTGTAATTACAATTGCTTGTCTTCCTCGCTCAGATTGAATTTGTGTCCTGGAGAATCATAACACACCATGGGGCCTCACCATAGGAATCTGCTTTAAAGGTTGTTGTTGATAATTTGGTGTATTGTGGAGTAAATATGCCAAATTAGATTGGTACCAAGATGCTTCAGAGACAGGGTCTGCCGAGCATCAAAATCTGGCATCTAGTGAACAAGGGTGGTATAAGCAATACCAACAATCCAATTTGTTGCCTTATTGAGAAAATATATTCATGAATCAAAAAATGTGATCACTATTCCATCTTGGACATAAGGGAACAAGCAATAATGTAATTACAGATATAATCTGTATGATATAAAAATTGTAAGAAAGAAAAATTCTCATAATGGTGTTTCATTTCATGCCAATTTGCCAAATCAGTATGATGAATAAGGAGGGACCAAAATCTAGAAAGAATAATCCAAGTTTGCAGTTGCTGATGCTGCAGTTAGGATGACCTGAAAGAAAAACAAAATCCCTTCATTCCTTTTGGATATTAGGTAATGTGGATATTCATTACTTAAAAATGAGATGCCCATCACCCTGGTGATTGAGGGGCTTTAGATTAGGTTTGTAGAGGAGAAGGGATTAACCAGGCTCACTAAGGAAGAGCCTAGGGATGGCATGCCAATACTGGGGGGTGAAATCCATGGCCCAGCTGAAATGCATCTGCACCAATGAATGCAGTGTGGGCAACAAAGAGGAGGAGCTGGAGGCCATTGTGCAGTAGGAAAGATAAGATGTAGTTGCCATCAAAGAAACGTGCCAGGATGTTTCATATGGCTGGAGTGCTGCAGTGGGTGGTTATAATCTCTTCAGAAGGAATAGGCGAGGAAGGAGAGGCAGTGAGGTGTCTCTGTAAATTAGAGAGTGTTTTGACAGTACAGAGCTCAAGGATAGTGATGATAAGGTGCTGTGCCTGTGGGTGAGAATCAGGGGAAGGCCAGCAAGGCAGACATCCTTCTGGGAGTCTGTTATAGACCATCCCACAAGGACAAAGAGGCAGATGGAGTATTCCTTAAAAACCTGGTTGATGTTTCACCGTCGCCAGCCCTTGTTCTTGTGGGAAATTTAACTTACCAGATGTCTCCTGGAAACTCAGTACAGCAGAGGGGAGGCAGCCTAGGAGGTTCCTGGAGTGTATGGAAGAGAACTTCCTGACACAGCTGGTAAGTGAATCTACAGGGGCTATGCCCCACTAGACCTGCTTTTTATGAACAGAGAAGGGCTGGTGGGACATGTGGTGGTCAGAGGCTGTCTGGGGTACAGTGATCACAAAATGAGTTTCCATTCTTGGTGAAGTAAGGAAGGGGGTCAACAAAATCTCTACCTTGGACATCCAGAGGGCAGTCTTTTGCCTATTCAGGACACTGGTATGGAGAGTTCCCTGGGAAACAGTCTTTAATAACAAAGGAGTTCGGGAAGGCTGGAAATACTTCAAGAAGGAAATCTTACAGGTGCAGGAACAGGTTGTCCCTATGTGCTGAAAGACAAGCTGTTGGGGAAGAAGACTGGCCTGGCTGAGCAGGGAGATTTTGCAGGAACCCAGAGGAAAAAAGAGGGTTTATGAGCTTTGGAAGAGGGGGCAGGCAACTCAGGAAGAGTACAAGGATGTTGGGTCAGTAGAGAGAAAATAAGAAAGTTGAAAGATCAACTAGAACTTAATCTGACCATGTTGGGAGGAGTGGGTTAAGAGGGTAGACTGATGAGGATTGTAAATCTCTGTATTTAATATCTACCTTTTTATTGTAACATCTTTTAATATATATAAAAAAACTATTCATTGGCCCCAGAACATCTGCTGCCACCCCTGACCTGTGAGAGAGAGTGAGTAGGTTTAGGAATGTGCACTATGAACACATTGGCCACTCCTATCCAGTTTCCCTTTGGGACCAATAGTATGTAGTGACGACAACAGAATCATAAACATGATGCATCATGCTCCAGTGAGCTTGCAGCTGGGAATAACCCTTGATAAACTGATGTGAACAGCAGGCCAGTGATCCTCTAGCATGGACCAAGCTCAACAGTGCCTGTATCTCTACTTGTGTGCCTCTGCCTGGGTGTTGCTTCAGTGATCCCCTGGTTAGTGAGGTAATGGAAATAAATTTACCCTTTACATTCTAGCCATGGGTTTGTAGTTGTCCTGGCTGCCTGCCTGCGCTGACTTACATGCTCCACCACCTTACAAGAAGGAAACAATCTTTCCCAGGCCTTGTGGGGTTCTGGAGAATGCATATACCAGGTTATAGTGAACCCTCTCTATCAAGTAACTCAAAAGACGAACCCTTTTGAGTGGGGCCTTGAGCAGCAACAAGCTTTTGAGCATATCAAACAGGAGATAGCTCATGCAGTAGCTCTTGGGCTTGTTTGGACAGGACCAGCTGAGCAAAATATACTACACACTTCAGCTTGGGAGCATAGTGTCACCTGGAGTCTCACTCAGAAAATACCAGAAGATCATTAGTGTTTTGGAGCCGGGGGGATTTATTTATAGTTAATATCAAGTTGTCACAGACTCCTGGATGGTGGCTAATGCTCTGTGGGGGTGGCTACAGCAGTGGAAGAAGATGAATTGTCAGCACAGGGGCACACTCATCTGGGCCACTGCATTGTCGCAGGACACTGCTGATGTTATGATCTGCCTCAGAAGGTGAGGGTAACCCACATTCTTGTTAACAGATTCCTTGAGGCAGATTAGAGTGAAACAACATCGAGTGATTGGTGTTTGTAAAGACATATATGTAGGGTTGATTTTAGAATAATTTGGTTGCAAAGGAAAACAGGTATGTAGCTGTTTTGGTTTGTTATTACCTATAGTAATATAGCAATATAAAAACATAAAAATAACACTTAGGAAAATATATAAGGAAAAGAAAGCCAAAGGAAGGATAAAAAGAGATATATAGTCACTACTCATTGGATCCAGTGATGAAACTTGGTAGTTGCAATTTCGATGTCTTTGGGTTGAAGTGATGTTTGCAGTCCTGTTGAAGGGATGGTCTTGATCTGTCCGGGGTGGGGGAAGTCCACAAAACTCAAAGATTTCATGAGTTATACACACGCAGGTTCAGGTGGGAACACCTAGTATCTTGCCTTGAGGGGGGGAGTTTTACAATGGATGATGTTACTGGCACAGCCATCATGTCCCAGAATATTGCCCCTGTCCCTTAAGGACACCTGAGCAGACATCCAGACAGAAAATCCATCGAGAGTACTTGAGGGAAGAAGAGGGAGATAGCACCACAGTCCCAGCATTTTTCTAATAGCATTTATTATTGACAATAACAGGGAGAAGGTATTCGCTCTGGCCCCTGCATCGGTGTTCAGGAGAAATATTCTTCCTGCCAGGAATATCTATCCTTCAGCCTGATGAAGGATCACAGTTCCAGCCCCAGCCAGTAGCACTGCACCACCCATCCCACCCCGTCCTTTTGCTGTCCTGCAGGGACAGCTGCCTCAGCCTTAGCAGCACGAAAATTCGTAGTGGTCATCATGACCCCAGGCAGTGGGGGAGCACCTTCCTCTCCAGCACTAGCCCAGAGTAGTACCAGGGAAGTTTTCACTTATCAATACAAGGAGGCTGTGTTATCTGGACAAAGCTTGGGTAATGAAGTGGGGGAGGAAGCCCTGCTGCCAGGATCAAATCCTCCTCTTTTTCCATTTTCAGTATTTGTATCTTCTCAACGATATTGCCCCAGGACCAGACATGTAGGCTCTTGCTCTAGCTGCCCTACAGCCAGAGGTCTGAGGTTAATTTTTAACTTAGTAATTGGTTTGCAACAAAACGATAGGATTCAAAGGCAGCTGCTCACACTTCTGCATCCTCAGTTTGCTGCAAAGCTTCCAGTTCCTGCCTAGCTGTGTTAAAAAAAGCACCTACAGCCACTGATGCTTCTGTGAGAGGCCTGATGAAGGGCCCCTTGGTGTTCTCTGCTTTGCATTTGAGTGTCCTGCCACCTCTGAAACTCAGCTCACAGCCTTTCAACCAAATTCTCAAACACCCTATGCCAGTCCAATGGAAGGGTTTTCCACAAATCTCTTGCCATTTCCACTTCTCTTCTACTGCCTTCTCCCAAGCAGTCACAACCTGTGTATCACAGATCCTCACTTCTGACATGAATTAATGCCACAACCCAGAAGGATTAGCTGGCCTGTGAGTATGCAAAGACTGCAAACATTTTACAGGTTTGCCCGACTCTGTCATGCACAAAGACACAGAGGATTTATTACCTATGTTCTCTTATTCATTACAGTTTATTACTACCAAGGTAAGTACAGTTACAGTTGGCAAAACAAGTATATCTACTCTATGAGATACCACAAATTAATACCAGAAAACAAACATATATTTCCACAGCAGCTGCAATCAATACAGCAGCAAGTCTATATTTCAACTGTACAATTTACTGCAGAATTACCACTAGTAAAGCATGAAATACCCTTAGCAGTATTACTAACATGCAGACCATTATATAAATATATATATTCAAAAATGCTACCTGTACTAAGTGCTCTCAAATTGATCCCAGCAGTGGGGGCAATCAAACCCATCCCAGAAGAGGGGCCAGTTGACAATGGATGAAGTCTCATGGGGATGATGACCCACATTGTAGAGCCTGGAGCCAGCCTGGTGTCCCTAGTGAGGGTCTGCTGTGCTGAAGAAATCTCATGGCAAAAAGGGTTTGTGTGCAGAAAAGGGGCTCAATTTTGGATAATAATTTGGATATAATTTTATACCATGGAGACATAAAGGGGCATAGGACACCACCACCACTGACAGATGCTGTCAATTTCTATTTTTCATCTGGCATAGCAAATAACTGGTGATGTTTTCTATATTCAGACCAATTTTTGTTTTATCAGACTTTTTCTGTCTGGGAGTTAGAACAGCCAATGGCAGTTACCAACTCTTCCTTTCTCAGGATGTTTTCCTCCTTTTCCAGAGTTTTTTTTTCTGCCTCCCCAGATGATAAGTCGCTGTACAGTTACTTTTTTTTTTTCACTTATCAACAGCATCTCAGGATATCTCTGGTTTCTCAGTATCTAGCTGTACTCCAAAAGTGCCAGCTGCACTTCTCAAGGATGCTTCTGGTTCCCAGGCCTGGCTCCCAGCCTGGCAGGAATTTTCTGTCAGTATTTGGGCAGAGATCTTCCTTGGTTCAATATTTTCCCCCTTGTAACCAGGGAACCTTTACGTTCCCATCATCAGCCTAAACCAATACCCCTTAGGAAAGCAGAAATGATGAGCTGCAGGGAACACTGCAGAATTTCCCTGTCTAAACAGTCCTGTTTGTGAAAGTGTCTTTTGTATAGCTACTATTAGTTGTTCAGGAATGGATGAAAAGTGACTGCACTGTTCAGCTTCTCCTCCTGCAATACCCTTTCAGGCTAAACACAGCCTATGACACACCATCACACTTCTGCTCCCGAGTCCATGAGCAGTTACATCCTTGCTCAGGCTTCCTCCTGTTCTCCAGACTGGCCAGCCTCCACCACAACCCTGCATTTTCACAGCCTGACTGTGCCTTGTGAGAAAATGTTCAGAGCAGCACATGGGTTATGAAGAAACAGAGAACCAAGACTGAGGACAAAGTCAATGCAGACACACAGACAGGGTCACCTCTCCCAGCCTGAGAGTGCCTGCCAAAGGAGCTACATAACAACCTGAAGCTGGAGCAGGTACCAGGCTGAGTTTTAATTTCCTGCAGCTTTCAGACTTGGAAGCTGTACTTGTCACTGTGGCACAGACTGACCAAGAACCACCAGTGTGATTACAAAAAACCATCCAGCCTGTCTAGCCCACAGCCCAGTTACAAGCCCTCCAAAACAGACCATTCCCTGATACAGTGACCTCCAAAAGTCAGATCTGGAAACAAACTTCCTCTGTGTGCTTCACATTCCTTTGGTGCTATTCCCTAAATGCAATGTTTGTGTCTCTTACTAAAAAAATCCACAGCAACAGGCATTCCACATAAACTTAAAGGGAAGTGATTCAGTTATTTTTCTGGGATTAAGTCTCAAATAAATTTTCACAGACGAGGCTATGGAAATTATAATATGACCTCAGTTATTGGTTAATAAAGCAATGTTGATACTGTGACATACAAATCATACTTTTAAAGACCAAAGTTTTAACTTGGCTGGTTTTAATTCAGCGCTGGGTTTATCAAGATTTTGCAAGAATTTTAAGTCCAAGTAAAGCACTGTACTTACGCAGTTACAGTGATTAAAGTGCCCAGGCTGGGCCCTCTTGACACAGCACTCCATGTGCTAGACACAGATACCCACAACCTCAGAGATAGAGTGAGCTTTATATACAAGTATCTAAAGCTACATAACAATTCCTTGGTGGTTACAGCTTGTGCTGGAAAACCTCCAATCCCTCAGAAAGTGCAGCAAGTCAGCCTGCTTTCTGCTGCAAGCACTGGCAGCACTTGGTCACATCTTACTTCACCATGAAAAGTGTGGTATCCTTTAATTCTGTTATAAACCATAAAGGATCTCAATTTCATTTAAATGCCTACACCAGATAATATTAAACCCAGTTATACTTTAAGTATAACCTTATGCCTCTACCACAGCCTCCATCAGATCACAGAATGAACTGCAAGACTTTCAGATTCATATATTATGATGCAAATGAGTTTTGTAAATTGTGACCTAGTTCCCATGTTAGGAACAGTTGGGACCAACAGCAGGAACTATGCAATGAATGTGAGCAGCAGGGGCAAGCAAGGAAATTACCATTTGTTCTTAATTTGAAATGGATTTTTAATCACTTTCAGGTGCCCCAAGGGAAGTGTACACACTTGTTTACTACAATCATTCTGACAGAAGAATGCATATAGGAGGTAACACGTTTTTGTTTCACTACTTGAAATGTTTGTGACACTGGTGTCAGATGAAGTGCCAGAGCACAGCTCTGTCTGGAATGCACAAAGGAGGACTGTGAAATGAAGTTTCCCGATTGATCCGTTCCTCAGAACTTGTTTTGCAAAGAAAATAAGTTGCGTGTATCCTCTAAAAGTGACTGGATATTAGATCCCATCCATCTTTCCAAAGCCAGTTGCTATTTTTTTTCAGCTAGAGGCCTGATAAACTTGCTCTCCAAAGAGCCTGCTCAGGGATTTAGCCATGTGGATGTCAGCCACATGCTCAAACACAATTCAGCAGAGTTAGTGGAAAATACTGAACTCATTAAATTCTGCTTGTGCTGTAGGAGAGAGCCTTCAACAACACACTGTGCTGAGCTTCAGCCTGAGGCAGCTTGCTCACAAGCTACTGTTTTAAATGAGGTTTAGAATACCGTTTTAAATGTTTAAGTGATATTTAAATGCATTTAAATGTTTTAAATACACCCAAAAGCAAGGGTGTAAGTTGTTGAAAACCAGACAATTTTAATCCTAAGGATACCTAGAGCTGGTATCATCGTTGGAAACTGTTAGCTCTAACAGCCAGGACATCAACGCTCCTGGAAAATAAGAGTCTCAGCTCCCTCTGGTGGAAAAAGTTATTTCCTGCAAAACCGTAAGTGAGAAAGTTTTGTTTCTGTTACAGGCCATGAGATAATGAGACAGCAAACAAATCCCAAATCCTCTGTTCACTTTGAAGTACTGGAATTTCTTAGAAGTTGATGTGAAATATCCCAACTCACTGACTGTTGCAGCGTGTCTGAACAAGATAGAACACAATCATCAAGTTCCACCTACCCCAGAGTGGAATTCTACATGACTACTGAACCAACTGGTAGCCCCAAGGAAAATAAAACACACAAAGTCCTAACATTCTCTCCACATTAACCATCTTAAGCCCCACAAGCAGCCCTGTCATGAAGGGGAGTTGGGCACTTCCAGGGCATGTGGAGTGTGAACTTACTGCACTTATTTGCAACTTATTTTCTTTGCAAAACAAGTTCTGAGGAACGGATCAACTGGGAAACTTCATGTCATGTCATCCCACCCAACACACCCAGGCAGCAGGAAGTCTTCCAGCTCTGTGCTTCCAAATTCTGACTGTCACCAGAGCACAATGTCACTAATAAATGAGGCATAAGGCAAAGCCCCCAGATCCAAGCTGGTGTCCCTTGGTCTTAGACACTGCATAGATTAATGCAATAAAAACAAAACAAAACCTCCAATCTCCTATTTTGAAAGACTTGAAGAGCCCAGCATTAATGTTAAAAAACTCTTCTCACTATGTAAGTTGGTCCAAGTCTACAGATAATTGTATCAACAAAAGAACCCAGCCTTCTCTGTGTGCTTTGGAACAGCAACAGCCAAGAACTGCATCACCATTTGTCTTGGACTTCTTGAGAGTGATGAAAATTCTATCATTTTGCACCATGTACATGCTGGATATACTTAAGGTTATTCCATACTTTCTAATCAAAACCAGTTGTACAAGATACTTCTATTTCTCCTTATTCACCACAAAGAGTGGAGAATAAATCCTGGAAGCATTCCAGCTATTGTCACAAGAAGTCAATAAAGTACATTTTTTTTTTCTCATTAGAATCAACAGCTCTACTGTAATTAAGCACACAACAACTAATTGCTCTGACAAATTCTTTGTAGCTCCTGTAAACAGAACCATGAGTAATTCCTCCAGTCACGAACACATCAGAATGATACTTTTTATAAAACTGGGGTTCTGAAAACTGTACTTATACTGCCACAGAGGGAAAACATATAGAGTCAGTGAAAGGAAAATGGTAGCAAAAAAGTATTTATTAACACAATTTCAGTGTGGGATTAAAACCTGTACTTGTTCCCTGGAAACAGCAGAGCTGAATAAACCTGTGAAAGTGGGGCAGCAGGTCAGGTGTGCAGGTGAAGAACAGTAAAATACTGATTCCACAGCCAGAAGGAATTTGAGGAGGGGGGGAAGAAACAAAGGCAACAATAACCAACCAAATACCCTCAGAGTGTTTCGTGTAACATTTTTCAATCAAGAAAGCCTATTACAGCCAAAAACTGGGCACAAAATTCTGGCTTCTTACATTCCAGTATTAAAAAACCACCATGGCAAGTACAACTTGATCGGTGTGTGTACAATTAAAACAACATAATAACAGATTTTTCTCCAAAAGGGCAGTTTTCTGTAGGTTGAAGTGTCCATGTATTTAACTGGAACTCTCAGATGGTTGCAGGTCCATCAGCTTTGCTTATTGCCTAGGACAGGGCCTGGCTTTCAATCCTGTGCATGAGCCCCAAGCCTGCTGACATAGCTCTCCCAAGCTGCCTTCCTGTACCTCTCTGCTTCCTGGAGACGGTCTGACACCGACAAGATACCACGTCCCACAATAATGACATCTGAACCTTTTTCACTAATAACTTCCTTGGGGCTGAGGTACTTCTGTCCCAGGTTATCACCTGAAATAGAGACACCATTGTTTTTACTTCACACAAAACCATATCTACTAAAAATCCTCAAAGGGCTGCTGGAACAGAGAACAGGTGTGCTGTTCCACCTCTTATCCTAACAATCCACAAACTGAACTAGAAACTCTGTCTCCACCTCACAAACACTATTACACAGACCAGATTTGACAGCCAGCACTCTCCTTTTTCATGATTTACCAGTCACAATAGATGGAACAGTTACACAAAGAAGCACTGATGAGGATTACTGAAATAAGCCTCAGTCTTCTTGAAACAGGCAAAATCCCTAAACATTCATGTAAAAGCTTGTGATTTCATTTTAGGTTTCATAAGAATTAAGTATTGCAGAGAAACATATCTCCCCCATCTGCTTCAGTGACAGCCTGTTTAGTCAGTAGAAGACTTTGAATTCATTGACACTGCACCTGTATCAGTACCAAGTGTTACAGCTGGACTTCTGTATCTGTTAAAATTTTTTTCCTACTCCTACCGAGTAGTTTTACATCTAATCTAATACCTACCTGAAAACATTTCATGTGTTTTCAGGCCTGTGCTTTATGGTATGCAGAGACCTCATAACAAGAAAAAAAGGCTGTGTATCCTGCTGGTTACTTTCCAAAGCTCCCAGGAAAGGGATCAGCATACCCAGAAATATGGAAGACAGCCCTTAGTGGCAAACAGACTCCTCCCACCAGAGAATCACCAACCAAACCCTCTTCAGAAGCCACTTTTTCACTGAAGACTAGATCACTTCTGTACTTACAAACAGAATATAAATATTTCAGAAATTTACCTCCAGTTTGCAGCTGCACCCCTGGGGTTAAGTGAAGAAATTCTGGTTTATTGCTAACTCTAGACCCAGATATGAATCCAAAAACAAAGTCCGAGTTGTCCTCAGCCATCTGTACCTGAAGAAGATCAGTGAACAGTTACAAGTGATACACCTAAAATTCAGCACTCTGTTTCTCATCCACCCCTTGACACATGAAGCTGTGCAAAGCTCGGGTATAAAACAACTCTTCTTGCTTTACCAATGTAAAGTCACCCAAAGCTGACTCACCCCTCTTGCAGAAAAGGGTATGTTATGTTTCCTTCTATATAACAAATAATACAATTAATGAATTTAAACTAATTAGAAATGATACTTAATTAGAATACTGCTTAAAGAAAAAAAGAAATAAAAAAGAGAAGAGGGTGTGCTAATAGCAAACTTGGCATGTTTACTACAATTCCAAGTGTGAACTCTGACCATCTCACATGACTAGCCTGCAGCTGCAACCTTTCAAACACCACTCTGTCAGACTCCTGAGTCTCCAAGGAAAAAACACCTGCAGCAGTTAGAGCTGAAGGGACTTTTAGAAATGCAAATAGTAGAAGCACATAAAACCTCCCTTTACAAGACTTACAAGCTTTTACCCTGAAACAAGACTGCCTACTTACTGCAGCTTTTGTGTATTCACCCGTTGCAAGGGACCCCTGGGAACTCATCTCGGCTACCAGGACACAGCCACGCTGGAGAGGAAGACCCACTTCCTTCAGACCTTTCACAACTCCAGAGCCTGGAACCACATGGGCATTAATGATGTCTGCCCATGCCGCGATTCTGAACACACCACCTGACAACATGGATAGCAAGGCACAGGCAAGGAGTCAGCAGAAATGTGTCAGACAGGAAGCACGAGTTAAACAAAACCAGCTCCACTCTAAATCATTCATTTTAAAAGACAGTTTTACTACTGAAGCTTGACAGTTACAAGTTCAGCCTCATCAGACAGTTCTGATAGCTGATAACCACAAAGTGTAACCTCTCAGTTTACTTTGCACAAACACTTGTTAGTATTTCACCCTTAGTATTCACTGAGACATTTCTGGTAGCCTAGAAACCCACTGTCACAGGTGCTATCTTCCCAGTGTGCAGATGATATGGGATGTAAGGATCAGGAAAAGAGAAAAGCAGTTCTACAGTTGCATATCCAATATCAAATGCAAGCTGTAACAAGCACACAAGCACACTGTAACAGCAGGTTGCCTTAAGGAGCCAGGCTGCATTTTCTCATGGCAGACAACTACTCAGGAGCACTTACTGAGCACAACCAGCGTCATAAAAAAGTTTGGGTTGGAAGAGACCACAGTAGGTCATGCCCTCTCAGCAGGGTTAACTGCAAAGCTAGATCAGAGTGCTCAGGACCTTGTCCCCTTCAGTCTTTTCCAAGACTGGAGATTCCACGCTCTCCTGGCAACCTGTGGCAGCACTGCAGTTGCACAGACTGGGAGCAAAGTAAGAGTAAATCAAGATTGATGATAATCACCTTCATATTGATGTTTCACTGTGTTTCCAATGTCTGCAAACTTCCTGTCTTCAAAAATCAAGAATTCGTGTCGATCTGCAAGCGTTCTCAACTCCTTCACCACCTCTTGGGTGAAGTCATTCAAGATGTCTATATGAGTCTTCAGGATACAAATGCTGGGGCCCAGGATGGCAGCTAACTGCAGCAGCTCTTTGGAGCTGGTGACATCAGCAGAAAGGCACAAGTTTGTTTGCTTCTTTTCCATGAGCACGAGAAGCCTGGCTGCAGTAGGATGTACCCCTGGCAGCTGGGCACGAGCACTGAAGCTCAGCTCCTTACAGAGCCTCTTCAAGGGAGCAGGACCGTTCTGAGCCACTGGCTCAAACACATTTCCCTGAATGAACTTCTTCACCTTTTCAACCATCTCAGCAGACACTTCTCCCCGCTGCTGGAGAATCTCCAACACTCCAGACAAGGTGCACACAGGGTGCAGGCGAATTCCATGTTCCTCTAACCTGGCCTTCCCACCCTGCTCCCTGTCCAACAGCACTATGGCGTCTGTGACTTTTAATCCTTCTTTCCGAAGAACTTCTGCAGTTTCCAGTACACTGGATCCACTTGTTACCACATCTTCAATGATCAGGCATGTCTCTCCCGGATTAATGGTGCCTTCTACCATTCTCTTGGTACCTTAAAAATAAAAGCAAACACTCCACCAAATTAAGAAAGTTTAAAAGACCTAAAACCCCTTAAAAGCATCAAAACTTTAACTTGCTGTTGTAAAGTTCATATTTGTTCCACGTTCAAGCATACACTGCAGCGTATCCTGAAGTCCAATGGAACTGGATTTCCAAGAGATTAGAAATTTCACGTTCACTGTCAGTATGGAGAGTAATTTGTTTATTATTACGTGATACCAGTTATCACAGTTCTTACCACAGCTCAGTCACTGACCTGTAATTCAATTCATAGACTGTTACTTCTCCAAGCTAATAAAATAGTATTTTATGTTCCCAGAAGTTACATCCCATTATCAAAACTGACACAGTTAATTCACAAATTCACATGTTCAATTCAAACAAATTCAAATGTTTGAACAAGATGACTTCAAAAGTTCATTATTGTCATGAATTGAAAGCTCAGAATTACAAAACTATTTTCTCATTACTTAAAACATCTTTAGAGCAGCCAAGTTACTGGCACTCTTCAGCATGTTCCTTATTTTCCACAGGCATCATTCTGTGCTCAATATGCCTGTTGGAACAATCAGAAGCAAAGCCCCAAAATGCCTTTGTCTTAACTAACAACAGGCACACATCCATGAAAGGCCTCCCGGGGGGCAACAACAAAGGATGCCTGGCTTTCCCAGGAAGCATCGATCAGCAGGAGAACATTATGCAGTGTGGTGCTGGGACCATGGCAGCCTGGAGAACAAGCACGTGTACAGCTTTGCAATCCCTGTGACACCAGAAACCTTGTGTCAGGCAGTTAATCGCTGTCACAACTGGCTTGTGCTTCACAAGAAGGAAAAGCAAACATTTCCATGCCCACTGCCTGACACAGTTTAGTCCTGACAAACACACTTTCTAATGTTGGGAGAGGGCAGCTCTTACCATGCCCAGAAATCCAGTTATATGGCAGGTTCATGTTTGGTCTTCTCTCCCTCTTCCTTTATCAAACACAAGTAAATGGTTCATTGGGTAGAGAAGGGGCTGCTGCCCACCTGGCCCACTAATTACAGGACCACGGGAAAATTAAAGAAAAAGAGGTTTGAGAGATAAATGAAGAAGAGACTGGAAAGGCTCCTCTTGGAGTCAATATGCACAAAGTTTTGCCTGGGGTCAAAATGTGGCTCTGGTCTCAGCCTGTTAGAGAATGTGAGTTACAAATTCTTATTTCTGGAAGAGGCCAATAACCCAGAACCACAGTAATGGTGCCAAGGAAAAAAAAAGACATTGCTAAAGGAAAGAAACAAACAAAACCACTTCACAAACAAAACCAAAGAAACTGAAAACACCCTTCAAGACCCTCCAAACCTACTACAGCAAGATTCAAGCTACAGCCTAAACAGCAACCAGCTGGGAGAGCCTGATCAGGTAGGGATGCTGTGGGAGGTGTGCTTTAGGGGGGACAGGAGCTGCATTTTAAATAGCAACGACAACCTTAAACTGGAACGGACATGCAAAAGAACCACAAGCCATTTCCCAAACAAGACAAACAGACACGAACTCTTGATTTGAAGGCTTTACCGTAGTCTTTTGCTTCTTTCCTCCGTATAAGCATGGGAACCTGATTTTCTGAGCAGATAATCGTGGCCAGCGGCAGAGCCGTGTACGGAACGCCGCACACACAGTCATACTCCAGCCCCGCACCTCTGGCTGCTTCAAACAGGAGACCCGCAACCTGAAAAGAAAAACCAAACCCTTTCTAAGATCAGAGTGGCGCGAACGCGACTAATGTATTATCACGGAATGTGTTACCACGGGAAGCAAAGAAAACCTCGCTTCTTTAGACGACCCGAGAGCCGCTGTCCCCACCGCGAGCCGGCCCCGGGAAGGGCCCTCTGGAGAGCCCCTGTCCCCCCCGCGCCATCGGGGACCCGCCACCCCGCCGGGACAGCGACACCGGCACCTCCGGGGCGCCCCGGCCCCGCACCTGTCGGAGGAGGCGCGGGTGGGACACGAGGCCGCGCAGGTCGATGTACACGGGGGAGGCGCGGCCGCTNCGCGGGCCCCGCGCCCACCGCCCCCGCCATCCCGGCGCCCCGCTCCCCCTTTTCCAGGTTCTCCCGTCATCCCGTTCCCCGCTGCAAGGGAGGGTTTGATGTGACCCGAGGGCGCTCGGAGTGGCTCCCAAAAGGCCGCGGGGTGGATGCGGGCGGGGTGAGGGGTGGCTGCAGTGACGGTCCCCGCGCTGGTTTCCTGTGAGATCCCTCCGGAAAAGATGAGCTGAACGAAGCCATCGGCCAGCGCTGAGCCTTGCAGGCTTCAGAACGATGCCATACGGGTGAAGTGAGACTGACCCGGTCTTCTCGGAGTAATTTTATTTAATCAAGCCCAGAAACGGAGTTGTTAGTATATTCTATTTATAGGACAGGAGATGTACAGGTCGAAGCTACATCTGTAGGTGATCGTATATACTGCAGTATAGTAACAACAACATGGGACAGCAAGTAGTCACCTCACAACAGTACACATGAGTGATTAGACTTACAAAGGAAATATTTACAAACCTGCCTTTACAAACCAACATTATGTGCATACAAAATGAAATCTGCAATAAAACTGAAGGTACATTTAAGGCAGACCAGCAATACACTGAAATAATTAAGGCTGTGGAATTACTTTGCACCTTGAAAATGCTGAGCTGTTGTCAATACTGTTTCTTTTTATCTCCTTCAGTGGGTTGTTGCAAAGACTGAAAAGCATCAATACGTTCCAACTGTTTGCTCTTAACTCGGTGAATAAGTCTGAGACAGAGGTTTTTTTTTGCACCTGCTATTGCATTTGCCTTCCAAAAGTTATCAGCAAATTGACCTCAGTGGCAGAGCAGTGCTAAACAGTTTGGTAGAAAGAGAAGTAAAAGCACCAGCATCAGAAGTTAGACATGAAGGTGAAATATGGCTTGAGTAGAGATGTTTTTTCACTAGCTCCATAATAAAGACTACAGTTACAGTGAACATTCAGCATCCTGACGCTATGGAAACACTCAGCACTATACAGATCCCAGAACAAGAGTTCATCACTTGATGGCAGTGTGCAGTCAGCCTAGTAAAATGGAATTTTGTTTTGTTTTCTTGGGAGAGCACCATTTTCTGATGGGACATGAACGAATGAGCTGGAAAATAAACCCAAGCCCTGTGTTAGAGGAGATCCACCTCTGCACTGAAAGGAACACAAACAAAGCCAGGTGGTTAGCACCTGTGCATGTTAATTTTCTGCTAGACCTTTATATACACAGAGTAGCCTTTACATCTGTCTCTGAAGTTTATATTATCCCAGGTTACAGGATGCAAAGGTATTAAAATAGGTAGTTCTGCATTCAGCCTTTATGCACAGTATTTGTAACAAAGGCCTAGTAGCATCATCAGAAATGCTAATGAATGCCACTCAAGTCATAGCACTTGTATGGGTCAGTTGAGGGCACAGACTTTGTCTCAGCATTAACTTAGCTTAAAAGTAAAATGCTTTTAAAAATAAACGTTGCTGAAAAAAGTGTATTTTAAAATAAAAGGATAGTAAGGCTAAACAAAACTTGGTATCAGTGGGAAGAGAGAGAAATTTTTTAAATTTTAAAGCCTGTATTGCTTTAAAATACTAAAGTCTATAGCCCTGGACTGGCTGTGTTTCATCCCTGTAGTGACACATGGAGCTTGTGGTGCACCCCTGCCTGTATTCCTGTTGGTCCTCCTGGCTGGTCTGAAGCTGCTGGGGGAGCCAAAGGGTGCAGCTCCTACCACAGCTTCCCTCTTTTGGGAACACCCTGAGTGGTACAGCTGTAGGTGGAAAACTTCCCCTCAGAGTCAGCTGCTCACTGGGGAGCTTTGTAAAGGCCTAATGGAGTTTTATTGAGAAACTGTTTCCCTGTGTTTGTTACAGGGATAGGTAACAAAAAATATGTTTTATGCACCAAAAAATCCAGTAGTTGGAGAATGTGGCACAGGGAGTTGGCTGTGGTGCTTCTTACCCAGCAGGTGCACTGCAGCCCTACTTACTGAGCTTCTGTAATCTCTTTACAATGGAGTTACAGTTTACAGCAGTTACAGGACCTGTTGGATCTGCAGAGAGGCCACAGGTCGACTGAAAAAGACCCCAAAGGGCAAGGTCAGAATGCTTCCTCTGTATTTATCGTATGGCAACATTGCATGTCAACTTGATATTATTCAGGCAAAAAAAATCTTTGAGACAAAATACAAGAATGGTTGATAATCACAAATGTATTTTGCGTTTGTATCACAAGTATTCCTGGACATACTGTAAGAAGATTGGTGCCCAGGAAGAGGAGTTCTCTAACGTTAATATGGAAAAAGCAAAACCACAAAGGAAAGCATACTTCCATAACTTTTCAGAGTTTAGCACCTCTGGCTCTTTCAACAAGGAATAATTTTTGAAGCTGGGCACCAATACTTAATCACGTATCCTCTTTTGGCCTTTTGAGTTTTCTTTTCTGTTATTTGATAGCAATGAGAGGCTAAATATTCCCTTAAGGAATCCAGCTTCTTCCTCCTGTGCATCCAAAGTGTCTGCTATTGCAGTTTGGCATGCAAATGCAGGAGGTAGGGAAATAAAATCCTAAATAACTCCAAGTTTCATGTGGTACATGAGAATTTGTTTGTATTAATGCCAAGCAGAAAGCCTGTGGCTTAAACTGTACCCATGGGCCTAATAAAAGCTGTGGGTTTTATAGGCCACACTTCCATAAACATTTTTTTAAGGGCAGCACAATAACAGTACAAAAAGCCGGTTTTGACAAATAGGAAGAAGTACAGACAGTCCTGTAGAGAAAGTACCTGAGGCTGGTGCTAATTAAAGACACCCCTTGACTGCTGTCTGTATACAGTTGCTAAGAAATTGCATACTTTGCACTGTTGCTCAGGATGAGTCTGGTCTTTTCTAAGAGCTGCTGCTGAATTGCTTCGAAAATCAGTTGCTGCCCTACAGAGGGGAAGTGAGATAGTTTCTAGATGATCCAAAATGATTAACCTGTGAACATTGTCTCTTTCAGGCCTTTCTACAACTCCCCCCTGTATTAGATCTCTCTCTTAGCCACACAGCCTTGTACACAGCTTGTGACTGCTCACCCTTCTGCCTGTGGCTCCCCCATCTCAAGGTCTGTTCTTGTATTGCATGAACACTGGGGTTTTTTACTGTGCCTCCTTTCTTCTCCACGAGCAAAATACTGACCACCCCCATGCACTGATAGAGCAAGCAGAAAGAGAAGGGCCAGGTCTCCTACCTGCTGTGAGACTGAGCTTGGAGGTGGATCAAAAACAGGGCTATGAGAGCCCTTAGAATTTAACAGTACTGTCAGGGTATCTCTACCACCCACTGGCAGAGACAGTTTTGCTCGTGCAGTCTCAGTGCATTTACTTGGATGGTAAATCAGACTGACTCTTGCCCTTATAAGAGAGTCTATACTGAGCACACATAGCCAGATCAAGCCCTTTTCCTTAGGAAAACCTTTGGTAACATCCCACTATGGGCATAGCAATGGCATTCTGCACCAAGACAAAGTCCTCACATGCCAAGGTAAAAAAAAAATCTCTTTGATGGTCACCCTAACAGGCTGTAGAGCTTTGTGGTGGTGTGGCAGTAGGATGGGGAAGCCCCAGCTGAGGAGGTGTTTCCCCTCCCAGTCCCACTGCTGGAGAGGAAGATTTGGCCAGCCTACAAACTGCTGATTTGTCACTGCAGACTCCCTGTGTTGGTTATACTTCAGGCTGGCTCCATCACTGTAACATCAATATGATGATGTTGCAACTTGGCTTGCAAGAGAGAAATGTTTTAATTGTGAATATTTTTTTTTATTACAAAGTAGGCTTTGGACATAAAAATATCCTCACGAATGCTTTGGTGATGAGGTGCTAATGGTGGCTGAGAGATATTTACAAGTTTGGAAATGAAACAAATGACGTACTTTAAACATTGAAAACTATTTTCAAGCTGTAAGCACAAGAATGAACTCACCACTCCTACTGCACTCTGAAAGGCTTAGATGGACTTTGGGACGAGAAGTTCTGAAGCTAGAAATGGAACAGGAACCTTTATATTTATATATATTTATATATATGATACAATATATGTATAGTGAAAACCTGTGATAGAAAAAATTGTCTTCATCATCATCATCTAGTTTACAGATACTGCAAAAATTGGACTCAGCCTTTTCTCAATGCACAGGTTTTGCAAAAGATTTCTGTACAATGTGTATAAAATGCTTTTAAAAAACCCATCATAGTCCCATTGTGCTTAGTCAGAACCAGCTATATGCTCCAATGACTCATTGCCTTAATTGTAGCTCCGAAAGGTGCTGCACGTTGACTTGACACAGCAGAAATCCCAAGGATTAACGGAGGATTTTGGTCTGAGCATGACCATGCCACAGGAGTGTACCTAAGCCATGCCACCACGGGAACTGATCCAGCAGTGACCAGAGACTGGTCTTGTATGTCCTATGCAGGCAAAGTCCCCACTGGAATCATGGCAGACCTGGGCATGTGGGGCATGAAAAGTCTGTCTGTTAACCTGGAGCAGGCTTGCAATGATTTCAGCAAAAACTGACCGGTCTGGTTCTGCAGTACATGCTAAGGTCAGCCTGGTATCACTTCCTCCCACTATCCTACTCCCAATCTTTTGTACATTTTGAATTCAGTTCAGCAAGATCAAGAGGATTGCTTATAAGGCTGCCTCACAAAGATTAAGGCAACTGCAATTTTGGCTCTCGTTTCCAGTTTGTGTTTGCTTCCCGCAGTCCTTTTTTTTTGGCAGAGGATGTGACAATACCATGTGCCCCAAGAGAGGGAGTGAGTACCTGCTGCTGTCACTCCTTTTGCTTTCGTCCCAGGTACTGCCACCTCCACAAGAATCTGTACCCTTCAGTTTGGGAAGCCAGGTGGAATGCAAACACCAAACATGGGGCTATTTACAGATGGATCTGCTGGGTGCCTGCTCGCTCCCAGTGCCCTGCCACAGGACCAGCAGCGTGGGACCCCAGGGATGGAGGCATTACGTGCCTGGGTTCAGCCTGCTCAACAGGAAACTCTTGACACTGGGGACTGGGTGCACGTCGTACTGGTGCCGGCGGCGCTCGATGAAGGAAGCCAAGCGGGAGGTATCCAGTGGGATCTTAGAATAGCTGCCATTGTGTGGTTGCAGCCATGGATGCTGTAAACAAGTGGCTGCTGTTGGCCTTCTCCTGAAGTCTTCCTGGAGGATAACATTGATGAAATCCCTGGCAGCATGACTCACGTCGGAGAAGTACTCGTGTGGGAAGCTGAAATCTACTCTGCACACGTTGATACAAGTCTCCTCTTTGCTTTCATCCAGGAACGGAGAGACACCACTTAACATGACGTAGGTGAGGACCCCAATGCTCCAGATATCTGTGCTCAGGGAGACAGGAAGGCCTTGGATAACTTCAGGAGCTGCAAACTCCGGGTTTCCAAGGAGGTGGTGGACATGGTAATGACCTGTGATCTGAACTGCGTCTTCCAAATCAATGATCTTGACACGAGGTACTGGGATTCTTAAATCAATGAGCAGATTTTCTGGCTGTTGAAAAAATAATAATATAAACTTAATTATATTTATACATAATATAATAAAATAGATATAATTTAATTATTNTAGCAAATAAAATGTGTAGGTTTCATGTAGGTTTAATAGCTAATCAAAACAGGCATTTAATCAGATGTACAAGGAAGAGATCAGGAGAGTGAATGATAAAGAACCAGCTCAGCTGCTGTTTGCTCTAAGCTCAGATCAATGCTAAAGTTGCAATGATAACATCCTCTTTTGCCCTGGGGCAACATGCTGGAGTTTTGCACTTTGTCCCAAATACTTACAGTTTATTTTCCTAAACCAACCTCTACAGATTAAGAGCACTGACAGATTTTTAAATTTTGATAAGATTTGTGTATTTCTGATTAGTTTATATAGATTCCATTTGTTCACATGACAACTGGCTAAGGAAGCGTGTATAACCTGTAGCTGTGTTCTTCATGAAATAAATGTTCAACTTTGCTCCCTCTACCACATATCCTGGGAAAGATTCTCATGTGTGCCATTACTGTTGCTGCCAGTTGACATGGATGTTGACATGACTTGACACTGTTCCCTTCTACACATCAGGACACAATCATCCTTTCCAGGCCAGAGTGCAATTATATTTCATCCCAGTTGGTTTTCTCTGTTTTACCAACTCTTGCAGTATTTTAGGTCTCTCTCCCTCAGTGGGAGGTGCTGAGCATTGCCTATACACTCTGCTCTGGGGACTTATAATGGATTTTCCTTCCTTTGTTGTCTCTGAGATGATTTCTGAATTTACTTCTTGCACCCTCTCTAGGTCCTATTTTCTCTCCCTCATCCTCATGCATATTTTACTGCCACCTCATGGCTATATATATATATATATAAAGCAAAGTTCACTACACTGCTGTTCCAGTCTCTTCAGTTGCTCTTCTCTTGTGCAGTCTGCATCAACAAAATCAACACGTCCTTGAGCAGGATGCTGGGAAAACATAGTCCATGGCTAGGTCTGCTGTCACTGCCAGTGCATCTCCTGCTTCCCACTTAGCAACAGAGGGTGCTTTATTTAGCATCCCTCATTCAGGAGAACTGTAAATAGGTCACAGAAAATTAGCTTTCCACTTTGTTTCTGGGAAGTATCATATGATCAAACAGAGAATTCAGTGCAGCTTCTTACCTCCAAGTGACACCTACTTTTTGACAGGTCCTATAAATATAGCAGAAAATACAAACAATCTTATAGAAAGAAACCAGGATAATTTAGCCTTTTGTGTCTAGTTCTCACATAAGGTACTGTACAAGTAGAATTTGTTTGTAGCAGTTGCAGGCAGCAGAAGAATGAAAGTATCATTTCATCTGACATGCCTGGGGTTAGAAAGATGAGAAAATATCTCCTTGAAGCTGGATTATCCACTATACAAGAAAGTAAAATTCATCTCTCATTCTTCATTTTTAATTGGAATTTAAGTCTGCAAAAAGTTATAGATTATCTGATATCCCTGGCAACCAGAATCAATGTTGCAGATCACAAAACTCAAAACACATGATCATAACTTCAGTTGCTAATTCTCTGTCATCCAGGGTAACTGGGATGTTGGGGAGGACAGCAGTGCAATGCTGAATCCAGGACAGTACAGTGCCTCCTGCTGTGTGCACTAACAAAAGGGGGTACGAGCTGTACTAATCCCAGTGTGATGTTAGAGAATGCCTGAATTTCTTCTCCACAGTGCACAGAACCTACATTTCTTCTTCATTCTTTCTCTGAACCTCTCTTTGGATGTATTTCCCACCCAGTTCCCCTCTCAGGCTCTGCAGGAAATGCAGGGTGCTGTTTTCCTTTGCCCCTGTCAGCCCTTCCCATCTCCTGCTGCCCGGCACGCTCCCATCCCCTTGCTTTGGGCTCCCCAGGGCACAGCTGTGGATGTGAGGGAGACACCTGCTCCTCTGGCCTGCCCTGAGCTGCCTGGGCACAAGCCAGCTCTGCTCAGGAAGCTTGGTGGATAAGTTGGTACAGGTGTGAGCCCAAACCACACCCAATAGATTTCACTTGTAATTGTCAGGTGCTAGTGACATCTCACTCTTGCCTCAGGCATCCTCCTTCTCCGTCCTTAGATCCAGAAAGCCCTTGAGAAGAAACCAGTGAATCAAGGAAATAGGTGCATCTGGCACTGCAGGTCAGTAAGTCCTTTCTGTGACCAGCAGGTCTGAAAGGCAGTGCTTGTCCATTCAGTGATCATCTCCTTGGGGTACAGACTGCACCTTCCCTGTCGGCACAGCTGGGAACTCTCTGTTCCAGGGCATGGAAGAACAGCATCATTCACTTTTGTTCTTACCTTTATGTCTAAGTGAGCCACTCTGCAATTGTGAAGGTACTGCAAGGCTTCCATGGTGTCTCTGATATAGAATGCCACTTTTTCCTCCATAAGTTCATCGTGGTTCATCAGATAATCCAAGAGACGACCATCATCCATCCTACAAACAAATCAAACCCTGCGCATGAGAGATCACATGGTGTCTCTAGGAACAGTTAATATTTGAAAACAAAATTGCAATGGAAACTTCATGACCTAAAAATGGAGGAAACTAAAATGCAAAATCTGATGAGTATTTAATGATATCTCAAGATACCGCAGGCCATGGAAGTGGTAGAATGATTAATCCTCAGTTGTTATCTCTGGACCTTGACAAATTTAGCAACAATCTTAAAGTAAACTAATTTGCTTAAGGATGGATTCAATAGACAGAGGCAATCCCTTTGAAAACAGAGCTTCTTAATTATTTGGATTCATCTATTTATTTATAGAGCTGGTTTCATAATGCAGAAAAAAAAATCACTGACGTTTTCAGCTGGTAATATGTTCTGTGGGAAAACTAACCCAATAAAAGTTTTCCACCTAGTTTTATTTATATGTATAAACAAACAATCAAATAGCCCAAATACACTTTGTTGGATGTACTGTATCAAAGAAGCATTTTGGATTTTTATTTCTCCTTATAGGGGCAAGCTTGTTTGCTAGACAGGTCTTTTCAGCAAGAAGTATTAGAATGATGTAGGCTTCATTCTGGCTGAAACACATTTATATATGAATATATATATATACATTTTATTTTTTTATATTTTAAAAAGTGGACAAGACTGCCCAAGAAAATCTAATGTTATTCAGTGGGACAAACTAACTGTGGATACAATTACCCAAGCTTCTCCAGAGTAGAAAGAAGTTTTATTTGTCCCTCTGAATCTTATTTACTAAAGAGAAAAGGCAGTGAAAACTCTGCAGAAAATGGCTATTTCATTTGACATCACAATAAATAAATAGCAGATGACAAAATCTTTGCTCTGGTGAACTAAGGGTGAATTTTATCATTGGCTTTAACAGGGTTGTGATTCCTACCCAGACACTTGATTTCAAGCTCTGCGTACTTACAGTTCCAAAACTAAGATATAAGAAGTAGGAGACTCATAGGTGTCATGGATAGTGATGTACTGAGGATGCTGTAAATGCTGTAACAAAGCTGCTTCATGTGCTGCCTGCTCTTTCTTTTTCATTTTTTTACTAATGAATTTTACAGCAACGTCTTTCCGAGTGGCTTTGTGAACACATTTCTTTACAATGGAGAATCGACCCCTGAAATTATGAAGAAAACAGAATAATGAAGTGGTCTCATGAATAAATCACACTTATTTTTCAGTACAATAACAGAGTGATTTTCAAAGTGTTATTTGATTTGTCATATTAATATTTCAAAAGGAATCAGATTTAACAAGTTGTTCATAACCTTTTCCAACAAAGGCCCTGTGTCTCTTACCCTGGGTGTAGAGATTCTTTGGGGATTAGCAAACACTGAGAGCAAACGGTGTCACTTTGCTTTGTGCAGCCATGCTGATGCTCTAACAACCTCCCCTGGGCTCAATTTGCTGCCACTTTTACAGGTTCTCTCTTTTTTTAGCTGTGTGTCTCCCTTCTCTAGCTCTTTATTAAAGAGAGCAAACTTTCTCAGACAACTAAAAGAAAAGCCTTGTTAAATAATCGCTAACCTACCATTTTGTGTCACTTTTTCAGACACACAGTAAGCAATTAAGAAAAAAGCTGTCAGGAAAACATTCAGGAAACTCATACAGTGCTTAGTATCATTCCTGAAAGTAAAATTACTCACTGAAATCGTGTGCTGAATTTGAGCTCTTGCTAATACATAGCTCTGTTTTCTACAGAACCAAAGAGATTCCTGTCCTTTCAGCATCTGAATTACTTGTCTCTGACCTCTGAGCTGAAGAGCTAACTGCATTAACCTGAATTGTTTGCATGCTCCTTATCTGTTATCTGTGCAGAGCACCAAGGGCTGCAGCTCTTATTTAGGCCTCTGTTCAGCTGATCCTTCCAATCAGCAAAGCACTTCAGCATGTGATCTGAGTCAGGCACATGTCCAAGTGTTTCAGCAAACTCAGTCTTTGAGGTTAAGCTTATCCCAAACTAGTAAATTCTCATGACTTCAGAAGATGATATCAAATAAGAGATGGAGACAGAGGAGAAGCCAGCTGCCAGAGATTGGGCTGCCTAATTGTTCACTAACTTTACAAGTTGCAATCTTCAAATCAGAACTGATCTTGAAACCCAAAATTTAGTCAGTATGTTAATCAGTATCTAATGTACCTAACTCCTTTGAAAGGAGCAGCAGTTTTCAAGCTAATGACAAAAGAAACCTGAACTCTCCTCCAAGGAAAAAGCTCCAGGCCATTGTTTGAATGCTTCATTGCAGTGATAAGCAGGGTTAATATTACCTCCCAATCTCATGCAGCTCTGCATAGGCAAGGTCAAAGTTTTCCTTCCATGAAATAGTGGCACCATCAGCAGCAGAGTCTTTGAGAAAACAAAGAACATTCAAGAAAGTATAAAGTTAAAAACAGTTTCCTGAGGAATGTGAACAGCATATTTTAAAATTACGTGAAACTATATAACTTAAAGCAGGAAACATTACCACTAGGAGTCGTTTCATACTACTCAGGCACAGCTCCAGTGTGTTTGACCACTAAATGCCAGAGCTCCCTAGAGGAAGGTATGGATAAGGCAGACTCAAGTATGTCCTTGCAATTTTGGGCTGAGAAGGGTCACACAGACAGTCTAAGGGCATGTCTGTTTTTAACTGGGAGGCAGAGCTGTGCTGTGTGAGCTCTGGTTCCACGCAGCACAGGCCATCCAAGCCTGTCACAGACCTAGTTACACGCCATACAGATGGCACAGGTGGGCTGCTGGGAGCATCAGCCCCTCCTTGGCACCTTGCTGTGCCCACTCACCATACTCCGGGAGCCTCACAAATTCGGATGGTTCGCTGGGCAAGCTGATCCCCCAGGGATTGCTGGCACTCACTCGAAACTGATACTGGCAGCCTGGGGCCAGGTCCTCAATGACAAGGTATGTGTCCAAAGTTGAGGCTACTGACTGCTGCCAGACCTGTGAGCCTGTGTTTAACAGAGGGAGAGAAGGAAAGCTGAAGGAAACGGACTGTGTGAATTTAGGGCAAAGGCTTTCTCTGCTCAACACATGTAGTACCCTGGGAGGATAAAGTCTACAGGATTTTTAAAAGGCAACGTTACAGCAGACTGTTAAACCAGAAATGGATCACAGGAAGCTATTTTGTGTCGCAGCCACCTTCCCATCTGGCTAAATGATTGAAGAAGGAAATGCCCCTCAGTTGACCGATAGTGGTGGAAAAAACACAGCTGAGGGACAAGCTGATCTCTCCAGCACTCTAGCTGGGCTGTGTGCTACAAGTGATGTCTCAGGGCAGTGTGATAAGACAGAAGTGGAGGGCTGATTTGATGACAGCTCTGCTATAAGAAAAACAGTAGCAAAAATACTGCAAAAAAAACCCCAAAACCGTGAACAAGGGAGTCCCAGATGAAGCTGAGATGGTGTCAGTGCAATGCAAATGCTTTTGCAAATGAAGATGTGATGGCTACAGTGAAAACTGCAGCTGCAGGAAGAGAACCTGAGGCTTAGTGTCGGCATCTTGCAGATGAGGAGAATTGCAGCGAAGAAATGTGTGACTGTCATGTGTTTCTGCTCTTATCAGAAACAAACCTAACCATTGCCTGATCCATGGCATCCAAAGGAGCAATACTTCACTCATCTGCACAGGGTCACAGAACAAAAAAGGACCATTGGGACACAGAGCCCTGTCACAGACTGTTTTTTTTCATGAATACATAAAATTTTACCTCATTTTAGTAAGTGCAGAGCCTTTTACATTTATGCTGTTTGTACACTGTGCACTGTGTACAGATTCTGATTGCCAGGTCTCACAAGGTCAAGGCTAGTTTTATAGGGAAGAGTCAGTTTTACCTTTCGAGTGGGAGGAATCCTGAAAATTTAAAACACTGCTTTTTTTTTTTTTCTGTTTGTTTGGGAGCTGTTGTTAATAGAGGTGCTTTTATTCTTTCACAAAAATGCCAGTCATGCTGATGGCACAGTGAGGGTCAAGGGAGTGAGAAGGCATTAATATGATGGAGTGATTGTGTTTGCACATTTCCTTATTTTTTTCAAGGATGAAGGGGAAAAAACAGAGGCCATATACCTAAGGCAAGGTTTACTGCCCAGGTACCCTCACATCTTTGCAGGAAGAATGCAAAAACAGATGTGAAGAATTTCAAATACCCTTTTCAAGAGCCTGTGCATATTTGGAAAACAGTGCATTTAATTCTTCGAGGGAGAAAGATGGTTGGATTTAAGAACAAATGGATTTCACAGTTGAGCTTGAAAAGTAGGGAGGGATCTGCAAATCTATCCAGATCAAAAAAATAATGAGCCTGCTTTGTTTTTGTATTCTTGGGAAGCATTCACCAGAAAGGATGGATACTGTGGTGGTAGAATGCAAATAATGAAAGGATGCCTTAGTGATGGTTATGTATTAGCTTAGCACACTTTACTTAGTATAAATGACTGGAGGAAACAGAAAGGTCTGTAATATGTGAGAGGTTGGACTGGATGGTAGAAGGGCTTCTTTTGGCCTAAGACTTTGAGATCTGTAACCTACAACTACTGGCAGACCAATGGTGGTAAGAATGCTTTTGGGATCTTTTCTGCCATAAGGGAGACTTTGTTCTCATTCTCTCAACCAATGAGCACAGCTCAAAACACTTACCTTCTTCTCTATACTCCACAGTGTAGCCTGAAATGGTGCAATTGCCTGTACTGGATGGGGGGAGCCAGCGCAGGATCACAGAGGTGCAGCTTCTCTCCTGGGCAATGGGGCGGTTTGGGGCAGCCGGGACACCTTGGGAAGAGAAAACAAGCACCAAGTCCAGCATCACATCAACAAGTGCTAGAGCTTTGTTCCTAAGATCAGGTGTATCAGGCACATCAGGTCACCGTGGGGCAGCTGTGCCTTGTACAGGGAGCACTGTGGTTTACCCTTGGTTATCAGCACAACCAGAGGAAAAGCTGTATCGTGGTCCCGTTCACTCACCACCAAGGGGCTGATACTTCCATACAGGCAGTCAGGAGAGAAGCCCCACTGCATCAACATGATTTCAGTGCTACAGCACGGGGGGAATTTCTTCTCATTCACAGCTGGTGGTCAGCTCACCTCAAGGCCCCAGAAAGCTCCCTGTGAGACCAGCTGCGAGAATCACACCTTGGGTGTAGAGCATCTGCCTGAGCTCAGCTGTTGTAAAGGCAAAGCCCTTTTACCTGCCACCTTCTACTGCGGACTCCCCTCCAGCCCAAGACCTGATGGAAAGCCTGTGCAACTGAGGAAAAAAAGTATTCCCATGGACTTCACTGAACAGCAAGTGAGGTTCTGAAGGTTGGGAGTCAGTTACCATAGAAGTGTCCAAAAATGACACAAGCAAGGCATTCAGAGTTCTCCTGTGTGTATGGTGCCTTGTGTGCTTGGCAGTAGACTGACAAATGACCAGTGCTTTGTTTAGGCTTCCTTTCAGCACAGAAGTAGTTAATGCAGCCACTAAGTTGCTTGGATAAATTGGGGAAATTATATCTCTAGGGCAGTTTGTGAGACCAAACAAAGTGACTTGTAAATGCTTGTGACACTGCTGCATCTGTAAGTCTCCAGTTAGACATTCATCTCTGGACCATCCCCTTCAACACAGCAGGCACCTCTCATCTCTCATGCTAACAGATCCCTTCCCAGAGCTGGAGGTAATGAGCATCAACTCATTATTTCATATTCATTGCAATTAGATGGGTGACTAATTACAGTGCTGAGAATTCAGGCTCAGAGACATGTCTCCAAGTTGAATCCTTGCAAACAGTTCACCCAGGCCAAATCCTTACTCTCCTCTCCTTTGTCCCCTAAAGAGAAGGGGAGGTGGAAAATCGGTGTTGCTGGATCCGAGATCCACCCACTCCAGGCAAGTTCTAAAGCCCAGAGCTTCCTGGAGTCAGTTTGGGTGTCATCCCCTCAGGGACTGGGCAGCACAAGAGAGCCCCTGGCCGACCTCACCGAGTCCCTGGGAAGCAGTGCTGTGAGCAGGATGCAGGAGCTGAACCAGTGCCAATGCATTTTCGTTTCCCAGACTTGATGCTTGTGATCAGACAACTTAATCAAGCACAAAGGGTATGCAAAGCCTTCAGCCATCAGTGGGAGTTGTAGCTGAGGAATGGTTGTATGATTTTAACATCTCAATTCACCTGGCACAGCTCCACATCCAGCTCTCTCTGCACCGACTGTTTCTGTGTGCTCCTGGCCCCCACCAAGGGATTCCGTACAGGAAAAATCCCACATGTAATGCACTACCTTGGACTTTGATGGTTGCAGAGGTTGATGCAGTTCCGTGTTCATTGGTTGCCACACAGGTGTAAATGCCACTGTCCTGAGGCATCAGGTTGCAGATCTTCAAGGTGAGCTCTCCAGAATCACTGTGGATGCAGGAAGCCCCAATTATAAAGTGCTGCTTCACTTCCTAGTGGTTTTATATGCAGTTCCTGTCCTGCCTCATTACAAACACACGTGCCCACAAATCCTGTTAACTCATTTGAAGGAACATCCCTTCAGCAATCTGGTACCCAAGTACAACCCCCCCATATGTCAGGATTAGGCTGTTAATGAAACCTTTGAGGAAACCTCTGGTCTAAATTGCCTGCCAGGCAAATCTACTGTTGTGGCCTTGAAGGAGATGGTGAAGGATTACTCAAGCAGCAACATTTCCTGTGCCTGTCCAGAGCTGGATGCTTAGATTACATATATCTGGAAAGATTTCCCCAGGCACATCTTTCCTGTCTCAGGAGATGCTGAGCTGCTGTACGTTTGCAGTGAAGTCCCACACACACCAGACAAACTGGGCTCCCTGCAGATCCAGAAAGTGGTCACACAGCACAGGGTGCCTGATTTTTCTAGGGAGCTTCAGACCCCTGAAGCATGTGCCATTGATCTAATGTTGGAAGGCTGGGCATCTCATAACAGCTGGGGATAAAGATAACAGCGCTGAGTTCGTGAGAGATGTTCAGTCTTTGGGCCAGTCTGAGAAAATAAACAGCTCTGCAGTCTAGTGAATTTATAGCAGGTCTGTTCATAGTCACTTCAGTTTGCACATTTCAGTCTTCAATATGTAATTTAAGGGAGCTGGCCTGAATTAAAGGATTTTGCTTATGTAACTGTTTTAGCTGTACTGGAGATCCAGCTTAGAGTCAACAATAAGTTCCCTTGATGGCAAAAGTAGGCTAGTTCTTGAATGCTTAATCTATTGCAAACTGCAGAAGGAATAACTCTCTGGACACTGCAGCCTTTGCTGGTCTGACTGTGCTGGTTTAAAACAGGACAGAAATATCGCCTTTCCCCACAATCCAGACACTCATGCCAGCAAGATTTGTAAGATCCACTGGTTGTCTGGCCCTTTCCTTGGCAGGCTGAGCCTTCACGGGAAAATGTATACAAGCAACAAGACAATACAAGTGCTGATAGTGCACAGGGAGCCAATGCACAGGCAAAGGACTGTGATGAAAACCAGAACTCTGTATGGAAAAATCCCCCCATTCCAACCCCAGCCAGAGCCTGAAGATACCGCACTAGCAATCTACTGAGTAATGGCTAAAGATAATTTTGGATGCTCTGGAGTGGCTGGACAAACCAGTGGTCTCTGAAGGAAGCTCCTGATCAGATGTAATTTTTTTTATTGAACATGCAAAATCCCTTCTCTCTTAGTGTTCATTTTTCATTTTCAGTGACTTTGTACTTCCTGGATTCATTTCAGCCTGAGCCAGAAGTGCTGAAAAGTTTGAATGAAAGATTGCCTCCTGGAGATTTCCACTGCAGTTTGGCCCAAATTGCTTATATAAGCTGCAGATGAGCATCCAGCAGCAGGCTGTTACCTGACCTGAATTCAACTCCAGATCTTTCTGAATCTTCCTAGTGCTTGTTGTAAAAATGGCTTTCCTCCCCCCAGTCAAGCTGGAAAGATCATGACAAGCATCTTTCAGTCCAATGACAGGCAGATGTAGCCTTTCCAGGAGCACATGTGGGCTTTTTTAGGAACAGCTGAGGGCAGGCTCAGAAAAACTGTAGGAGTTACCACCTCTGCCTGTAAGATGAGAAAATGCCAATGATAGGGATATTGCAAGCTGGTGGGGGCTTCCTCTGTTTGACTCCCAAAGGTGAGTGTGGCATCAGACTCAAGCAGAGAGGCCCCAGCAATGCAGAGGCAACACTAGCCAAGCTATTAGGTTGTAAACATTCTGGCTTGCAGCTGGCTCAGGAAGCCACAGGAGCAATCTTACATGTGCCAGCAGCACACTTTGTGGATATACCCTATGTCAGCCCAGGAAACAACAGAGCTACACAAGTCCCAAAGTCTGACCCTTTCTAGCTGATGTGTGGTGCATCCATGTACTGATATGCCATGCCAGACTTCTTTAAGTGCATTTATAATGAGTCTTGTAGCTGGGCTGGTGCATATTTGAGGGTAACATGACCATTATGACCAGCTGTGTTGGGATCCACAGGCAGGACCTTACCAGGATGACACCGTGTAAGTGGCTGTGCTGTTGTCATTGTCAAGAATGTTTTGATCTGGTCCTTTCCAGGTTATAGTTGGTTTGGGTCGTCCACAGACTTTGCACTGCAGCATCACTGTGTCACCAAGCAGGCAGGTGATGTCCACTAATGGCACGAGAAACTCTGGAGCCACTGGGGAAAAAAAAAAAAGGCATGGGGACACACACATGACACCTTGCCTAGAGAACAAGGATGTCTAGAGAATACATTATAGTTCCCATTATGGGATCTGGGTCCCAAACAGATGGGGGTCCTGGCATTATGTTACCGAAACTCCCCTTCACTAAAAGCCAGCTGTCAACAGCTCAGAGAAGGAGGTAGTGGGAACTGACCATCCCTCAGCCCTGTGCTCTGGCAGGAGCATGAAACTTTGTGAGGGCAGGTTTGGGAAGTTCAGCCTGGGCCCTGGGCTGTCTGAGCTGAGCAGCCAGCAGGAAGCCCACTTTCCCTGGGAACTGAGCAGCCAGGAGCTGCCTGCACAGCTGTCCTTAACTCACCTTCTTGAATGAAATTGGGGTTGATTATCTGCAAAATACAAAGAGATAAAAGCATTTATTTTCTGGACATTGACACAGACTTCTGATTTCATCCCTGGCTCCAGTCCCATGTCACACAGCACCTGTAGTCACCACACACCTGGAGCATATCACCAGTAGTCTGACCACTAACTAGGTTTGGGAAACATATTTTAACTTCTGCTCACCTTCAGGGAAAAAAGGTAAAGCACTAAACCAGAAATACTTCATTTTGCCCACTAGTGAGGATCAGTCCTGCAACAACTCTTCGTTTATCACGATGAGCAAAAATTCCCTCATTTCATTTGACTGCTGGAAACTTTCCACTGTGAAACTATGTTTGGATAGCTAGGAGTTATTTTATCTAACTAGTTAATTGATCAAGTTAGCAGAGACTTGGAAAGCTACTGTTTCTCTGTGGTCTCTATGTGCCAGTGTAATCCTGGAAGCAAAGCTGGGAAAAGCAAAGACAACGCCACTAAGTTCTTACATGCAGAATCGACCCTAACTCATTGTGGTGTACAGCAGTATAGAGATTTTAGCCTCATTAACAGTTTTAATAATCTCATACGATCTTGTTATTCAAGTTCAAGCTAATAATTTCACATCAAGCACCAAAAAACTTCCAGTGTGGTTTATGTTGCCTTAAATATCTTTGTCACTATTTATTTCAGAGCTATTTTGGAAGATGCCAATGAAGCAGTGACCTAATTCATGGCTTGCCGAAGCTGATGGAAGGTGGCAGAGGCTCAGAAACCAGGCCACAAAACAGAAGCAATAACCCTTCAAAATAAAGTAGATGTATCTTCAAGATTTATATTTACATTTTGGCTTTATAAATAGTTTTCCAAGGTGAATGGCTCAGGTGAATGCCATTCAAGGAGGCACGTGGGCATATTCAGGCTCATTTTGGTTTCATAGCTCTTCTTTATAGCCCCAGGCAAAGCTCTGGTACCAGCACTGAGACCTCAGGGTCTGCTTTCCCCTATCCCCATCACAAAGCCTGAATGAACAATGCATAACATGGACTTGCCCCTCACAAATATTCATTTTTTCCCCATCCATCTGAGACAGAGAGTATCCTTTGTCCTAGCAATAGGCAGAATTCGATCCTTTGGGACACATGTACAGAGAACACAATGCTCATGGAACTGGCTGAAATAACCAGTCAATGCCAGTCCTTTACACTCTGCACTCCAGAAACGAGTGGGGGCTGCTGCATGTGGGCAAAGCAGATCTCAGTCTTCACAACACAGCCAGTCAGTCCTAAAGGTTTGTGCCTGGTGGGCAAAAGTGTGATGTTTGGACTCCCACATGCTCCCAAGAATGTTGAGATTTCATATGCATCATTCCCAGCATCCTGGAAGGAGCAACCTCTGCCTACATCTCTGGAGAAGACTCTTTGAGCACTATTCCTATATTTAGGGCATATTTTTTTTAAGGCCATGCTGGGGACATCTCTGCAGTGGGGAGGTCATGCCACCTCTGCAATGGGATGGCAGGGTTTGGCTCAGCTGGCAGGAGCCTAAGCAGGTGAGAGCCAGCCAGGCTCTTGGGGTCCTGTGTCAGGTCTTCCTCCTGGCTACACCTCCTGGCTCTGTTTTCCCTGGCTGGGAGGCACAAAGTCCCATCTGAAAGGTGCAGCTGGGCACTGACCCTGGGACATGGACCTCTGGCCAGCTAGCCCAGGAACCTCTGAAAGGGTGAGGGACTCAGAAGCAGTGACTGCTGCTCCACAGAGTCCAGGACCCTGCAGACTGGAAGAAATGGGAGCACAACAGGGTACTGGATGAGGAACATCCTCTCTCTCATCTGTGTACGTGAAAAAAAAGAGATGGATCTCCGTGATTGTGTCACTCACACAACACAGCAAAAGAAGAAAAAGCTGTTCTGTGGATAAACATTGCTTACCACTTTCACTAACAGAGACCATCTACTTTTCAGCTGAGTAACCCCAGGCATCAGCTCATTTGCACATACATCTTCATTTTTGTAGTGTTTGGTTTAACTGAAATAGAGATCCATCCTCCAAAGCTCTCCCCTTCCTTCCCTGCAGCATGCACTAAATTCCCTTATTATTCACTGATCTCCATCCCTGTAGGATTAGAGATCAGGAAAAAGAAACACTTCTCACACTTTCAATTAATTCTATAATTCTAAAGGATTCATTAGAAGGTGCAACTATAATGATGAGTGTAATAGATATAACTCTAAATAAATAATTCTACATTTCTAGTGACTTCCAAGGTACAATAATTTATAATAATTGCCTTACCGATGTCTTTTTTCCATTGCCTCACCATGGGAATAGCAGAAAGAAAATTACCACTGCTACATAATATTGGAAGAGTCTGTTGGTAAAATTTACATTTCCTTCCCCAAAACTTCATCTGTGAATTAATCAAATGTTACCTAACATCACCCCCACAGCGATGTCACAGCTTTTGCCTGATGTAAGCTTAGACAAAAATAAAAGTCTCTGTACAAGAATGTTTAAGTGCCACCAAAGCACATCACTTAATTAGGGAATGGGATTCGGTCTGCTTTGAGGGATGGGATCAAATGATGGGGCGAGAAGGGCACAGTGGGAAGGCAAAGGTTCTCAGCCAGATCTGCAGCCAGAAGCCAGCTCTGCTGGTTCACATGTTTGGTCCCAGATCCTGGGGGTTTGCTGCCTCTCTCTGCAGGCCAGATGGGCAGATGGCAGGGCATGGCAGGAGATGGCAGCTTCCACAGAGCCCTTCTGAATTAAGTGCAAGACCTTTGGAGACAATTTCTTCATTTGCCAAATAGGACTTTAATGGCTGTGAGTGGAGAGGAGGGGCTCCAGAGCATTGCCTCACAGCCCTCAGAGGATGGAGGCTCATGTACTGCTTCTCCACACAGCTTCCTGCTGGTTTCCCTCGTGGATGCACTTGCCAAGCACCTCTTTAAAATGATGTTTTGTACAAAAAGATGGAAGTGATCTTAAAATCCATGCAAGTAACTCTTCACAGTTCTCTTCCTCTTTCTTCCTCAAGGCTTTTGCAGAGAGATGAAAGCCAGCTCGGGTTGCTGTGAAGAGCAGAAATCCCTGCAGGCAAGGGCCTGTGTGGTGAGCAGGGTGAGGTGCCATGCACTGACATGGGAATTATGGCCAGGGGGTGCAGCTCCCCCACAGCCACCGAGCCTCGGAGGCCACCACGTTGCACCTGCAGCACATGATGCTGCCTGGGATGTTTGCATGGGCAACATGGTGGGTTCCAAATCCAAGTGACTTTTCCCTCAGAAAAAAAGAGGTGAAAGACAGCCCTCTCCAGCATGTTACCCCTCTTTTTAAAGTCCCTGTCCACCCTAGGGATCTCACACGCAAGGTGAAAGGCAGTGGTGGCGTTTATGGGGGTGGTGCAGGTGTCCTGGCTTCTGTGCATCACTCCCTCAGGAATGCCCTGTACTGCTTCGAGATTACCAGGTAGAAAAAAACCCCTGCTGATATGTGGCTTTTGTGGATTTTTAGTTTTCTTCTCTCTGAAAAGCAATATGAGGCTCAGTCCTGACAGGCCACTTAGTCTGTAGCAGTTTGAATGAGGATCTCACAGCCCAGGCCCCAGCCAAGCATCCCTGGCCACAGCAGCCATGAGCAGGGCAAAGTGTCCCAGGGTCCAGTGCTGACAAGAGCTCCCTGAAGAAATCCAGGAGACACCACTTGCACCATTGTGGCTGCCAGTCTGGCCTGTGAGTGAACAAACTTGTGGGGATGGAACCACCCAACATGAAAACTTCTCACACCATCTTCAGTGTCAGTACCATGCAAACACAAACCCTAAGGGATGAAACTTGGTTGGCAAGGCAGGTAGGAAACACAGGAACATAATTTTAGTTGAAATGAGATAGAGTTTTTATTTTTCAATGGATGAAATACCTGTAGCTTCTTCCAGGGTAGATGAGAACTTGTAAGGCTCCCTCCACAGCCAGGAGAGTTTCTGTTTCCCATACAATGACAGCTGAAAGTGGAAACCCTATGCAGGGTGACAAAGGCAGAATATGAAGTGGCCTCTGCTCAAGTGATTTGGTGTCTAACACTGATCAGGCAAATACAGGCAGCTGGAGGGAGGGGGTTAGATAAAGAAATGGGAGGACAGCTCAGGGTTATTCAATAAAAAGCCAGAAATAGACCTTGCTTCTCCCTCCTCCAGCCTGTGCAGTTTCAGGGCTCAAACCAAGAAAGGCACTTGAGGCATGTACTTGAATGCCTTTGAGGGCCTGCAGAGATCTAAGTGACTTAGATCTAGGTGAATTAAGTGTAACTTAAGAGTCAGGCTTTAGAAAAGCAGCATGGGTGATTGATCCAACAACTCAGTATTTTGCAGTACTGGGCCACTTTCTTCTTGGTTTGTTAAACTCATGGTATAAAGACAGAAAGGCATCTGCAGCAGTAACTGCAAAGTCCACTTGCAAAGCAGCTCCAACCACCCTAATTCTTAGCAAAACTGTATCTTTCATTTGTGCACACATGCTTTATCTGGTGGGGAGTGAGAAGCCATCCTGCCATGCCAACAGCTGGTCCCAAAACACTTTTCAAGCAGAGCTTGGCTGCCCGAGAGGGTTCACTCCTTGGCCAGAGTTTGCTTCTCCATTGCAGAGGTGCCCCTTGCCATTCCCACCCTACTTCCCTGGAGAAGGCTTATGCCCAACCCAGACACACCAATGCAAAGAAGGGCCCAGCAGACGCCCAGATCTTTCTGTTATGTTTCGATCCTATTTCAAAGGCACGTATCAAAATCAGGAGTGAGAATATTTCTTTTTCTCTCAAAGCATAAGGCTAGACTGCAAATCAAGCCCTCTGTAACAAGATCTATACTTTATCTAAACAGCAGAGGGCATGTTTACTCTAAGACAGGCAGCTCAGCATTTTGTAAACACTTCTTGGCACCTCTTGGTCATTGAGTTAAAATAGAATATTGACACATTTGCACATGCTGGTAGCAGAGTCACCAGTATGCTCCTTGGTCCCTTACTAAAAAAAAAATAAATAACGATTCTCAGAAAAAATGAAATTAATTACAGAGAAATTAAACCAATTCTCATTTGTAGGAAAAGATTTATCAGCTATCTCTGACTAGGTCAACTTTGAGCCTTTTGGGGTGACAAGCTCACAGTGTCACCAGCCTCCCCTCTTTTGAAAAAGAAACAAATTAACAAGAGAAATTTCCTGACAAAATGAGCAAATAAAAATTCCACCACCATGGATAGATGCTACCAAATAGAAAATGTAATTTAAAATGGCATCTGAGGAAATGTCCCATGGCATCAGCCTTTTGGCAGGGATGAGGGATGCATATTGCCACACAGCATGGATGGGCCTGAGACTGATGGAGAAGCCACAAGGGATACTGACTGCTGTACAGCATCCATGCCAAGCAAAAGCCCTCTCACCCTCATTATATTCTTGCTGCATGGCCCTAATAGCTGGTTGCTTCCATGGCTGAGGCTGTGGGATGTCTCTGTACTCCAGGCACCACGTTGTAGCACTCTACCCCTTCCTGCAGGTGAAATGTCACTTCCTAGCTTTTCCAAAAGCTAAACCACCATGTCTGTGCTGCCAGCTCAGGCTATGTCACACCTGGTGAGTCACCTTCCTGGTCTGTCTCAACAAGCCCTGGCCACTCAGGGCAGCAGGACAGTGGTGTTGCCCATGGAGGCTGCCCCAGGGAAACAAGTTCTTGGGATTGTAATCATTCACACTGTAGACAGGAAAGGCTTTCTTACCAGTATAGTACAAGATTTTGCCAAGACTTAGACCTGCTCTGGAAATGGACAGACTCAGGCAGGAGGTGAAGGCATTTGCCTAAAGCACTTGGGAATTCTTGGCCTGAGCTGAGTGTTGACTTGGAGCCAATGCTGTATCCACCAAACCTTACTCAACCACTTGGACTGTGGGGGTGCTAACACAATATTCTTCCCTACAGGATGTTTCCTAGTGCTTATCTTGTTCTAAGTGTCTCTGAGTAGTTCTAAAATGCTAAAATGTCATAACTGAAAAAGCAGATTAAGAAGCCCAATGTACATACCTTGGCAACAGCCCAGCTCTCTAATCTAATGATGGCACTTCCAGTGTTGGCCTGGGCTTCATCTCTCCTTTGCACAACTCAGACCCTGGAACAAACACTCGGGGCTCAGTGGCAGTACTTGTAACACACTGCAGCTGGAGTTGTGCTGTGCAAAACAAGACATCTGGAGCCATGTCAGAACCCTACACGTGGGGTCCATCCCAAAGCCGGGAAGAGCTGCTGCTGGATTCAGTGAGGTTTAGCTCAGTCAGATCTTCAGACTGCTGGAAGAACATTCACTTAGACACAAGAGGCAGCCCAACGGGATCTTCATGGCTGACTTATGATCCCCTCAGCAATATTGAAACCCTATGAGACGCTATGACTCAGAATTGTAGGCTAATTAGTTGTGTCATTCTCCAGGACCCCAGATTTGGGAGTGGATGATGTTTGTTGATTCACAAGGGCATACACCTTCTTCCCAGAAGTGGAGTTGCCTGTCCCTGTGCAATTAACTACAGACACGTGGAAATGGAGTCTCTGATCTTTCTTAAATACAGGTTACTCCTATCACTCACATGGCTACACGTGCTCCTTAAGTGCCTGCTCCTCCACTCACATACTTAATAGTGAGTTTGTACCTTCTGTTTGTGAAACTACAGCACAAAGCAGAAAACTAGGGGAAAACCCCCAGATTTCATTTCCATCTTTATGCACTTTCATTACATATTAATAAAAAGAAGAGAAAAAAACCCCAATCAAGAGATACTATTTCTAGTCAAAACTACAATGAATGGCAAATTCTCCAAGGCTAGCATTTTGCCCTGTGTGGGTAAAACCCCAGTAATGGCATTTTAGCTGTTTTAAACAGTTACTCAGAATTTCAGTTTCTTGCTCTCATGTTTTCCACATTCATTTCTGTCTGTGTGCCCCCTTGAAACAAAGGCAAAGTGCTCCAGAAATCTGGAATCCATTGAACAGAATCTACTGTGGTATTACATAAATAGTAAAGCAAGATCTGAAAGGCCACAGTCGCTGTGGGACTTCATGGATACTACAACCAGTTTACTGACTTCTTGCACAGTGAGCAGGCTGGAGGCAAACTGCACTGACACTTCCAGGATATTAACGTCTGCTTTGCATTTAGAGACTGTTCTCTTTTCTAGCACTGGATGCACGTTCTCATGCACGATGAGAGGAAGAGGGATGTCGGGAGTGACGGTCCTATAGGAGAAGCCAGGTGACTTGCCCTGTTATTACCTGGCTGTAATGACAGCTACAGATGATTCCACCTTAATGACACAGTAAGGGCCTCATTCACCTCTGAATGTTGGTGGCTGGGACACAGCTCTCCTAACAGCACTCCCAGTGTCTATAAAATCCATCACGAGCCGAGCAAGGTGTGAGGACAAGGTCTTCCCTCTCCTTGGGCAGCTGGTCATGTTTTCTCCACCTGCTCTGGGAGCTCACCAGAGGCTCTGCTGGGATGTACCACACAGAGCAGGGAAAGGAAAACCAGGGGAGATGCTGATGTTCACTGCACACAGGTTGGGGTGGAAGGGTTGCACAGCTTTTTAATAGTTATTTAAACCTAGGACAAAGTCTAGAAGACCAATGAGGCCCTGAACCAGGCTCTGGCAGTGGAAGTAGCTTGACTGAGAAAAGACTTTAACTCCAAGGCCATAATATAGGTCATTTCTCATAACATGTTTGAAAAGGAGAATCACAACACATAATGAAGGGAAAGGGAAAATAACTGTGGCTCCCAGTAGGTGAATACCCCTTTGCAGACCAGACTTTCTTATGGCCTCTTCTAGGGCTTCATGAGCCCGCCCTTGCCCTGCTCCCTCCAGATGATTTTGTTTAGTTTTTACTGGCCATCAGCCCCCAGTATTTCTTAGTGAGAACCAACGAGTTGACCACACGCACTCTGGGCTGCAGATTTACTAAAACCAGCACAAAGAAAGGGCCACGATGCTCCTTGCAGGGCAGTGTGACCTCAGTAAGTCACCCCTACAATTGTTCTCTTATTTTCTTTCCTTCTGCCACTTTAAACATTTGCTTAGCCCCCGAGAGTTTTGCTCAGAAGCAAACCTGAGCTTTCCAAGCCATGAGGAACACTGTGGCTCCTGGGGACTTCAGCACAGTGGCACTGTCACCTCCAGCCAGTGACCTGGGAGATGCAGGATGTGGTTTCTGAGTGTAAATTGAGTCATACACCAGCCATACATACAGTTACTCCCCCAATAGCAGATTGACACCATAGCTAAATGGTATCATTAGTGTCTTTTGATTTAAACAGAAAGGCTTTTTCCTCCTGAACTTCAGACCAGTATACTGTGCCATGGTATAAACCCAAATCAAACAATCAAAAAGACCCTTGTGGAGTATGGTGGAACTCAAGAGAAATGCCAACACTGTAAGGACTCATATACTCCCATCAGCAATTTTAAAACATCTGTTTTTCCTCCTGTTGAGCCGAGCCAAAATACAGAAATTCTCTGCAAAAGAACAGTGATTCTCACCCAGCTCTGTACAATACACTTGTTTCTCAGCCACGTGTTGCCCTGTGGAGTAATTTTAGTGAGTAAAAGCAGCACAGACTCCTGTGCAATAACTGGGTAGTGCCTTTTGACAAACACATACACTTTAGTTGTTACATGTGACTGGAAAAACACTCTTTGAAAATGCGAACACAAAACACTCTTTGAAAATGCAAACACACTCCTAAGAATAATGCAGCTTTAGTGGTAAAGACCATTCAATCTCCAGGATGTCAGCTGGGTCAAAAGCTTTCCTTTAGTACACATTCCAACACAATTAAAATAAAAGTGAGCTTTGAGTTTAACACCTCAATACACTTCTCCCTCTTTTCAGAAGGAAGGTCAGCTTTTGCAGGATGTTTATAATCCAGCCTGGCTAACAGCATCCTGGAGATCTGCTAGGACACAGTTCTCCAGTGACTTGCTCTGTCATCGCCACAAAAGCACTGTGTCTCTCTGAACCATGTCCTTGCCTGTTTCAGCAGGAACCTCTTTCAGCCTTGGTACAATGTACAGAAATGCTTGGTGTGGTCACTATACACAGAAAAAAAAAATCCATTGTGCAAGATACTAACTGAGGAAAACCAGATATATAACTCCATGGTTTTAAGCTCCTTCAGGCTCTCTCAGCAAGGCACTCCACTGGAACTGGTGGTCAGCATCATGTGAGTCCACCTATCTGCATCAGCCTTGCCTGTGATACAGGTACATTCACACAACTGGTTTTATCCTTCTCCTTCAGTACCTTGACAGGACTGCAATTTCCCACTTTTCTGGAAAAAGGAAACATTGTCTTTTCTGATTTTCTAGATCGTTTAAAGCGCTGGTTGTGGTGAAACAATGTTTGCTCCAGTGATTTGTAACAGAGGCCTGACTGGCAGCTCAGCCAGGGCAAGGGGTGTTTTTAATATAGAAAGCTGATACATTTATCAAAGCTGACAGGCATGCATTACTGTCGTAATGAGGTCCCAGGTGGGAACCAGTGACTGAAGGTGACTGTGTGAGCCTCCAGCTCAGCAGGAGCTTGTTCCTCAGCTTCCTCCACTGCCCCCAAAACAAAAAAAGCCCCAAATCCAGTTCGGCGCTTGGAAAACCCGGAATTGACACTTTGTGTGACTCACACTGAATTGGTACATATGTCTGCAAGTGATATAGACCCACCGGCTCCCCTTTCAGCAAAGGCATTTCAAAATGGACACATGTACTTGGGGAAAAAAAGTAATCACAAGGATGATTGTCTCTACCTCCATGCTAGTATTGGGGTCAAGGTCATCACACTCTGATTCCTCTGAGCTGTTTGTCTCCTTGTTTGGCAGCATGAAGAGGAAGAAAGAGAACAAGAGATTAGAAAAGAGATTGGTTAGTCAGGGGAGAGCAGCACAGTTGTGAGCAGCAAGGAATTGGATAACTGTAGAGAAAGAGAAAATGCTCCTAAAAACAAACAAAAAACCAAATCGACAACAAAACAAGGGAAGCAAAGGCAAAGACATGCTTTTGCCAAAGAAGCAGCAGTGATTCTGCAATTCGTTCAGGTAGTAAAAACAAGGAGGAAGCAAGAGGAGGAAGAACTGTGCCACCATGCTGGAGCAAGTGCTTCCCTCGGGCCCAGTCCTTCCTCGGCGCTGCAGGGCAGCTGTGCAGTGGGTGCGAGGGCGCCTGGGTTGCAGTGGCAGGTTCCTCCCTTTGCACATGCCAGGGCTATTTCACAAGGCTTATAATACTGAAAGCCTCTGTGAAGGAAAACACTTAGTCATGGGCTGTCCTGGAGAGGGGTGGATCCAAAGGACATGCTCAAGTGCTTTCCTGAATCAAGGCTGGGCTTTGGTTGTGTCAAAATCACAAGTGTTTGCTTGCCTCTGTTTCCCTCTGGAGGGAAAGCCCCAGATTAGTCCTGAGCAGGCCTCATGGTCGGTTTATAGGGATGGATCCTCTGAGTTGGAGCACAGTAGTCAGGCACCCAGAGCAGAAGATGGAGCTTAACCCCACAGTTCTCAACCTTTTCCATACTGGGAGATCTCAGAAAGAGAGAGAGAGAGACGCAGACACACACACACACACACACAGACACACACGAGACTCTCTCCTGGCAAGACAGAGTCAGCATCTCTGCCCTGTCTGACAAAATGGAAAGAAAAAGGTCATTGAGACCATCTCCCTGGACCAAAAACCTTAAGCATCTCAAGGTTGGCCTTATCTTAAGATATGGTGAAATATTGGCCTCATCAACTTCAGCGAGGCCATTGGTTCATCCAGTGGCTTTCTCACTGCTGTGGCTGCTCTGATGGAGCTGCAGATTGGGCTAGATCAGAGGTCAGTAATTTACCAGTGTGCCAGTTTTAAGCTATTTAACCATGTATATAGTTGGGGTTTTTTTTAATGAAGATTACTTACTTGCCTGTGGGATGCCAGGAAAAAGAAAACAAAAAACACAGGCTGCATTTTATCTTGCATGCAAAAATCCTGCTAAAATGGATACTACAAAAAAAAAAAAAAGATAACTAAAGTTGAAAAAAAAACCAACGAAAAACCAAAATCCAAACTCAAAATCGCCGCCCCCTCCCTCTCTCAGGAGAGGATACTACAGGGGGTGGAAAGGATGGGAAGCAGGAGAGCAGCACAGAACTTTCAGATGCCCTTACTCACTTTAACAGAGACTTTGTTCCCCAGAATATCCTTGGATTTACGTGGCCCATTGGCTTCATTTTTGCCACTGCTCTCCTTTTCCGCCCGCTTTCTCATGCGCAGGGTATGCCATGAACATGACTTCCTGTTGTACCAAAAAACGCAGCAATCAAATGGCAAATCATAGCAGGAAGGAAGGATTTGGAATGGGGAACCAGCATCCACATTTGCAATTACTGCAATTCCCTAAAAGGTGAAAGCCACTGGCAATATGCCTGTCTTAATCTCAGCAATGAGAGTTGAAGTTAAAAACCAAAGAGCTCAATGAAGCAGATGTTGTGCCACACTTGCTGTTTAAATGCATGGAGCAGGAAAAACATGTCCATGATGGAAGCACAGGCAACTAGAACTTGGGTTATCTGGTTTCAGAGACTTTGTCTTGCATTGCCACAAATAGAAATTTATTTTAATTTTGCTACAGTTAAAAGACCAATTTGGTCCTCAGTCTTGCTGCTGGTTAAAAGCATTGAAACAAACAAATACATAAGACTGGTTTTAACAGATTACTCAGTACAGTGAATAAAACAATTTAAGATATTCAAGGTGTTGCTCACTACATGCTGCTCAGAACAAATAGCTCAATAAATAGGAGCTGCATCATTAACCTTCCAAGAGATAAGTAATTACCTAGAATGACAAGCTCTGCTGTGCCTCTCAAGACCAAGAATTTCCCATTTGATTTTGCCAATCCAGTTAGAGAGGACATCAGTCAGCCCAGGGGTTTTGACTAACATCATAATAGGCACCACTTCCAGTACATTTTTCACTCCTTATTACTGCTCCTATGACCTTACTCTTGGGAAAAAACCAATAAAAGACCATGTCACCCTTTGTAAGAGCAATGTTGTGTTGACAACAGAAATTGCGTATCAAAGCAGACATAAAAAAAATTAAGAAAAAAACCAGTTCTTAAAATGGATTTCACTTGGTTTAAACAGTGGACAGGCTGGGGGCGGAATTTGGGAAGGAGTATGTTATCTAAAGCATCAAGCTCTCAAAACAGCAGTGAGATGAGCTGAGATCCAGGTTCAAAGCATCTGCCCACCTCTAAGTCATGCAAATTTGATTTGCATGTTTAAGCCCAACGTTTGGCACATGTCACGTCTACAGTACCTTGATACATTTTACAAAGCAAGTTGTATGTAATCCAAGGATCACCTGTGATGCCAATAAAACGCAGTATGTTAGCAAGGTAGGACCCAAAGGATGCCCCACACAGCCGACACTCCCCCATGAACACTGGGTCTGATTCCTAAGTGTTTTCTGGTTATACTTCAGCACCTGATGGGAGCTGTACAATAGCTCAATTAAACAAAAAGCAAATGGCAGCCACTGACACGATACTAAACTGGGTCATGTCGACTGTTTTTGCAATTAGGATTAGTGTCTCCAGTGCACATAGTTGGCACAGGCAGTCATGTCTGAGCACAAGGAGCACCAGAGCACCCTGCATGCCTCAGCCAGGCTGTAACTGCTGACTGGGTGTTTCTGGAGAAGATCCAAATGAGATGTGCAGAGCAGGGGAAATTATCCAACACTTCAGGACTGTTACATTTTCCTTTAAGATAAGGTAAGAGTCGAGAACATGGCTGATGGACTACCTGACCTATTGGTGAATGATATATGGTACCAACACTGCTGGATTGACCATATTTTGTGTACAGTATTTGTCAAGAGAGGAAACAGTTTTATTACTTAAAGTAATTAGTCAATATGATTGGCAGACTAGATAGGGCTGAAGATAACACCAGCTCAAGGTTGTTTTTTATTCACAGGACTCCTATTATTAAAGTATCTTTTTGGTTTCAGGGTCGTTTTAGCTGTTTGAGTCTGAAAACATTCTTTAAGACTTTATATCTCACTGCAGTAAGAAAGAGAGAAGTGTGATGTACGTGTGTTTCAATTTTGTTACACCTTTCTGGCTACAATTCATCTGACTACAGAAATTGATGCACAATTTTACTGTACAGCTGCCATGTAATCAGTCTTCCCCAGGAGTCTGATACCGTGGACGAATTTAAGGGCATGTGGTTGCATATTGTGGTTAGAGAGGAACCTGGGAATGGCCGTGGCAGATGTGCAAGAGATGTGCTAAGCAATTCTTTTGGCTTAACATGCACTTCCAAGTAGCATTCATTACTGACTGACAGGTAAAGTCATAATTTTTCTTAACTGAAACAGCAGCAGAGATCAAGTTGTTATTTTTAGTGAATCTGTCACAAAATCTTTGCTTGTGTTCAATTCTGCACCTTGAGGTACTTGTGTAAGGTAACACAATTTGTAGCATACATCATGCATTACCATCTAGTTATTATAGATATTAAAAGAAATCAACAGGTATTACTGAAAAGAGGGTTGTACCTTCTGTATTTAATACCAAAAAACCACTTTCTTGCATTAGTCATTTCAGACTGACAAATTTCTAAAAATCAGAAAAGAAAAATATATATCCACACATTTGTTAAATAAGCAACAAAATATTATAAACAAAATTTAAAAAAAAACCACAAATAAAACAAAAACCAAAAAAAGGGTCAAACTAGTTCTTTTACCTCATTAAAACATGCTCATGGTGAAAATTTATTTTACATATTTAAAATAGTACATTTAAAATTAGTTACATTACAGGTACAATGATGAACATTGTGACTATCCATTATATTGCACAACCTGACTTCATCAATATGAGTTTGTTTCTTTTTTTTTTAAATAGTGCAAAATACTTTATACAGGAATGTACTTGGATGAGGGTCTTGCAAACCAAAAAATATATTACAAAAGTTACTTCAAACAGAAAAAAACCAAACCAAACCAAAATTAAAAAAAAGATACAAGCTGTACAAGGAAATTGCCATAGACAACAAAATTCCTCCTCCTTGAGAAGCGAACCTCAGTCCAACACAGGGCCTGGATTTTTTTATGCCTTTTTTTTTGCTAGATGCTGTTATAACCAATATATAGATTAGTAACTTAATACAACATAAATATAAGTCCAGTCCAAGCAGGTCCATGTTGGTGTAAAATGGTGTAATGCAAAGTGTATCTTTAACCGTCTATGGTTTTATTTCTTTCCAAAGTATAAACAAACCCCCTCAAAATTAAAATAAGTAAACCCCGAGCTATCCACCATGGCTGCCCGATGCTACGGATTGACCACTCAGCTTGTTCCAATGGCACTGTAGATAAAAATCAGCAGGAATTCCCTACCATTTGGGTTTATTTTTATTTATACTTTTTTTCCTCAAAAAATCCACATAGTGCTCCCAGCGAAGCCAACATGGCACTTACTTGATGCTTCCATCGCTATTTTCTGTGGTGGATTTAGTGAGGGGAGCCAAGATATTGCCAGGGATCCATCCTTCAGCGGCAGGAGAGTGGTCGTTTGCGGGCTGGTACACCAGGAACATGTTCTGCTGGTTGATAGCAAGGATCTGAACCACCTCTCCTTGATTCACACAGATCTCATCCTCCTTCAGTGCATAGTAATCTTTAATCACCACCATGGAAGAGGTCCCATTGCACCCTCCCAAATCAGTCTGTGAAAACAGACACAACAGAAACTGGTGAGCAGGTGGTGCTCAGGAACCTGCCTTTTCCAGCAGCAATCCCAATACTTCATTTCCAGCCTAACCATACCAGAGAAAAAGATACAACACACTTGAAGTTCACATCGGTAGAAAAGGATTTTAAGAATCTGAAAGGTGGCAGTAATCTAATACAAACCATCCTCCTATTTCACATCAGATTTCACAGCTGCTAATGATGGTGCCCCAGTGTGTTCTTGTTCGGTGGGTGTTACAGATGAATGGTCTGTGCTGAGCCAAAGGGGGAGAAAGACCAACGAAGGCTCAATGTTAGGAGCTGAATGAATACTCACACTTAAATATAGGTCATACCGAAAGTGGCTTTGGTCAACCTCAGTCAGCAGTAGGGTCCAAACACTATTGGTGGCCATTGAGTCTGTGGTGGTTTGTGTGCAGTGCACATGCACCCAAATTACAACCTTCAGCTGTCACACTGCAAACTGTTACATAGGAAAAGGTCTAAACTCTTCTGTGCCATCAGAGTAGATCTCTTCAGGAATGGCTGGTTAATGGATATTAGAGAAGCTGAATATTGCTGCTGCCAGTACTGCAAATGGATATCTAGTTCACCAGATCTGCAAGCATAGTGCCCTGAAAAACACTGGGATCAGTGCTCCAGGGTCAGAGTCTGTCTCCATTTTCTAGCTGAGGTGCCATCCATCTGGATGCTAGAGCTTTTGCAGTCTCTGTTTAATCCCAAATCCCATTTTACACATTGCCTCAGTATGTTGATTCCTGTTGACCTGGTTAGCTGATAATTAAAGCTAACCTCACAGACCATCTATGGTGTAAGAAATGGACTATGAAATCATGTTTTATCAGATGAGCTCAGTACCTTGCTTTGTTCATACTTGTCTCCAGGCTGTGAATGTTCATACCCTGTGCTGCCATTGGAGGTAGATATCTTCAGGGGTGGGAGAGATGGGTTACGGCTTGTAACCTTTAAAGGCTTCTCAGACCCCACTGGAATAGAGGAATGGGGTCTGCTGTTGGGCTGAGGGACCCTCCCAGCCTGGGGCCTCAGCACTGCTGAGCTGATCTCTTTGCGTTGGTACTCTATGGGCGACTGCAGCGCTGCAAGAGAGGACAGCAATTAGCCACACGCCTTCAATGACCTTGGAAGGGGCTGAAGAGGGTGTGTGGAGTGATTAAAACAGAACAGACACGCAAGCTGCAAACCAAACAGGAACAGGAGATGCCACCTGTGGAAGCACATGGTGCATTCATGGCTAGACAGGGCACAAGCACGTTACACAATGCTGTGTATGAGCTGAACAGAGCACCCCATGCTATGGTGAAGAACAGCTTCTCTAACCAACACAGTGGGCTAAAATATAGATAATTGCATTCATTTTCTTTGAAATCACATAAAGTAATCACATCCTGTAGTCAAAATAAATGAAAGCCTGAATAAGAGATGCACAGTGCATTTACGGTGAATTTTGCTAACATCAGAAAATACAGGTCAAGACCACTAAGTCTCATTTGCATATTCCCAAGGGAGTGTGATGACTAAATACTCTTCAGACATGATGCACTGCAACTTGGCTCTCAGTGTGCTTTCTACATTAACTGCTTCGGTTCAAGGAAACTGCTGGAACTGACCAGCAAGTGAGGAAGTATAGATGGCACCAAGATATTAATAATCCCAGTATTCCAGGCCTCTCCAGAAAACACACAACAGGCAACACTAAACAGCTTTAAAAAAAAAAATCTGCTTGTGAGAGTGTACATTTCTTAGTCATGGAAACAGCTTTCCATGACTTCCTTCAGCTTCCTTCAGCTTCCAACAGCCCGCAAAACCTGGGAAAAGGAAGGATAAAAATTCTAGATTGTAAAGATGTAAATTATTTGTTATGTTTGGAGGAAAAGGGATCATGGCTGGGACTCACAGTGAATGGGAAAGGAACAGATTTGCTGGGTTCACACTACCATCCCCAGACCTATGGGTTTGGTTTCTTGCATGTCATGTGGCTTTAATGGATGATTTATAGTCAATTAATACTGTGTACATGCACCAGACTAAACCTACTGGAATGCAGAGAGACTAGTCTAGCAAAAGGCAGACAGAGGACATAACGTCACAGCATCAGCCCCACCAGGGAACCACAACAGAAGGAATGTTTTTCCCAACAAGAGGAAAAGGAAAGAAAAACAGAAAGGCTTAGCACCACATAGTGTACTTTCTAGCATTCCCCTTCTAGAGAAAGGCAGGACAACTCCAACCAGAAATCACTTCATCCTAAAGAACAAGAGACTAAAAAAATAATCAAGTAGGATGCCAGATCACCATTTTCTTCAAAAGGACACAAACATAGATTTGCAGCAGTCTGGGAGATTACTTGGTTCCAAAACCTACGTGGTGACCTCTGTCACAAAAGCAGATTGTATTTATGCCACAGTGACTGCCAGTGTCACTCACTTACCTCAGCTGCAGCTGGAAACTGTTTGGTCCTGCTGCAGATCAGCCACAGAGGGCAAGAATGGTTGGGGAGAACTCAGACAGTGCTTTTGACAGTGACATTTTTCTATTGTATACAGTAGATTAGGCTGCAAGATCTTTAGCAGTGAGATCTGAATGAATACTTATCAACCTATCTTGAAACAGTCCATTCTACTCAGTGCTTAGTTGAGTGTCCACTTGTGACTACTAATTCCACCATTAACTATCACAGTGATTCCTGGCTTCCAGCCTCCTGTCAAACATCTGTTAATATTCTTAGAAGCTTCTGGGAAAAATCAGTGTCTGTGTACTTTCATGTTCTCTTTCTCTCAACTCCCCCCCCCGCAAAACAGGATTAAAAAAATGGTACAGATGAATGGCATTTTCCTTATGAAATACATCCATCAGGGACATATTTTCTTTACAGCTTACTTCTTAAAGCAAAATGAAAGAACAGTCATAACAGCCAATCATTTGGTGCACAGCCTGTTTCTCAAGCTTAGCAGCTTTTTCTTTTCCAAGGAAAAATACGAAAAACTTGAATATTGCAGTGTAATTGCACTAAGTTTTACATTTATGAACTGTGGATGCTTGTATGTAGCCCCATACCCTTTAGGGCTTCCCTGTCGAAGATGGAAAAGCAGAGACAGCTTGGGCAAGAACTTAGGGGGAATACTTTGTTATTAAGTTTATGCAGCATTGGCTTAGTGTGGCTTTAATATGATTTTAAAGATAGAAAACATCTGCTTTAATGAAATGCAAAGTTAAAGAACATATTTAAAGATTAGTCAGCCTCAATGAGATTATATTCTAAAAGCCACTTAAAATATCCTGGACTGGGCAGGCTCTACTGGATACAATATAATTTTCTTGGATCTTATTTATAGGTTTAAGGCAAATACTTAAGCTTTTGTTTTAATTTTTTGTTGTTTTAATATAAATTTAATATAAATTTTTACTTCCAGCTTTAGAGATAGTGATGATTATGTTCCTAACCCATCAAATTGCTTGCTGGCCTCAAAGAAGATGGGCCAAACAGGGGCTATGAAGATGCTTCAGAAAAAATGAGTTTCGCATGGCAGTAAGTCCTGAAAGGATAAGAGTGAATATATCAAAAATGAAAAACCCCAAGCAATAAACATGAGAAGGGACAGAAAACCCCTGGAGCAGTTCCTCTGGAGTTCTCACAAGATTTTTAAAAAAAATTCTTTAGCTAACTATTAACGGAACTTGTTTCTGTTCTAATAATTCCTCATTCAAAGCCAACTGCAGTGACATAAAACCATCAAGGTTTTGGTACCAACTGGTCAAACTGGAGAGCTTAAGACTGCTCATTTCACCAGTGTATTTAAGGAATGGTTTTACAATGGTTGTATGAAGCCCTCTATATTCCTAGTAATGAAAACCCAATACCAAGTTGTGGCATCAGGTGAAACGCTATTTCCCTTCTCAGCTCGTAGTTTCTGAACCATCACAAACAACTTTTGCATGTAATCCCTTCCCAGTTAACTTCTGAAAAGTAAAATTAAGCTGAATTAAAATTTTTAAAACCTCCCCACTGAAGAAAATGGAATTTGATGTGAGCTGAAAGAACCTCTTCCAATTTTGCAACAAAAAATCCACAAAACCAAACCCCCAAAATCAAAAAATCTAACAGCCAAAACATTTTGATCCAAATAAATAAGTTTCATTATTAAACAAATATTATGTTATTAAATATAGAATTCTTCTTTAATATAAGCACCATTAAAAAAACTTTTGAAATAAATAGTGCAAAGCAGTTTTGGAAGCATCCCAAGTAATGATTCCCACTTTGTTGCTTCCAAACAAACGAGAGAGATGCTACTTTTAGATTCTTCCTCTAGTCTCTTCTCCTTACCCATTCATAGCCAAGAAGAAGCTAAAATTTTTAACTGAATTTGATTCCTCTGTATTTTCAAAATACACACTTCTGTTGATCATGTGCATACTTGTCTGGTTTTTTTCAGAACACAGTTTGTGTTTGAAATATGATTTCAAACCACCCCAAATCTATTCTTAAAGCAAAGCTGGCATTTTGGAAAGGCCCCTGTTCATGCACAGCTCCCATGGTTCCTCAGAGAAACAAGCCCTTGCCCTTGTTTCCTTGTCCTCTCTCTCTTTTTTTTGGGGGGGGTGTTTATTTGTTTTTTTAATTAAAAGCAGTTGCTGCCCTGCAGAGTTGGGACCTGTAAGGGGGTGGGTGGTGAGGCAGCCTTCATCCCCCCTCACATCCTCAGCTTGTAGCAGCACATGGTGATGTTTAATATGAGGTTCCTGGTGATAAGCCTTACTCTGAGTAAGTGGGAGATACTGTGTAGATACAACCAGATTTAAAATCTCTCTGTAGGATGGAAACTACCATGTGATATAGCCCTGCAAACTCAGCATTTTTAAAGGATCTTACACAAAAGTACCACCAAGGGCACATCACCCATGGAGGAACCTGAGACCTGAACATGCACCTGACTGATACATGAAGGGCAACTGCACAGGGACCCAGCACTTTTTTAAGGAGGGAGCCAGCTGGCTGCCAAAAACAGTCCATGAGATGCTGCTAATGAAGCCAGGACCTCTGTACAGTGGCACCAAGGTGGTCTCTTTCCAAAGACCAGCTGTAAATTATGACTCTCTCCCATTTACTCTGTGGACACCAATTGACCCAGGGCTTATTGACAGGCAGTCTGGGCTACAGTGTTCTTGGGAATTCTATTACAAAAAGAAGTCACTGAATGTTTTTCTCATGGAGGAAAAAAAGACACAAAGATTCTAAATCCCATTTTAGTGTCACAGTTTGGGAAACAGAGCAAAGACCACATACATACCATTTAGGAAATCTCTTTGTGTGTCCAGGACCTGGTTGATGTCCTGTACCCAAGCTTGTTGAATTTCTGGATTAGCTGCCTGTAAAATTACTCTCTCTGATGTTTCCCGGCTCATTAGAGCAAACTTGCAGGGATCATTGTCCACATTTTCTTCAATGATAAGGTAGTTCATCTGAAACAACCAAGGTAAGCATGTCACATGGAGTGTGAGTTAACATTACCCAAGAATCAAAACTGTAGTGAAATGTTCCTGAAAATAACTGAGTCTGATGACAAACTGTCAAATCATAATCCGAAGAATTTCCCTCATATAAATTTACTTAAGATAAATCTAAATCTTAAATATGATGCTTAATAAAACTCTGACAGATGTACCAGACATCGACCTGCCTTGTCTTGAACTACAACTTCTATTTTAAGGTAAGGTAGACCTGACTCATGTGCTAAAAATTTACTATAACCCATAAATAGAGCAAAAATGTTCCTATTAATATGGTAATAAAGTCTATCATTTACATTTCTTATCCTCTGATAAGAAAATTTCAGTCATTAAAATATTTTAAAAATGGAATGGACTGTGCACAGGGATATATCAAACAAACAAACAAAAAATTCCCCTGATGCTCTAACAGATCTTATTTCTAGCAGATTAGAGTCATCTGTGTGCAATCACTTCGCTTGACTGTAGGCAGAGATATTTTTTCTGGAAATCACATGGATGGCAATTTTGGCTGCTGTTCTGCCCTTGTGAGGTTTCTGTTTTAAGTGTACTCACAACTTTAGCTTTTTCCGAGATACTTAGGACAGTAAACAAGAATAGGCTGGCACAGCCTCTCAAAAAAAGACAAAAAAGGAGAGGGAGAGTCTTCATGTCAAAAGCAGACAGATCTGCAGACTAAGGCACTAACATTCCTCTAGAAAAAGCCTATCTCCAACTGCTCTGAGTATCCGTCAAGGTATGGAGAGATCCACTCCACATTGGAATACTGCCCAGCATTAAAAGTGCAGGATGGAATTAGCCTCTTCCTTTGCTTCAGGGAGTCCTTGTGAAGTTAAGAGGGACATGCAGGAACTCCCCTGACATGGGGACAAGGAAAGGGACAGGCAGTGAGCCTGGATAGTGCTCTTCCTCTTGGTCTGGGCTCTTTCTCCTCTGGGTGATAGCAAAAGCAAGTCAATACTGGTAAGACCCTGGGAAGAAGACATGGAGGTCAGAGGGAGTGAGAGGTGTGAGAGCTGCTCACACACTCCATGTTGTAGTGGGGGAGATACCCAGGGAGCCACTGGGGATCCCACACTTGCTGTAGGCACTCAACACAGACAGAGCTGTTTGCCAAATGGAAGAGGAGGGACTGGAAAATTGTCACACAAAACTTTTAAACTCAGGCAGTGGGAATAGCATTCCTTTTGTAAGCTGTTTAACTAGAAAAGCAACTCATGTCCTTGAGGCAAGCTAATTTTATTGACATTAGGAGAGATTTATTTTTCTCTCTTTATCTACAATATACAATTCAGGAATTGTTTCCTGCAGATAAAAGCCTCATTGTTATACCTACAATAAACTGAAGTAAAAATTATTCATGCTATTTCCATCTCCAACTTTAATGATGATTTAAATCAGCAAAAAGATAAAATCAAAGCTGATCATCTAAATCAAGATGATAGTTTATTTGTACACTTCAGGTTTTCCTTTATACTCTATTATTTGGTTGGAAACTATAAGATACACTGACTTGCAAATGGATGTAGGATTTCAGTAAATGCTGCAGTTTTGGTCAGCCAAGAAGATGCCCTCAGTTCAGTAACTATGCTGTTTATCAGAGATTTGTTTAGCTATACATGCTTAATATGCATTATTTCACCTGATATTGTTCTCTTCTATTTCATATTAATGTACCATTTAAAATTTAGAGCAAACATAATCTGGGATTGTGTGGGAGCATTCTCTCACATCTCTTGGAACCTGTATTTGTGAAAAGGAAATCAATCCCAGACTGGTATCTCAGCTTTGAATGATCAAGAAATTCAAATGAACCAGTGATTTTGCTCTTTCTGCAGGCACAACAAAGGCTGTCCTACCAGGAGATGTGCAGCATTCCTTCACCTTCACTTGCCATTTCAGAGGTTAACTTTGCATTTCTTAAATAAGCATACAACCCCTTAAACAACCAAAGAAACAACTATATTCTCTGGTTACTTTCAATTTTTATTTTTAGTTGCAGCCCCATAATCTGGAGAGATTATTTAAAACCAAAAGTAATTTCTTAAAACTTTCTTTATAGTTTATATGAGTTTTATTATTCCCCACAGCTGAATTTTTAGAACTATGTGGGGTTTTGTTTGTTTTTGAAATGGTCTTGCAATATTCATACTTGTACTAAGAGCCCTCCCCTGAATTGGGAGAGTATTTCCAGTAATGTTAATTCAAAAAGCCTTAGTATTGACTTATAGTTTGGCCTAAGATGACTGTTTTGGATACTGTACATTCCTCTACCTTTTATGATCATAAAATCACTTAGAAGTGATTATTGTAAACTCACTTTGGCTACTGCAGGCTTTGTAGCAATATTTGCTAACTCAGAGGTATGAATGACAGGGGGCCTGTCTTGGCTGTGTTCCTTGTAAAAATTACCCAGTAAATTTAGAGACCCAGTGGTTTATTTAGAGACAGTCTTAAATGGCTTCTGATCCACTGAAAGGTAAATGCAAACATTTTCTGCACATTGCTGTCCACCTGTGACAGGATGAACCACTCTCACTGCACAAAAAATTGTAAAGATTTCCTTACAGGACCACCAGAGTATGGCTCTCCTTTTCCATTTCTCACCTTTATGCTTTTCTTGAACATGTAGCCTGGTGTTAAGGATCCTTTTCTAAGGAGTTCACTGAAGATAACTATTTGCTCAAAGAGAAACACCCTTCGCTCCTTTGGTCGAGACTGAACTCCAGAATCCTGCTCTGTCACATAGAAGGTGTCCTGCTGCAGCAGCTTGCCTTGAGCTGTCAGTTTGCCCTGAGAAACAGACAAGGCACCAGCATTACAAATCCTGACCCACTCTGATGCCACAAGATGATCTGCTGTATTTTGTGCAGTCAGCACCACATTCATGCGAGACATGTCCCCTCTAAGTTATCAAAACAGTGATCTTGTAAGTCATGACCTCAGTTTAAGAGGAAAAACATTGGTTTTCTTTGCTGTCATTGCCATTAATTGTGCATATAAAACCAAAAGCAAGGGGTCTCAAGCAGGCTGCTTTGTATACTTCATTTCATTACTGGAGTGCCTTGTTCCCTCTAATCACGAGCTCTCCATCACCACCTAAGCCAGCAGTCTATGACACAACACTTCTGAAGGTGCAAAAACCAGGATCTGCCTGTTTGCAGGAACGGTACAGTGCATAAGACAGTAAGACAAATTTTACTTCATTTTGGAGATAAGACATCTCACCAAAGCCTACACCAGCTTAGTTGCAAGCCACAAGCTGTAACCTGTGGAGTTGTAGCTCACAAGTCCCCTCCTGGATGTCGCCAAACTCAGTGGGAGCTGTTAACATGTTAATGCCAGGTGACCTTCCTAAGAGCAGAGCAGGATGGTTCATCACTTAGTTTGCTCTCACAGAAAATATAAGAAGTCTCACTAAAGCTCGAAGAAGCTTTTACAGACCTCACATTTTGAAGAAAAAATAGATGGATTGTCACAAATTTAGAGTGAGAGGTATATTACCCCCCCCACCTTTGAAACCTCACCAAAACATGCAGCTCAGCACTGGAGAAGACCAATCGCTATATAAACAGCCTGGAGTAGGGCAGATTGGAGAGACAATCATAGAAAGATTACATAATTTTCCTTGCCTACTTGTTATTACAAACAAAATGCAAATAAATACCTCAAAGCCTTGGAGGCGACCCAGGTTCATCATATCGTTGCAACGTTTTGGTACAAGGCACATCAATTCAACTGCTTTCTGTTAAGGAAAAAGAATATTGCATTATTACAAGAGAATCAGAGGGTTCCTGAAAGAACAGTGTCAAATAATGGAATTCAACAGCACTATTTCTGCTGGCAGTTATTCATGGCAAGTCCCTCATGCACTGAAGATGTGTGCCAATATCTAAAAAGAGGATGGTGCATCTAAAATACAGGAATGTGCCATCATCTTTTAATTCTGATTTAAGCTAAGAGAAACACCACATGTAGAATACCAGCAGGAATCTTCAACTATTGTCAAAGGAACACTAGGTTTTTCATTCCTCCATGCAAAGTGCCATTAGCACTATTGTCCAGGACATTAAAAGGTACCTCTATATCGGAGCACTCCAGACCAGCTTTTTCACTGTACCTCAGGAAGTCCTGGAGAAAGCAGAAAGGTTTGCATTAAGGCACTTCAGAAAGAGAGAACAAAAGGTGCCAGTTTGAAAAGGAAAAAGCATATTCAACATGTCATTTTCTGAGAAGAAATTTGATAATATTAATAAATTCATCCTGATTGCTGAATGCCATATCCACTTAGTGGTACAGAAAAGGGGTGTGGATGGTTGTTGAAAACATCACAGGAAAAAAAGACAAAGCTGGGATTAGCCCTTGGGAATGCTTACTTGGTCCCTGTCTTAAGCCACAAGACCACACACACATGAAGGTTTTTCTTTTCCTTTTGGTGTTTCAGGGAACACGCGGCTGTCTCTTTGCTTGTGTGCAATTACCAAACTGTGGGCTGATGGCAGCCTGCCTGAGGCTAGTTCAGAAAGGAAAAGAAACCAGCTCAGAGCCCCAGTGCTGCTGGAGATTACGGGGTAGGGTTCAGACATGCCTGATTTTAGATATCAGGTTGAGATCCCTCAGGCTGAATAATTGGCTTTGTGGAGAAGTCAGCATAAACAGGAAGGGTCAGGCTCCTTATGAAAAAAATTGTGGCGAGATCCCCAAATTTTAAGACACCAGAATATTCTGGAAATAAGTTTCTTAGGCTAATTTGAAAAGAGCTAGTCAGAAATGGAGGCTATAGCATCTACTAAAAGCATGCCATTCAGCAGCAAAGATAGACTTTATTAACACACTTGTGTGTCTTTGCTTAAATTTTAAAAAAATTGAAATTTTTCTCTTAAAACTCAGAGGGAAAAAAATAACTATTTGAAGTTTACTCTTCTATAAAAAAAATTCCAAAAGAAAATGAAAAAAAAAAAATCTGTTTACTATCCTAAATAATAAACCACTCACACAGATGTGGTCTTCCTGTTCTCTGGACATTTTCCATGGGCCTCTGTCATTGTATGCCCAGAGAGCAGACTCCTTTTTCCTCTTAATTTGATGAATTTATTCCTCTGTTAAATCTAAGGCTGATTTAAAATAACAGCATCTAATGCAACATGCAGACTATGGTTTAGTCCAAACTGTATCTTCCCACTCACCTTGAGAAGAAGCTGATATTTAGTTATTCTTTGAATGGGTTTGATCAGAAAGTCACTGATGGTTAGCCGTTGGCTTATTTCCTGTTGAACCTCCTAAAAATTGAGGATTAAAAACAATTACAAACAATCACAGAGTAAGACAGAGAACATGATAAAATGTCTCAGCAGAGGCTTATTTCCAGAGAAAGTTGGTCTGTTCTTAATCTTTTGCTTGCAAGAGGGAATTTCTGAGGGTTTAAAAATCTGGCATATCCTATTTAGGCAAGGATTGGGTAAAAGTCACGACCAAGCTGGAAACCACAGGATCCCTCCCCCTCTGAGCTGACCGAGCAGGACTGGAAGGTCTGAAGATCACTCTTTGCACTGCAGCAGGATTAGCTCTCAAATAAGTCCTGCAGAGCATGCCTCACGTCCTGGGGTAAAAGGAAACATCTTTCCCTTGTTAAACAAGCTTCTTTCACATTACTATCTAAATGTAAATGTATTCCCAAAGACATTTTGAAACAGACAAAGTTACTGGGAATTTATGAGAGGCACCACCCAGCTTCAACAGCTTTTACCTCTTCCCCTGTTTGTAGAGTACTGATTAAAAAGTCTTATTTTATTTGGGACAGAAATCAGTGCAGTTGTGGTATTCTAAGGGCCACACACAGCATGGAATTAAATATTTATTAGAAATGAACAATATGAGAAGTTAAAGTCAATGAAATAATAACATTTTCTCCCTATAGCAGAGACTTCAGCAGCATGTGCAGTATCAAAATCTTCTAGAAGTTGTTTCAGACAAACAGCATGGGTTACAGAATAATCTCCTTTCCTAGGACTCCCAGCTGTAAGCAGTAGCAATGTGTAATGAGCCATGCTTACCTCAAAGTAGGCTTCATACTCAGCTACTATATATTCAGATCGTGGCTTGTTTTGGCAATACACCACATACATGTGCAACCGCCGCTCCTGTGAAAGCAAGAGGCACAGCAGCCTGGTGAGGTGTTTGCTACCAGTCTGTTGTTAAAAGGTGGCAGAAAGTTGCCATGATGTTCTGCTCGGCCTTCCTTAGTTTTGGTTTAATCAAAGATTTAGTTTGCTGAAGTAGGAAAGAAAATTGGTAACTGGTTCTGTTCTCTACTTCTGCACCTTAGGCAAGGGGGGGTTTCCAGTGGGAGATGTCATACCCACACTGGCAGGCCTGAAATTTCCTATGGAATGTGCTTGGGCTAATGTCACAGGAACATGTACATTGTACTAGTTGGCAAGTACCTGCCATAATTATATTTTGGCAGATATCCTTGGCTACATCAATTTTGCCCCCAAAATAAGTTGTGTGCAAGAGGGCAAAAATTAATGCTTTAGTGCAATTCAGCTGCTCACTGACAATGCGTAACTATAGGGATACTTTCTATTTAAATTAAGTTTAGACATGTAAAAGTATTGAGTCAACACAAACAGATGTTTTTGGAAAGGAATCATCACACTCTAAATTACAAGATAGGTAACAAAATAAAACTTACATGCTTAATAAAAAGCTGTGCTAAACGGTCAGGTTCTTGAAGACATTTTTCCAGTTCAGCCAGGAAAAAGCTGAAAGAAAGGATATCAACATTTCAGAATACTTCTTTAGGTCATCTCAGCAGCAAACTAGTCATCCTTCAGATAATCAGTGCAATTTTAGCTACGCTATTCAATAATAAATGAAAAGGTAAGCTTGGCTTCAGCCCTTAATGGTGGGATTTCTAAAGCATTAGATGAGAGCTGTGAAATGTTGAGGTCTTGTCTTGCAGACTGTCTGTTCTTCTTTACTATTACAGTGGTTTCAATTTTCAGAAAGTGCTGATTACTATCTAATTGCAAGAGTTGCTTTCCTTCACTGAGAACTCCCGAAGTAAAACTTTTCCATATACCCAAATGCTTGTGAAAACTCAGCTGAAGGTTTACTGGGAGTTCTCAGTTGCATGAGCAGATTTGGAGTACTGGTCAACGTGAAAGAGATGCAGAAGGTTCCACTTGAATAAACAAATCAACATGTTTTGCTGGTGGAGTTACAGTATGTTCTTTTTGTCACTGTTTTTAATTTCATAATAAATCACAATATGTAATTCAAAAACACCATCTCTATCTTGACCTGCAGCTCTGGGGAGGTCATTCATTCTAGCTCAAATGCCCTTATCAAGAAAATACTGGGATGCCTAATAGTGAGGTAAAATCAGCTAAAGTAGACTTCAGAAATACTGAAATCCTGACAATCTCCCTACCCATGAACTTACTCTTTTTCACTTCAGGATTTCTGTCTCAACTGCTTTCATGAGTTTGCTACCATAGCCAGATTTGGTGAGAGGATATGCTTGCAATGGTCTGGTCCCAAGAAATCCCAGAACCTCAAAAAAGGATACAAATCAGACAGCTGTCCCAACTAAAAATCCCCACTGCTATCATTAGATAAAGCTGTTTCTATAACCCAATCCTTTATAAATGTTACATTCATCTGCATTTAAATAGACTTCTTGACCCAGATATGCAGAACTAAAAATAGGGAATCCTTCCCTACATGTTACAGAAAACTCCTATCATAACAGTTAAACAATGAATGACTCTGGTAAAAACACTCCATTGCTGGTATCAACTTAATATACAGTGAAGCTTTTCCTGACATTTTTTAGTTTGTGCTCTCAAGGTGATCCACCAGAACATTAGGACAGGCCCAGGCTATGAGATGAGCCCCTGTAGGACACAAGATGGGGAGGATACTCAGCTTCTTGGGTGAGAGGAATGTCCAGAACTAAAGGAAGATCCAGGTCAGTGTCCATTGCTCAAGTCTGTGCATGCATAGTCAAATTCTAGTTAGTTGGAGCTGTAAAGTATTTCTGAGTGGTAGAGTTGAAACGATGACCATATTGTCCCTAAGCAAGACATTGTTGTTCATAAAAGTTACAGGGGAAATGGCCCAGAGATTGTGTTTCCAGCAGCTTTTCAAAATATACTTGTATGAGTAAGATTTTCAAGGAATGGAGTTCCCTAACTCAGAGCCAAAAGCATCAGCTAGGCCAAAGCAGGTCAGGTCTTTCATGTGAGAATGATCTTGAAGGAACTTGCATTTTATCATCCTCGTAGCCAAACCCTACTGGTATGGTCAGCCTTTGTGATCTGATCAGCTACATGTGAAGATGTTCATGTTGCTGAGAACCACGAGACACAAGAAGCAAACCGTGACTTTCCATCACTGCTATTGCACATCTGTAGGATGAATTGAGTCTACAGCTATGACCCAAGAAATGCAATTATGGCAGCCTCAGTAGCTTTTCTGAGGATCCAGCAAATACCCCACACAAGGAGCAACTCTGAGAGCCATGTTGGGAATGCTCAGGAGCTGGGATGGACCACAGTGGTATCTCCCAGTGAAGCCTTTTGTTGCAGCTCCCCAGCAAGGAGTGGCAGAGGCATTGGCAGCACAGCACTGACACAGAGCAGACTCTTGTGTGCAGCATTTCTGTCACACTGACCAGCACTCCTGGCATGGTGTTTGAACAAGCATAAAGCTGTATCTGTGATCAGAGACAGCACGACAAACATCCTCCCAATGAAGCCAGGCAGTGCAAAGCTATAATCCACCAACCTTTTTTTTTTCAGTGGGAAAAATAATTCCATGTAAGACAATGCTTTGCATCATGCAGTTGTACCGGTTTTGGCTGGGTAGACAAAGCTCTGTATCAGGATTTAGTGTATTGTGAAACTGTGGCTAAAAGCACATGAACCAGAACATGTTCTCAGGATTCAAGGTAGCCATGATTTGTGAAGTTATTAAGCAGCACTTACAAACCAATAGAGACCATTTAAAGAGAGGAAACGTCCTTTGGAAGTTCAGCCTTTAATGACCTGCTGATGTTCAATTGAAACAGCTTAGACATACAGACCAATAGCCCAACCTCTTATGGACAGTGGTTAGAAAGGTGCTTACAAAGGAACTAAACCAAACACTTACTCTTTGTGCCAGTCATAGATCTGGTGAATATTGCCAAATACAATCTTGTCTTTCCCTTTCATATCTTCAGAAACTCCTTTTTCTTCCATCCTCTTCATGAAGCCCTTTAGGATTAAGGATCAGTGATCAGCAAAGGGTTTATTTGAAGGAGGAGCATAATTACATTCTTTTTGTTTTTTTGAAAGTAGCTGAAGTTTAGTGTCAGTATTTTTTACATTGAAAATGCTTAAAAAAACTTTTGTACAATTTAAAACCAGAAGCCCATTATAGAAGATATTTTAAATTACGCAGTTTGCTTAAAAGAAAGCTTTAAAAGATTTGTTTAGAATAGCTACAATACTTACACAAACCATTATTAGACATAATCAAAGTAACAACTGCAAATGCAAGATAAAAGCTAAACAAAGTAGTTTATCAAGCTCTTGGCTTCTCTGGTAAGAGGAAGAAGAGAGACTCTGTAGAGTTCTTTCATTCATTACCATGAATATTCTGTGGGAGCACAAAGCCAAGCAGTAAGTTTAAAGAGTCACATGAACAGGATTTCTCACACCTCCTGAGAGTTTCTTTGTAAGCCTTTGGAGCACTGCAGCCCTGACAGCTTTGCCAGTGGTGCATGATGTAAACAGAACATAGTGCAAAGGTCTTCAAGTTTGGAAGCTGTTGAAAATCAGACAGGCTGGTAATTCTCCCTGGACTAGTGAATGCCACTAGTGAATCACATGCTTCCAGATCAGAGCCCTTAATGGGAAAAAACTGGGCCCTGAAAGGGAGTTGGATCTGACAGGTGATCCCTAGGGGTCTTAACAAGTTGAAACTTAAAAATAAAAAAAGACTGGTTTCTTAATAGAAAAAAACCCTCAAACTCTATTTTATCCCAGGCTCGTTTTGTAAAGCAATAATTCACAGGCTACGTGTGCATCTCAATACAGATCCAAGCCCAGCTTCTGGAAAGGTGCTCAGACACATAGCATTAGCCCAGGTGCAAACTCAAGTATATGTTACCATTACTCAATATGAAGAGAAAAAAGCATAAAATAAGTGTTAGGAGCATAAATTTTTCTTCACTTCTATCCTCAAGGCTACATTACAGCAGAACAAGTTTGTCACAAGCAGGGTAGCCAAGAAAAACCTTTGCACACTGGAGTTAAACCTAAAATACAACATTTGTTAGATGGAAACACAAATAGTTTCCAAAGACATTTCTTCTTGTTGCTGTCAACATGCGAAGGGGACCATGGAAGCTGAGTGCAAAATAAAGCAGTTTGTTTCTCATGCTGTGTTTTTCGTTGTTGTCACTTGTCAGCATGGTGCTTTTTAGTGGGAAAATATTTTGCATAGCATGGTTTGCTTCAGCTCACCTCCACAACAGTTCCCAAGTCTTTGACGTAGTCTTTTTCAGTCTGTACCAGCTCATTTAAGACAAACCTATATTAAAACAGAACACACACATATTTGATCATGATGTTACTGTTTGCTCCTCTTACCACATATGACCTCATCATAAGACCCATTCCTCTTACCACATAAGACCCACATAACATGTTTCACTGTCACCCACTTAGAGCTCAGTGGAATGTAAATGACAAAAATGTCACATTTCAGGTCAGGGTAGTTTCAATTTTCTTAACCACTCTTTCCTCCTATCCCTTTTTTCCCCCACAGCCCAGGATGGTGCAAGAGCAGCAGCACAACCAGCTGCCTGTACTTTGAACTACCCTCCCTGATCTCTTCTTCTCCATCCCCTATGCAGCTTCCATCAAAATGATTGGAGACTTGTCCTGACCCATTTTGCAGCAAGCAGGAGAGGATTTCTTGCCCCAGTCCTTCTGGCTTTGCCCAAGATTCATCAAATAAGTTTTAATTTGGAAGTTTCAAACACTTGGAAAACAAATTCCCCCTCTCATAATAACTAAGAGCTTAATCTTTCAGACTAGGTAATCTATGTGTGGGTGTTGAATGTTTTAACACTGATTTCAGAGCTAATAATCTTGGGTAGGAGAGTCGTCTAATGAAGGCCTGATACATGCAAACAATAGCAAGCTAAAAAAAGCCCCTCCTTTGTAAGCCAAACTTACTAATCACATAATGTTCTTTTGAGGACAATTTCAAAAATTACAGCTTGCTGCAGACAGTTTGTGTCTCAGTTATGCCAATACATAGATTTGGCACAAGACAAATAAACTCCATCTGTGCCCAAGTTTGCTATAGCAGTAACCAGGCTAACTAGATAGAAAATGCTTTTATGTCTAATCACTCTGTCCACATCAATCAGCAGACTGACCCTCTTGAAGTGATAGGGCTGAGGGCAAACAGTGCTAAGATAAAAGTTTGGTTTAAAATACCTAGAGGGAAAAGAAAACAGAACAGTATTGCAAGGAGAGACTGAGTTAGGAGAAGTTACTGAGAAAATAAATTCCTGCTCCCACTGCGCTCTCAACATGTCCCTTGCTCAGACAAAGCAGAGGCAATTCTTAGGACACGTGGCAGAAAAAGGTCAAACAGCTTCTTGTTCATTTGAGAGTGAAATCCATCCCCCTTGGCAAAAGGCAGGGCTGGCACCCACCATGCCAGATGCTTTTGCTCTCCGAAGCTCCCTGCCAAGTTGTGTGCCTGGGCTGCAAACACGACAGGGGCAAAAGGCAACAGGCTGCTCTTTCACAGCACAGCACCATGTGGCCTGGGCAGGCGTGTGCTGAACAGCCTCCTCTCACTGGCTGACCCACCGTGCCCTTGTAAAAGGCTCACCATGTACCCTCAGCCTGGGGAGGGGCACTGGGAGGTACTTTTTGGCTCAAACCATCTCAATTTGCATCGCTCTTCACTAGCACAGAGAGCCTTTGAAGGAATGGGGAGAACCTCTCCCTCCTACAAGAACCTATCCCTTACTGCAAGAATCCACCTGGCCAAATTCTGCTCTAAAAATGAAGCATCAGGTACTTGTAGTACACCGTGCTGCAGGACAGGAAGGCAGGTGGGTATCATTTAAAAATCAGTGCAGCAGCCAGGTTTCTGGTGAACAGACAAAACCTGCAAATTTACATCTCTATTAGGATCCAGGGTCTGCACCTCCACTGCTTACCTTAAACTCAGCACTGGCATGCCCCCTGTTTCCCTGTTTCTAGCAAGCAGAAAAATCAACCTTTGACCATTGTCTACTGACTCTCTGAAGCCCATGTGACACAGCACCTTAGAGGTATTCCCAAATTTAAGATTTCTAGGGTGCATGCAGCCAAAAATGCAAGTTCACTCATCCACTCTTCTGATAACATGGAGCAAGGGCAGGCAGTTGCTTGCAAAGTGCCCTGGTCACCAGCAGATATTGACTACACAGCTGTATTTAAAATGGCATAAACTGGAACAAAGGTAGAGCGTCCTCACTTCTGATTAAGTCTGAATATCTGGATATCTTGGTAACTCTGTATTCCATCTACTGAACAATGATACTCAATCAGACTTTGGTCTTACTGCTCAATGCAGCAGTTGAGCCTGATGGAATAGGAATTTCCTAACACCAGGACCAACTGCTGGCATATGTGAGCTGCCAGGGACACAGGACATTACTGCCCATGCCTGTGCAAGGGTTCAGATGCTGTTTTGTGGGGGGAATGGGAGGCTCAGTTGCCTCACATGACTATGGAATTAAATCCAGCAAGCTGCAGGGACACGGAACACAGACACAAAGGAGCTGGAGGGGAGACAGATGTCTTGTGCTGAAAGCCACTAGCAGGTGCTCCTAAACATCCTGGAGTTCAGGAATTCTGGCAGCTACTAATGACACGTAAAGCACTACCAGTTTCCCTGCCAGAAGGACTACATGCCAAAGAGTGTTCCTGTAGCTGTGCTTCCAGTGACAGAGGTCTCTGCTCTAAAACTGCAACCTGCAGTTTGCTGCCAGTTACCTAATTAATGAATTGCTACCAGAGAAACTCCAGAACCTGCAATATTAAGGAGCTTTTAGGAGACAGCATTGTGCAGAGATGTTCCCTGGGGGAAGGCTGACAGCTGCCCAGTAGAAAACTTCTCCCATTCAGAAACACATCCGGGAGTGTCGTGTCCCTGTCATGCTGGGAGTTGCTCCAGTTTGTCACTGTATCACTTCTCTGGCTTCCTACAACAAAACTCAGGAGCAAAGGATGGCTTTCCCAGACTTGTGACACTTTGCTACTACTTCCTCTTCTACTCTTAATGGCCTCCTTGTTCTCCCTGGCTTGGTTTCCTTCCCTGCCTGGGATTTTTCCCGAATGGGCTGCTCTTCTTCCACTTCTCAGCTTTCCACATTCCAGTGAGAGCTGTATGGGATATTACTTTCCCCCTCAATTTACCATTTCATTAGATAGTTGCACTTGTTAGTGTAAGAGGTGATACAAAGTAAACAGCTACCTCATCTCTCTTTCATATAATTCTCGAGTCTGTTTCTCCAATTCTCTCTGTTCTTCAGCAGAACTATGCATTTCAGAAATGCTTTAATCATTATAGGCTTTGAAGGGATGAGTGTTATTTTTGTTACATATGTACAGATAATTTCAAAAAACAATTTTCATGAACTGTCACCATTTCTTTTCTCTCCATTATCATGAACATGAGGGTTTCCCAAATGAAACTTTCTCTTCAGTAGCATGTTTCCACCACAAAAGCATCTGAATCATGTCCCTTTCTTTGCTAATAACTAAGGCAAAAAAAAAATCTCGTTCAAAAAGTCCTAGTGGGACTCTGTTCTGTTCCTTGAAGGTAGCTAATAAGGTCAACCACATATCCCCCCTTTGAGAGCTGATTTCACCTCTGGCAGTGCACTAATTACCAATGCAAGCATCTCAGTAATACTTGTCCAGCTGTTCAGAGGCTTTTATAGAAATAGATACTTGTTATCCAGGGTAAAAGCTGTACATTTTAGAGTGATGATGAACTTTCTGGGTGTGGAAGTGCTTTTATAGATTAACAAAACTAGAAGCAAGCAGAACACATTTCCACGCTCATGAGTTCCATGCTCATTCACTCTTTCAGTGCTTCTACATGTCCTCCTTAGGTGCATATTTTGGAAAGAACAACCAGCAACACGACTTACATCCTGCCTCTCATTGCTTTGGCTTTTTGTTCCTCTTCAAGGTTTCGTGGGGGAGTTGACGGTGTCATTCCTTCATTTAAGCAGCCAGTGGCATCTTTTAAGCTTCCTCGGTAAGATCCTCCTTCAAGGGTCTAAAAAATCCCCAAACAACAATAGAATAAGCATTGTCCTTGAACTCCAGCATCAGTATTTGAGTCAGTTCTCCAATCAATACTACAGTTAAAAACCTAGCAGAGTATTAAGCAATACTTTCCTGCAGGACTTAGTGAAACACAACCAAACTAGATTTAGGTTGATGTAGGACCCCAGAAAAAAAACCCATTAAAACAGAGAAGATGTCCCTTCATTAGAAGGTGGACAAAGATGTTCCAGTAACCCTGAGAAGAGAAAACTCTTCCAAATTATTTCAAAACAACCTGGAAATATCCTGATGTCTCAATCAGGACTATAGTTAGGCTACATGTGGTCAAAGTTTCTCTGCCAAAAGCCGAATGGGGATTCTTGTAATAAAGTAAAACACAAAAAGAAACAGAAATAGTTGGACACACAGTAACATTCTATAATAATTAAAGTTTCCCCTAAATCCCTGGAAAGTAACTGTAATGGTCTAATAGACTGTATGCGGGGCAGAGAAAATAAAATATCCTCCAAAAATATGTCTAACTGGATTAATAAAATACTTTTCAATTTGTTAGTCTCTCGATGGAATAAAACTATTTTAAGTAAATTTTCTGGGAATATCCTTCTTGGTTTCCCATAAAGAACTTCACCACTCACCCTTTATCAAGTACTCTATGAATGCTGACTTTTTTCATGTACCAACATTTCAAACCAAGAAAATACCAAAACATTCTGAAGTGATTTACTAGATAAAGCTGATTGCACAGAGTTGCAGTAATTTAATGATCATTGCGGGTTTTTTTTTTGTTTTTTCTTCTCTTCATCATTCCAGTATGTTTAAGGAAATGAACCTCTGAAGGCTCATCATAACCCTGCTTTAATCCTTACTTGTAAATTACATTAAACTTGTACAGAGAAAGCATTTAGCTAATTTTAGAGGTCCTGGGACACACAGAAAAAGGCTTAGCTTTCATATTAACATTTTAAACCACTCAGGGAAAACTTAAGAGAAACCAGGATATGAAACAGGATTTACTCCTTTTCCAACAGACATAGGATCAGACAGGGAGAGTGCACGATACTGGAATTTTTGAACAAATTAATCCCAGAGCATGTTTATTGCTTATTCCACTCCCTGTAAGAAAGAGTTGACAAGGCAGATTAAAAGTGACACATGAATCTTTGTAAAATTAAAGCACAGCTGTGGTACTTCAAGCAGTCCTACTCCTTAGAGGATCTTTTCAGGGAAATCGGAATACCAAACAAATTCATCTAGAAAAACTCCTGTGCCTCAGAACAAGCTTTGAAATGGGACAAACAAAACATCCTACTGTGTAAAATATTTGCATACCAACAAGACCCCAGAAAGAGAACAGTAGAAAAGCTCCTGCTCAGCAAAGCCCGCTCTAGACGTGACTTTTGACTATGTGGCACAGAGCCTACAGGAGGTGTAGGCTGCATCTCACATGGGGAGCAAAAATATTAGTCACTACTGAGAAGCAGAGCAGAGGGTTAATAAAAGCGTAGCAGATGAGGGTAGAAAGCAAGGAAATGGGAAACAAGAGGTAACCTTTAAAGCACTTCCCTAGAGTCATATCAGGCCTGTTATGTACAGACTTTTCACAACACTAAACTTACCAGCTTAGTTTTGACCAACTTTTCTATTGCACTGACAAGATCCGCAGCAGTTGGGACATCGGAGGAGCTCTGTCGAGCAGCTAGCAAAGAAGAGGACTGCAAGACACCAGGTTGCAAAGGAAAAGCAAGTTAACAGGATGAGAAGGGAGTAGGAAACCAAGCGGTCAGCGAAGAAGCTTCTGAGACAGGAGAATGAATGTGGAAGGGGAGCTGGAGGGTTAGAGAACCACATGCATGGTCAGGTGAGTGAGTGTTGCCGTATCAGACAAGCACGGAATTGCCATCCATTTCTAGCTGCATCTCTCACTGCAGCAGTCCCGAGACTGGGAACCAGGGAACAGCATCAAAGAACTAAAGTTCATTTACAAACAAGTTACAATACTCTTGAAGTCTGTTGGTTCCTCCTTCAAAGGACATCTACGGTCTTACAGTCTCCAGAAAATTGATCATCTTACTGCAGATGTAAGAAATTACCTCTTCCCTTATACATACATATTTAATAAATGCAGCTAAGCACAAGGTACACATGGAATTACAGGCAATAGGTGAGGGAGGGAACAAATCATTCCCTCTCCCTTCCCCACAGATCAATTGCAACTCCAAATGAACTTGGATGACACCTCCCTTTCATGCAACTTCAGCCATCTAAAATGTGTAACACTTCTCTCCCCTCTCTGCAACCAGCGGAGAGAAAACACAGAGAAAATGCCCCTACATATCTCATCTATCCTGAGTAACTGGCACAGGAGGGCAGAGGAAATCTTTGGAGATGCCCACTTTTCCCTATTGACATTAGTTAGAATATTTTCAGTCTCTCTATGCCTGTCTGATGGTCACAGGTATTTTAGGTGCCTGACACGTTGTCTTGTCTTTGGATGTCTCCACTTTCAGTAGCCACAGCTCATAGCTGCTGATATTTACACATCTCCAGAAACACCAAGATCTCTTCAATGTGCTCCAAGCACTCACATGGCTGTGTGAAATACTCAGTTTTAGTTTAAGGTTTTTGCTCTGTAAGAGCATATCACCCCTTGATCTTTGTCTTAAAATAATTCACTTTGAACATCCAAACCCACTTGATAGCTATGATAGTTGGGATTTATTAGCACACCTCTATGTACATTTCTTCTGAAGGCAATACAAGTACTGACTAAAACTATAAGCCCTTTGATAACCTGCTTTCAGCAGGCTGACACAGACTAAAGCATGGCTAAATTTTAAAATTTTTGCATTAAAATTATTAAAAAGTTTAATAACTCTCTTCTGGAGAGCAGCTACTTCAGCAAAGTCACTTTGCAGGTGCCTACAAACACCCTTCTGAGATTAAATAGTGTTGGGGAGTGAGATGTGGAAATGTGATGGCAGGAATTAGGCAGCTGGCCACCTCTTTCAGCAGCCCTTTGGGAATGTTGCTCCTGTTGAGTGACACAGCCCCAGGAGAACAAAAAGAAGGCAAAGGAGATTAATCCTAACCAGAAGCCTTGTGACAGCAGAAACATGAACAGCCTGCCACTCATCGTTTTGTCTTTCACAAATAATACATCTAATCAACAGTTCTAATTGCAACAACAACAAAAACTACAGGTAATCAGGTTGGTAATTGAGGAATTAGGGTGGTAATGCAGGAATCTCATACAAATGTAAAAGCTCAGACAGCCTGTTTCACCTGCAATGCAGACAGACGTGTCTATGAAAAAATAGGACTGAAAATAAGCACTTAGAAGAGATGTTGGACAAATACATCAATGATAACCACCAAACATAACCATTCTAGAAGGAAGAGTCTAATTTTTGAAGGCACTATGTAGCTGTTGCTCTCGCTTATTTTAAATAAAAAGTAAATATCTGCAGGATTTTAAAGGAAGCATGGAAACATTTGACGCCTACAAGACCTTCAGGGTTAAATATAACTTCTGTCATTGACGAGAGTCTGGTTTGTTTGGGGTAAATTGAAATATGGTATTCCTATTTCCCAGGAAGCAAATTATGAGTTTCTAATACGGAGAGATCTTGCAATTTGTCTTTATAAGAGGCTCCGGGAGCAGTGAGGCACAATTACTGCTGCCTTGTAAATGGGCTCAGGGAAGTGTCACCTCCTACACCACACAGACATCTTCCACCTACCACAGCTACTGCCCCATGCTGCTGCTGGTGGTCCACCCTAAGCCCGTGCCTGCAAGCGTAGAGGTAGGACATGAGTAAGGAGTTGTGCTCAAATTAACACTGTTAAAGAGCTTCCAGCTCTAACATGGATCAAACATAGCTAATGTGGTTCTCCTGCACCATGGAATTCAGGAGCCAGGTTTGTGAGCTTCAGTTTTTTTTCCCCCGTGACAAAAAGTTGAGTAGGGGAAGAAAAACAGAGAGAAAAAGGGTGTCAGATGCATCTTGCTCTATTTAATTTTCTCTGTTAGGAGTGGGTGAAGAAACAGGATACTGAAATACTTGTTAAAGCTCAGACATCTGAAGCAGAAAACAGTTTAGTTCCACAACATTTACGCTGTCAGAAATGTATTTAAGAAATACTGAAGTCACATGGCATGTTGGACACCAAAAATAGTGACCTGACCTAAATCAGTTTTGTTTTTCTTGAAAAAAAAATCAAAATCAAAATAAAACAACCCACCCCCCCAAAACAAAAAGGAAACTAACCCCCAAACATTTAGCTAAACACCATGGGGAACAAGCCAGGAGCAACAGCTATCATGTTGGGCACGGATCCACCACAGCTCTGCTTCACCGACCTTTCGCCTCTGCCCCTCTCCAGACAGTCAGCAGCACACGCAGCACTCAAAGGGCAAGAGTCCACAACTCCAGCTGCTTCCTTCTGGTCTTGCTGCCACCACAATGTCATAACATTTCCTGACAGATTAGCAGAAAGCCCCCAAATCCTTTACTCCATCACTCTACTCCTTGAGTCCCAGAAATATTTACATCCTTCTCTCTCTGTATTTCCAAACTGCTGCCTGAACCTTCCCCAAGAACATTCTGGGTTGTTTTTTTAGTCTGACAATTTATTAATCTCCCCTATCCTTGCTTCTTTTCCTCCAGCAATTACAATCAGAGGACAGCTATACAGAAGTGGCAGTGCTAAAAACAGATGTCAGCAGGAAAGCAGGAAACTACTAAACAGGAGGATGGTTTTCTACAAGGGAGATGACAGCACCAGGAAAGGGTGGAGGAGGACACGTGCAGACAGGACCTGCACTGACTGTCAGTGCAAACGACTGTCACAGCTTTATTCAGATTCTCACTCCAAGTCCAGAAAACCAATTGAAGGACTCTGCAAGCCACTGTGCCATCTAGCATGGCAAATCATGTCTTAACATTCAAGAGACTCCAGGTAACATCAGAGAACTACCACCACTAGCATGGTGCCACCAAATACCATTTGTGCTGCTACAGCCAGACACCAACAGCACTTTTAAATCAGATGTAGAAAACATGCATTATCAGTCTGAATAATTATCAGTTTCTGACCACACACAACGCAGGCACACAATTGACCTGTCATGAAATGGGATGCCAGGGCTAAATTGCTTATCCAGTGCTATTTGTAAATCCAGCTGGAGAAAGGTATTGAGTTATGACTTGCACATAGGAGCCTCTTATAACCACAAGTCTAGGCCCTGGATACTGGAAGAGCATTACAAAGCCACTGTGACATGGCTAGGCAAGAAATGCACTTGAACAGAAAAATTACATAGTAGGGAAGGCCTTACCATCTCATCTTGGGTTGGATCATTGTCAAAAATCTTCATAGGAGGAGGAAGAGGTGTGTGAGACTCTTCATCTGCTTCATCTTCTCCCCAACCCTTCTTGCTCTTCTGAAAAAAAGTTAAATATAATTAGAAGCAGGGATAGGTTTCTCTTATTTTTTATGTATCTGAGACCTATCGCCAGAGTAAACATTACATTGGGTGGAGAGAATTGCAGGTAATGGAAGAGAAGCAATAGACTTAAGGTTTTGTTGGTTAATCCTGGTGCACTCTGAGGCTTACAGAAATACAGTTTGTGGGTCAGCCAAGCAGCTAAGGCAGTTACAGCTCTGTGTTGATATAATAGGGTTTTTTTCATTTAAATAAGAACTGTTCACTGTACAGTTTTCAAAATGTGTTCCTCTATTTGTGTCTTCTATTAGTGTCTTCTGTATTTTCGGCTTTTAATTCCTCATTCATTTTATCAGGAAAGCACCATTCTGGTAAAGAACATGCCTGCAGAAAAAGTGCAGGCACAACAGCATAGCAGATTTAACAGAAATATGGATATTTCTCTGAGTATTTTCTTTCAATAAGGAATTACACTGCCACAGTAGGATAAAGGTGATATGAATCTCAGCAAAAAGCAGTAACAGCTGCTCAAGAATAACTCCGTTTCTACCCTTGGCAGCTTTCTAACAGGCTGTTAAAAAAATCTAGTCAAAGAACAATAACATATAACGTATATAGAATCATAGAATCATCAAGTGGAAAAGACCTTAGAGATCATCTAGTCCAACCTATAACACAACATCAACATCAATACCTACACCAATATCAATCATCAATCCTTCATCTAAACCATGGCACTAAGTGCCACACTTCCAGGGACGGTGACTCCCCCACCTGCCCGGGCAAATTCTGAAATGCTGTTCCCTATATATTCCATTGGTCTTTGGATGACAAAGCTGTTTGCGACACAGCTTTAAACAATGCAATTTTACATAGGATTCACTGTTCCCTCTAGACCCTGAGGGAGCTGCATTTACTCAAGCATGACTCACACCAGAGAAGAGACTATCTGAGGTACGGTCTTTCCCGCAACAAACAGCAACACACACCTCATCTGCGCTGTCTCCCTGAGGAGTGGTTTCATCTCCAGTCTTTGGTGAGCCAAGGTCGAAGCTCTTCCTGCCATCTCGGACCTTCTTTTGTTTCTTGATGTTGCTCTCGGTCTTCCCGCTGTTCAGCCGGCGCACGGGACTAGTCAACCATTTCTTCAGGGTGTTGGTCGAGCGCTTGGGGCCAGGAGAGCTCTGGATGGAGTTGAGGGATGGCTGAGGTTGTAAGTTGGCCACTGAATCAGACTTGCCCCCATTGTCGTTGGAAGAGACTGAATAAGCGTCTGGAAGAAAACGAAGCAGGCGAGAGCTCATACCAGAACCTCCTCTATTCCCTGGTGCACGTCAAGCACTTGGCAGTACTAAGCATGAAAATACAAGGTGTGTCGATAAAGGTTTTGTGACCTATGGACATTGTGTAAACTTTATTGCACACCAGAGAGAGGAATATGCCCTCCAATGGGCATTTCCCACAATTGTACACACTTCTTTCATTTCCTACCATGCTATCTGTCCTTATGAAAGATCACAGACAGCAAAGTTATCTAGTTTTTTTATGAAAGCCTGATTTTCATGCTAAATGCTGAATTTCTCAGCTCCTTCCCACAATTTCATTGGGAATTGAGAGGAAGAAAATAAGCACAAAAAGCAGATTACTCCAGGAGACCTGACAGCCACCAACATATTGTCAGGTTCCAATTCCATAATTTTTTCTCAGCTGTTTCTAGACCCCAATTACATGACTGTTAGTTAGACTACTCATTAACTTTTGAAGCACCTTAAAATTATCTTCTTTGCCCCTGACAACAATCTGTCAGAAGAGTTCATACATTCCCTAGAACTAAGAAACTGGAATGAACAACTACAAAAGATGACTAACTGTTCAAACCAAGGGAAAGTCTCAATAACGAGACACAAGACTGGCTTAAAATTTAAAAATAGTTACATTATATTGAAGCAGGAGATTCTGCTGAAGTGCTTTCAACTGCAGTCATCGACACACATGTTCAGACTAGCACCTTAGAAATGGGTGCAACCTCCCTTACTCCCCTCCAATGAAATGGACTAGAGATGCACCAATGTCAGTAAGGCTTTAAAACCAAAACAAACAAGTTGCTCAAAGATTTCTCAATTGCCCTTTAGGAACAAGTGCCCTGCTTTCAACTTTCTGAAACCACAGCAAGGCAACTCCCTCCCCAGGAGCAATCAGGGACTGTGATGTTTAACCCCACACAGTTTAAGATGAAGGTTTTATTACAGAATTCAGACATTGTCACATTCCTGTAAGATATATCCCAGGCTGAAGATCAGAAAGCAGTCAACTGATGTTATTAAACATTTTTAGATCATTATTCTGAATCTTGTATCTTCCACAGCAGAAACCAAAAACCTAAGTTACAACACATGACCATAGCCTGGTACATCAAGATATTCTCAGTTCAGCAATAAATATCATTAGAGATGCTGGGTTGTACACATGTTGAGGGAGAGCTGCCCTCACACAGAATCATTACCTGTGTTGTTTTAGAAGCCAGTTCCTTCTACCTGCGTGGAGAGCTCATACCTGCTCTGGGCAGAGCTGCTGCTCACAGCTGGCTGTGCATGGAGCAGAGACTGCAGCCTGCCTTGTCTGACAGCTTGTACAATGCAAACTATGAGAGTCAGAATATTTGACAACCATACATAGCCTCAGTCAGAAATTGAACCAATAATTTATTACATACCTGAGGTCAAAAGTTAAATTTTTAGAACATACAGAAATAATTTTAACAAGCTAGACAAAATCGAAGTTCATTTCCCAGAAAGCAAAAAAAATCTAAATCATCTGTCTTTTGACAACAGGAGTGAGTGAGAAAGCAGCTGAGAGGAGGACAGATCCTAAGTACCTTTGTGACATTCCTCCATAAGAGCAAAATAACAGTCTTATCTCAGAAAGGCTTGGGGTTAGCCAGCTCCTGTTGATGTTATTTCATATACACAAAGTAGCATTAAATCAACTAGCACAAGATAATGTTTATCAGGGGCCAGCTTATCTTCCAGTCAATAGGCTTTGGATAGTTCCCCCTCGCAGTCTCCATGTGATGCTCTGCAAATTGACACACCTTGTGTCAGCAAAATTCAGGGTTTTCATGACATTTATTTTAATTTTCCAAGTGCCCTCATCCCCCTGGCATCCCTGAAAGCCCCGCAGGCAGTGAGGCAAGCTTGAGGGCTCCTTACCAATGCACTTGCCAAGAGGAGTGCCCTCAGGTACCCATGCTCCTACTGCTGCTGCAGGAGGATTAACTTTGGCACTTACTGGTGCAAAGGGAGCTGGGCTGCAGTCACAGAAGAAGAAATGCTGGAAACCATCACTCTATGAGGCTGCCACTCCAGGAATGATTTGGGGCAAGCAGTCATATTGTGAACTTGCTGCCTTTGCTGGGGACTGGGCTCAGTAGGAGGTTGAGGAGAACTGTGGACAAGGTGATTTGGGCTGATATATGTACAGAGAGGTTTTTACTACAGCTTGTAAGTAATGCAGTCCAAATCCTTACCTCCAGTTGACAGCACTTTGCCAGTTTAAGGGAAGGGAGTTGATAGGAGGCTAATGGAGTCACCCCAAGGTTTGTTACTGAGATATGCAATCCTACCTCAGCCCAGCAGGCTCCAAGCACACCCAGACACAGAAACCTTGAGGTCCATGATGGAAGGGCAGGGATCTTCCCTTCCACCATAAAATGCCCGTGGTTCTACAAGCAGGACCAGGCTCCAGCCTTGCTGCCTCCTTTTCCTTTCCCCAGGCAGCACAGCCACAGCCAGGGCAAGGACAGACATACAGTACCTCTCCTGCCACGGCACTCTTTGCTCACCTGTCCCAGGGAAGTTGTACCCTGTCATTCCCAGGAAGGCAGAAACACCCTCAGTGCTGAGCTGGCCCACAGCTCACTGGCTCTCTGTTTGTGAGTTTTGTCCAAAGTTTAACCCAGAGCCAGGAAACCTTTGCAGACCAAACATCAGCCCTCCAGAGCCACCAGCCATGGTGAAAGCCAACCCACAGGTTTCCAAAGGGAGGCGTGTTACACCATACAATGATCCCACTTGAACAAGGCTCTGGATCTTCCTGCTCAAGGCCATACCTTTGGTGATGAAAAAGGCTATTTACCAAGGTGTTACTAAACGTTGGTCACGCCATGCTGTGTGCAGCCCTGACAGATACAAAGTCCTCTTCTTTCTCCTTGTCTGCTGAACTGCTCTGGCTGGGCTCTCTGTTTGTGTTTGGGACAGAGCCCAAGATTTACTTGGCCCATGCAGCCCAAGACTGGAAACATGGCCTTATCTTGCCTTTACATGGTAACGTAGTCTCTGCTGTCTGGAGGATAAGCAGGGAGATGGGAGAGAAGGACTGGTATGAATCTCCCTGCTCCCCAGCCATCATAAGAGCCCTTTAAGGTTGGGCAACTTTTTTCTACCCAACACCCTACATATGTATAAAGTATTCCCACCTCATTGCCCCAATTCCCACTACTACCACACATGCACTACCCAAAAGCCACACCAAGACTCCACACAAAATATTCAAAACATTTTTTCCTTTTTGTTTTTAAAGGAACTGAGGATTTGGACACATTTTTGAGCAAGTCACATTGGCCATTTGGCAGCCCTGCTGAGAATGATTTCCTCTGCACATAAAGCAGGTCACATCGACATGGTTGCAGAGGCAGGACTGGAGCTCAAGGAAGAGCAGAGCTCATGAAATAAGAGACAGAAACATGAAGCACAAAAAAATTTGCCAGGAAGGACCTTGCAGACAGCCTCCTAAGCTGCACTTGTGTGAGCTCAATGCTTCTGCAGCACATTCAGCTACAAAAACGTTAATCATGACACTTGATACCATCCTGAGATCCAGACATCTGGTGTATCAAGCAGAAAAGGAGGACATGTTACCACGCTCTTCCTGCAAAGCACTAACACATACATGCTTTGCAAACTGCATTAGTGGAGCTGTTTGGAAACACAGTTTGCTTAAGAAAAGGCAGAGAGCTTTTGGAAAAGATGCAGCAGCTCATCGTGTGATAATTCAGGCAGCTGCTGCTGCCCGCAAGGACCAGCAAAGCAATGACTGTCCTCTCGCTGCAGCGGGTCTGCCATGAGGAGTTGTCCTCCCACCAATGTCCCAGGACACGAAAGTCTAAAAAAAGGTATTTGGTGAAGCAAAGTGGGTGTATAGAGGTCAGCAGACTCGTGTGGCTAGGTTGATTTCCTGGCCAAACCATTCATTCAGACAGAAGAAATGATGGTTTCCAAAACACTCCTAAGCAAACCTCCAAGAAACTTCTGGCAAGAGGACTGTGACAGATACTCAGCCAGACCAAAGAGCTTTAACATTCAGAACTTTTGCACTGCTGGAGTCATGAAATATTTGTTGTTGTTGCTCAAATGAACAGACACATATAAAAGCACAGCTCTTGTATTTGAAAAAGGGAAGGTTCCAGTTCTGTGCAGCCATGGGTGAAAGGAAAAAAGAAAATCTCACAGACCCGGTTTTAGAGGCACAGTTGTATTCCCATTTGAGTCAGTAGGAATTACTGTTCTAACATAAATACAAGGCATTTTATTTTTACTTCTGTGTTCCCCAGAGCACACATGGGAGAGGAGGTTTGTCTGATCAGTCATGCAGCACTAGACTCCTTTGCAGGAACTCGCATCTCTAACAGGGAAAGGACTCTCAGAGCAACTGCGAAGAAACTATCAGATTTCTCTTTTTGATACATAATGATCACAGATCATATATGATAGGAAAGAAATACATGGTCATAACCAGAAGATAATACAGAATATAGATAGCTATAAAGATGGGCGACTAGAGCAGGGCACAATCTTGCTTTAGGTGAGGTGAATCCTCTTCTGATTTATCTATGGCTTCATTTCTCATCCCGCAAAAACAGCCTGAGTGAAAAGGATTTTTCCACAGAAGTCACATAAAATGAGCCAGAATGGGAACTCTGTAATCCTCCTAGCATGTGCATTTAAATCAACAATTTTTTTTTCAGAAATAATTCCAGTCATGAACGAAAGCCAATAATGACAATCTGACCAATGAGCACAAAAACCAGCTCTGCTGTGCTCAGCAGAGCCCATTTTCCACATTTAGTTATTCCCGTAAAATAATACTTCTGACAAAGACAGGATTTAATCAGACATGGGTAAAAGACTAACTCAGTCTTTACTTGAGTAAGCTTCCTAAAGAACAGGAATATCTGCACCAAAAAAATCTTGGAAAGCAGGAATCATCTAGACCCGTCCTATGCACAAACAAAGCCTCTATGTTAGTATTTCACACTAAACAAACAAGAACCATCTAAACCATCAAAATGCACCCTCTCCTGCCCTTTCCAAGAGCATCTTCATCATACAGGCTGTAGGTTCCCATTCACAGCTCTCAGCCTCTTGAAGCTTTATACTCTCCCTTGGGAAATGCTGCTTTAAGAGCCACTTTGGGTCTGCTCGAGGGATTCAGGGCTAAAGCTCTACTTGACAGATGCAAAGATGGCAGAATGAGGTATGAAGACTGCGTCTTTGGTCTCTTCTGTGCTTTTATATTAAATGTCCAAAACATTCTCAGTTAAACATTTTTATTGGCACGAGTCAGGGTTACAAAACTTTGTGGCTTAGGCAGATGACAGTATCAATCCCAGTTTTGGTGTTAGAGCCTATTCTGCCTATAAAACCTGGCATGGATTTGCAAAAGTTTGGGAGGCGACAACATTTGGATAATACAAAGTCACTTTACAGCTATTCCTCAAGTGAAAACACTAGGTTTTAACAGTGTAAATAATGAATCTGACAACTTCTTATGTCAACAGATGCACTGTCTCCTCAGGCATTACCTCTGAAAATGGCTCTAGTGAAGAATGTAAGAGGAAATATTCAGTGCCCATGTCAGACAAAGACAGAGGACAACTGACTTGGAAAGCCCTTTAAATTAGAAGTACATTAAACTTTCGCAATGGAATTGCAAAACGTGCCCTGGAGACTTCCAAAGCTCCCCATCCGCTCCCAGCTCTGCTCAGCCACTCTCCATGTATCCAGCTGCAGACCTGCCCCGTGCTTCAGCTTGAGCTAAAAATGAGATGAGACCACGTAGGAGCCAGTTTCACACCAGAGGGTAAAGACATGTTCAAACAATGCCACCGAAATGTAAATTCTGTTTAATGTAAATGCAAATTCTGTTTGGAGATTCAAATGCTCTCCCTAACTTCATAATCTCCTAGAAATGAGCAAATTGAGAAGGTTTAACTACATTTCCTGTTTGTGTCTTGAGATTATCATTTGAAGCTTCAAGCTGGAAATAACATCAAAAAGCACAAATCAATCTGGCAGGATTTTCACATTTATATGGATGACATAACTTCTGTCCAAACTGAAGAATAATGGTATGAAGTTAAATATTTTACAAAAAAGTTTCTAATCCAATACAAAAAGTAGCAGATGTACCAGACAAACTTTCTGATCACTGTAATGTAAAAACCCAAAATTTTACTTTCTATTTCACTACCAAACATTCCCCTGTTCTTTCTGGAAGTTAGTAAAAAAGGACTAGAATCTAAGTTAATCACACAGCATTCAGAACACGCTTTCATTATTGAATAGCTGGTATTTCTTGGTAATATGAAAGAAGAAGAGCTGCTTTGAGATAGAGAATGATCTGCAGAATTCCCTTTAGCCACACTGCAAAGCAGGGGATGCTGCTGGAGAATTTTGCATACGGGATTTGACTTTAGGAAATGGTCACCTATCTGTGGGTTTTAATATTCAACTTTCTGATCATTACTTCTAGGTTGAAACCTAAGTAAGGAAAACAAGCCCTCACCCAGCTGGGGTGGGTAAACATTGTCACTTGGAGCCGCTCATTTCTGTGGCAGGGAGCAGCTCACCTCCTGCTCTCGGCAGTCAAGGAGCTGTGCACACTTCTGCCAGGGGTGATGCAGAGTGGGACTCACACCTTGAAGGAGCTTCTCTCTTTCCATTAACTACAGAGGGAGTCCAAGGAAATTATACCCTTAGCTAAATTTAGTTATTGCGAATCCCCTTCCCACATTTGAGTACGCTTCATACCAGGCCCATCTCGCAGCAGGGAATGATTAGCTGAAGTTAAGCATCTGACAATCCACTTTAATGAGCAATAACTGATGGCAACCTGCCATTAGCTTCAGTGGAATAGCTTTTATTTTTAGCTGGTGTTGCTCAGATGCAGCTTCCATCCAGCATGTGCTGGGAAAGCTGACGTCCCAAAGTAGTCTCCAGGTCTTGGTTGTGCCAGTCAGAGTGTCAGGGCTCAAGAGCTCCAGTTCCTGGAGGTCAGAGAAAAGTCATTGCAGTTCTGGGAAACTTTCAAAGAATGAGATAAAACCAAAAGCCTGGAGGAACAGCACAGAGGCGCGTGGTCCCAAGAGACCTTGCAAGAAAAGTTACTGAAATCCTGAGAGCGTGCTGAATGAGTGAGCTGGGTCTCCAGGGAGAGAACCAGCACAAGGGGAAGGCACCAAGAGAGCCTGCTGAAATAAAACGTGACTTCAGTTCAAGAGTGCCTGGTGAGAGGAACAGCTGCAGCAGTTCTCTGTTGCATCTGCTGCTTCCTAAGCTTTCATCGGAGGTGACTGTAGGGAGGGCACAGGGAAAAGAGCAAGATGAGTCCTCAGGTGCATATAGGGCAGCGTCTTATTTCCTACAGGGGAGCATTTAACTGAAGAGCTGCTGCACATTAAGGCAGAACATGGCTTTGTGCCTCTGAAGAGACCCCAGGAAAGTGTGCAAGTCAATCCCATGGCACCAAGCACTTGAAGAGCAGCTCAAGCACGTGCAGTCCTTCTCCTGAGTGTTTCAATCAGAAAAGCATTTCCATATAACATCTTACAACCGTGTTGGGTATCTATAACTTCTCTGGCCAGAAGTTTGAGCCTTTTTGTCTCCATTTATCAGCCTAATTCACCCTGCCTCAGAGCCCCATCTGACCTCTCACATAAGCTGCTATGAATTCATGACAAGAATAATATGAGAACAAACATCAAGAGTGAATCTACCAACCTGTTGGTGAGATACATCTAGCCAGCTCCTATCCCAAAATACTATGAGATAAGACTCAAGGCAGGGCAATAACATAGCTTCAAGGGAATCTTGAAGCAACAACACTTTAGAATAGGGTTTTACTGAATGAAAACCTGTGGAAAAGCTCAGAAATAAAGCAGTTGCTCTACACAGTAGAGTTTGAGGGCAGATACACTATTTGTACACACTTGATTTGATTCACCCATTCTCTTGCCTCCAGTTTGTGTCCAGCACATGTCATGGACCAGCCCAGAGCACAGCAAGTCCAACACATCTGCTGGGAGCACACGTTGGAGCAGCTTTCTCATAATGCCTCACAGCTGGGAGAGCAGATTTCTGGAGTCAAGAGGCACGTGTTTTGCTTTAGCAAAGAAAGAAAATAAAAAGTCAAGACTAACAAGATCCAGAAAGGGTATGCTTTTTTTTTTTTTTGAACAAATCAACATTTATTTCAATTTAGTCAAACAACTTGTTGAAGCACTTCTCTAAGTTCTACTTTACATTTTGTATTTACACTGTCCTCATTCTGTGACAAAAATAAAATAATTCCCGACCCTGAAGTTTCCATAATAAGTGTAGCTAGCAGCAAAAATAACAAAGCTCCAAACACAAAGCAAAAATCCCCCTTGATATATTTTGATAGGAGACTTATGCATGTTCTGTAAAAAAAGTCTTAACCCTGAACCTTTATGGAAAGCTGTATGGGATGATGAGAGGGTAAGTGTCATGTTTGAAGCTGAAAAGAAGAGCAGCATTTGCTGGCCTTTGCAAGCACACTGTCACTTTTAGCATAAGGAACTGTGAAATGCTTAGACACCCACATAGAAGCAGACTTTTTAACTTTGATCTAAGCAGTTTTGCTCTGCTGGGAGCGCAAGGGTACCAGAGCTGGCGAATACCATCTTTTATCCTGGATGTTGGGCACAAAAACAAACTTTATTACACATGGTTTCCAAGCAGCTGTTAGTACAACACAAGCCTTATTCTTTTGTAAAGTGTCAAGGGTCAGCTTCATTCAGCAGCTTCCAAATTGAGCTACTGTAAGAATTTAGAAGTAATTTCTCAGTTAAATGACATCATTACTAAGGTCAATTCTTCCTTACATTTGAAGCCAACAATCTCTATGATAAGGCGAGCCACTCTGATGAAATGGGGGAGAGGAGGGAGGACAATGACATTTGAATATCTTATTTAGGTCTCTCTACCTCACAGGAAACTGTGCCTATGCACCCAAACAATTCTTCATGGAAACAACTGAAGAAAATCAGTGACAAAATTGGAATTGGGGAAAAAAGCAAGAACAGAACCCAAAGGTCTTTGGGGTAGGAAGAAAAACTGCATGTTGAGAAAGAAGGGATTGGTCATTAAATTTTCCAGGCACACACAGGGCTCAGAAAGCACAGAAAACAAGCAGAACAAACAAACACGACTGTGTGCATCTTAGCGTCAGCTTCTTTTGCCAAATGCAGTAGCTTCCAACATTCAGCAGCTGTCTCTTGCTTTCTAGTGCTGTGGAGTTCTCTTTGGTACTTGGAGGCTGTGAGGAGCTCCGGGCAAAGAGAAAGTCTTTGTCCATTTACCAACCAATTCCAAAGGCGCTGATCTTGAATAACTTTACTAAGCAAGAGTGACACAGATGCTTAGGAAAGGGGGCTTTTCTCTTAGTAAAGTTGTGGTAGGTGCAGTGGAAACCCAAGGCAATCTACATGCTTGTCAAATTGTGCCTAGGTAAGAACAGAGTCCTCCATGAACGTCTCTCATTTGTTCACTCTTAAATTATTCAGGCTCTGACAGCCCCTGAAAAGAAAAGAACGGAATAAGAATAAGTTGCAAGTGGTGCAGGGCAAGAGCGGACACCACGTAACCACCAAGAACAACGAGGTTGGGGTGTTTGACGACAGACACACTGCAGCTGGAGCCTTCAGGGCTGGTGCCCAAAGCAGCTTCCTTCACATCCTTGTCCTCCAGAAATACTAGCAGAAAATACAAGCTCACAGCAAAGGTACTGGTTGGGATGAATCAAAAGAAGTAATGAATGAAGTCGATGCAAACAGCGGTTTGGAAATAAAACACACAGATAAGAACTGCTGGTGTTTGTGATGCTCTGCTCTTTGAACACAGCACAGGGAAATGGCTAAGCAGCTCAGAGACTTTTAACTGCACATTCAAGACTATCAGTTAGACTTGTGGGAAGCTTTAATTCATTCAGCTTAAGTAGGAAAACCAGAACATCACTTGCTGTCCCACATAACAGGCTCACGCGATCTACACCTTGTATTTTCATTTGACAGCTCTCCAGGGGAGGAAGCAGCTCTGTGAGGAACCTTCCCTGTGATGCCAGTCAGCAAGTTTATCAAATTTCAGGTGACAAAGTCACTACTACACTCTATCTGCGTCAGCAAGAAAGATGGACAGGAACTTGAAGTCTCATAGAGCATCTGCTGCTGGGAACAGGAGAGCTCTCTGCAGCACCCTGCTGAGGTCTCAGCACCCTGAAGCTGTGCAAGTGCCTTGACCCCAGCCACCAGCCTTCCCATAGGGCTAGCCCTAAGAAACTCACTGATTTTGCCTTCTGAAGGGCCACACAGAGTCTTCCACAGCTTTTACAGTGCCTATACCATTGCTCCTTATCAGCAGCCTCCTCATGGAAAAAAAATTCTACATCCAGCTTAGCAGAGATGTGAAGAGATGCACTGCATAAACTGTACTGTTGCTTTGTTCCCATCTGAATCACCAAGTCTCATCACAGGAAGCTGTAAAATGATTCTACCAAGCAACATATCTAATACACTTTTATTACAAAAGCCATCTTCACTATTGCTGAGTAGTTGTTTTCTTTTGGCCCCATCTTTCAAAGATACCAGGGAAAAGAAACACTTATTTGAACACAACAGCAAGGATTAGTCTAGTAGCAGAGGCTCTTTGATTCTAGAAAGACTTTGTCAAATAGAAATGTCTGTTGCTGCAGTGGAAGAGGTCTGATCACAGACATCCACTTGCCTGATAGTTTAGTATCTCCAGGACAAGTGACTACAGTGAATATTCAGCAAGCCTCAGCCTTTACATGTTTGTCTGGAGCTTGCCTTGCTGTAGGCTTGTCTTAAAGACACTGCCAGATCAAATTTTAATAGCAATACAGCTCTGAGCAGCTACAGCTCCTCCCGTGAGCAGCCTGGGATCTTTATGCCTGAGTAATTTCTCTGACACTAAGGCAAAGTCAACCAAGATGCTCCTGCCTGCTCAGCACCTGTGCCCTTGCAGGAGCTGTGCTCTGCTACTTTGGAGCTGAAGTTACCACTAACATTCAAAGCATTTGCCTCCTTCTTGCCGAAAGCTATGATTTTCCTTCTGCCATCCTAGAAAGGATCCCTGTTGATTCATACTTATTCCATTTCCTAAAGAAATCTATTAAGCCTCCACATACTTCAGCTGAGACTGATGTTTGAATATTGTTCTGATCCTCAGGGTTCAAACTACAGAAGGTTCAAAGAATACCAGACTTCAGGCACTCCAATGGTATTCGCCGTGAATCATCATTTTACATTGTACCACTCAGACATATTTGGATCTAAAATACATTTGCATTTCTAATTAAAACAGATTACCATTAGTAACTAAAGAATGTCTTAAATCAGAATCCTTAGGCCATAAAAGCTAATTGCATGATGCTAAAACTGGCTTTCAAAAATATACATATTATACCCCCTGCAGGATTAATTAGGCAACATCTCTTCAAAAGAGTTCTCAAAAGTGTATTTATTCAGCATGTGGTTAAATTATACCGGTTGTGCAACACTTCCCATGGCCTGCCTTGGCACACGCTCTCTCAGCAGCAGACAGCTGGGGCCTTGTTCATCAGGGGGCTCAACACGTGCAAATCTGATCCGGGTCTGCAGCGAACCCCAGTCCATGAGAAGGAACACGTGTGGGTTCGTGCTCCTGCCTCACCACCACTCGGATGCTGCCATCCCCCTGATGCAACCCTGCTGCTCCCCACTGCACAGGGAGTGTTGTTCTGGCCACAGTTAACTGGTGCTGTGGAATAAGATGATCTGGGGTACGTGTGTGATGTGCTTCCCGGGACACGCAGGCCTAGAGAAAGGCTGAGATCAACTGGTCGATATAAATCTGGAAGCTATCACTGCTGATTATTTGATGCTCAGTTGGTCACCAGTTTCCTACATGACCTCAAGAAAGTTTCTGAGCGCCCACTGAGCTGTAATGTGTTTTCAGACAGGTTACAACTGTACCACATGTCTTGGGAATGCAAGAAACCTTTGTTCTCTAAAGCTGCATGTGCATTATGAGGAGATGAGGAACAAATCCAACACAGCATAACAGGGCACATCCTCAACTGCTATACTCTGCAGCTGTAATCGTCAGCAAGCCTGAACTGCATGAAAAAGTGTCCTCAGAGGATTTAGCAGTAGCTGGGGATGTGTCACTCTCAGCTTTCCTCTCTGCTCTGCTTGCTCCATGTGAAAAATGAACATGGAAAAATGCTCAGAAAACGTAACAGTGGAGAAACCTTCAGGGTTGCTAAATCTAGCCCCTTCTTATCATGGGCCAGAGTCCTTCTCTTTCCTAAATGTCTAATTTAATGCAGTCTTGTGCTAGTGAACAAGGCACCTTTGCTCAAAACTCACATATAGACTGTCCTTGTGCTTTCCTGTATGCAGCAACATTAAATTTCCATGTTTAATTTACAACTTTCCAATACAAAAGATAATAATCTCCACCAGAAACCACCTACTGGTTCCTCAGGATGGTGTTTGCTAATGAGTTCCCAGCAGATTTGGCTCCCAGGCTTCATGCCTTTATGGAACTTCACATCCTGGAATATAATTTTGCAGGGATCCAAGATTTCAAAGTTGTTGAGCTGTACGAGGACTAGCAATGGCTGCACCATATGGAACAACCGAGTACATTGGGGTGCAATAAGGGCAACAGAATAGCAATTACTAACTCCTCGTGTGGAGTTACACACACAAAACCAGAGACATACTTTTTCCATTTTCAGAAAGTACTGAGTAACCACAGTTCTTGTAGAGCAAAAGAGCACCCATAACCACTGGGAAGTGCTGGGAGATCAGGGAGCAAGAAACCAGCCAGGGCTTCCTGCAATGTGATCGTATGTGTGCTACACTAGCAAAAAGCAAACAAGTACATAAACTGAAGTATATAATGGGTACCTCCCCCTCAAAGAGAAGAAACCCTCGTGGCTGTTCTACTATTAACTGCTATAATTCAGCTTGTAGGTTCTATTTTTCATCTCATTAGGACTTCACTGGAGAAATTTTCACACTTTGTCCTAATTATCTGAAAGGAGCCCAGGTGATGTGTGTGATTTCCATGTTCTCAGCCTGCTGGGGACAGGATTGTGGCAGAGGCTGAAGGATTGAGAGGCAGGTCAAACTCAACAGGAGACCCAACCGGATGCACTAAGTATCTTTAATTCAAGGACTGGTTTGTGTTACAGCAAACAGGTTAATTTTTGTTTTGTGGTTTCCCAATGGCAAAGGATGGCCAAGGGAGATGTTTACAAGCTTATCTCATTAGGGGTTTTCTAACAATTCTTTACAAGTCCTGAAATCCTACTTGTGATCTACACATCTTTTTTTTTTAAGAAAGCAGCCAGATTAACTTCTATAGTTGTATTAAAAATTATCTTTACATGACACTGAATTGCATGATGTAATATTAGCAATTGAACTGTTCTGCAATAGCAACTGATGCACAGTGTCTAAACTGGCAGAAAATTTGATTTCCTTACTGAACTGAAAGCCACAACATCTGTAGGTCCCTGGTGTAATCACTAACTGCCCACCAACTGTTCTTTTGAAAAGAAACTGCAACTTTTGCCAGACATGAAAATGTTTTCATAAAGCCTTTTCATAAGACAAGAATTAGACTGAAATGAAGCAGTGTTCTGGTGCGTTTGAGAAGTATCTTGATGCTATTTTTAGAATGAAACATTTTGAGGTTTGGGGTTTTTCAACTTTGAAATGATAGATTAGTTTTCCCAATACATACATGAGTTTTTAAAAGGTGTATGCTGAAACATAACAGTTTGGAGAAAAAAAAACAAACAAAAACCTTCTGGGGTCATGTGAAATAACTGCCCTTTTTGTTTCACTTTAAAATGGATAGATTTTATTTCAGCATCCGTGCATTGAATTCCTGAACAATACATCTATCTGGCACTTATTTTATAGGAAAACAGCATGTTTAGTTACCCCATGTCCTTGCACTGAGCAGGGAGTTACCCAAGCTATATTTTTGACAGTTATCTGTTCTCTTTCCCTTAGAATAAAGTCTCCCTTTTTCAGGCTTTTGACAAGAGGAATAAAGCTTCATGAATTCTTATATACTTCTTCGAGTGAATGGGAAGTTTAGGAGCTTTGCCCGCATGAAAGCAAACTCCATGTTTCTTTAAAGCTGGACGAATTTATAAAAGGTGAAAAGAACACAATCTGAATAATAAGAATCCCCACTGTGTATTCACCTCCAGACTAGTAAGCGAAAACTGATCATTATAGAAGCTCTTGCTATCTATTTTACACAAATTAAGATCTGAAAGTAGTTAGAACTGTCTGGCAGTGTGCATAAATTTCAAAAGAGAAAAAATAACACTATTATTGCTTGAATCCTGGAAATTGAGAGAAAGTTGCTAAAGCATCCCAACACTGGCACTGATATGATAAACATCAGATTTACAGAAAGTGGCTGGTGGCAGATGAGAGTAGTAAGCAGAAAGCAACCAGCACTTCTAAAAGCCTTGAACCTCCTGTGCTCTTGGACACTTGATATTTTACAGTAATACAGACTGAAAATCTGACCTCCTGTATCCATGAACAAGGTTCCTACTCTTGAAAAAACCCTCCTGCAAACAGGTAAGATTTAAGAACACTTAAATCTGAATAATCCTAAAGTAAGCTCTCTGTTCCCCCCAGCCTGCAGAGCAGTGGCCATGCTTCTCCTTGGACTGTCCACATTCAGAGGTTACTTACCAGTCCCAGGACTTCTCCTGAAATCCTATGTCACTGCCATGAACACAAATACTAACAGGTTCAGAGTAGTGAATCTATTTAACCCAAAAGACTGGCATGGTCATGCTTTTGGGACACACTTCACTCAGGACTATCTGTCAGGAAGGTGCAGTGCAGGTGTGGGAAAGCACAGTGTCACACGGACGAGAGCGATTTTTTTGCTAACAGTATTCACCTTGCCATGTTAATCCTTGCTCAACTGAGCAGCATTTTCATCAGCTCTTTTGTCCCTTCCAATAACTGTCTGCTATGACCTACTCTGACTCCTGACTCAGCCTGCAGAGGTGGGAAAACACTGGACTTGGAAGAGATGTTCCTGTCATGGGTTTACCAGTTTTCTCTTAATAGAATTGAAAGGAAATAACAACAACTCTCACAAACCTCACCACAGCCATTTGCTCATGAATTTGCCAGGAGAAAGAGCAGAGCTCAACTCTGGCATGAAAGAGAGAGACTGCCCACAGAAGACCAGTACACTTGATCCTCTTGATTTTACTGAGATGCAACTAATGAGCAACAGATGGACATCACCCAAGGAGTTTATCTGGGGAAGGCAACAGTTTCCTCATATTTCTCATTCAAGAAGGACCAGAAAACTAAGCAAGCTTTTGTTGACACCCTTAATTTTACTATTGTTTTCTCCTCTGCCTCAACTTTGACAGAACTGCCTTGACCATGCATTCCATTATGCTTTACACAGAGTAAAGTAACCATGGCTCAGCCTGAAGCTCTAAATAAAATATGTTCAAATTAGGAAATGTTACGGGCTTGAATATATTACTGCAAATGACTCTCTTGCTACCACTCAGCACAAAGGTACCAGTTCCCTTAGCAAAGCTCTGCAGCTCTCTGTAACAGTGTCAGCACCTTCTATAAAAAGCACCATCAGATCTCACTTTTTACCTAATGAAGAAATAACTTTTATTAATGTGCTGTTGACAGCCCTTGCAATGATGCTGGTTTTCCTAACTTCCAGTTAAGGCTCTGTTTCTGACCAGCTAGGAAAGATATACAAGGTGGCTGGCTGACCTCCCTTCACTGCACATAAGTCATTATCACTCTGTCAAAAGAAGCTGTCTTTTTTAATCTTACAACTAAGTGCCAGTTACAAAGACTCAGGCAAAAAGAGGAAAAGGAGGGAAGGAAAGAAAGAAAGAAAGAGAAGGCAGTAAAACGAAAAAAAAAAAAAAAGGCAGAAAGAATTCCAAACTGAGGAGATAAGAGCAGCCGGAGGGATAGAAAATCTAAAATAAGGGCTTTACAGGAGCTTAGAACAGACACAAGCCCACTCAACCTTTCATTTTTAACACAGTGAGATTAAAGGTTTGACATTCAGATGAACTGTCTTTTGTTCTGAAGTGAAAAGTTTGGATACAACCAGCAGCCTACTGAGAAGAGCAACTGTTCAAGGAGGCAGAGGACATGTTCTTTACTGAAGCCAATATCCATTTAAATCCATCCTCCCCATTTCTGGCTACCCTCAAATAGAAAGTGTCCTGTAGTCTCACCTGAAACCACTTTACAGCCACTTATTACCTAGAATGGGGTGTAAAGTGTCGAACTCTAAAAGTCATTCTGATAATTGATTACTTTTAACCACAGACCCTTTTCTTTGAATCTGATACACCCATAGCCAGCTTCTCAAGTCCAGTAGATGGGAACATCTCCCTCCTTGTGCCCAGAGAAAAACATCTGCTACACCTTGTTACTGCTTTCTACCCTGCTGGTGCCCCTTAGGGCAATGAGACCCCAACATGCTCCAGGTTGGGCTAGAACTGAATGGCTGAACTACTGCAAAAAAATGTCCTCTAAGTTCAGCACACACAGTTTAATTTCTGGGTTAAATCTGACTCACTGGTTAGTCTTTACAGCTCCTTGTGCATCAGAGCCTGGAATTTAGTCTCCACCCAATCTCCATGCTCCCACTCACTGATGAGCTTCAAAGCCTTGCACTGAAGGTGGTGCAGAGTAATGGAACTCACCCACTGGACTTTTCTCTGTGGTTGAAGGCAACAAAGTTTTGACCTTCTTACATCCAAGGCACGCAGCTGACCATTTGCTTTGGAAAAGACATTTCACGAAGTAGGAATCCCTCCCATCTCTTCGCTTTCCCTCATCAGCACCCTTTTAAAGCAACCTTTAATTTGAACCACACAGATAACTTAGGAGATATACCTTATTGTCTTTTAACATGAAGTCTATTTGTTATCTATGAACTATATAATTGCAAATCCTGGACTTGATTTCTAAGGAGAGTTAACTGACTTTCTAGTTATCAGAAGACCATCAGAATTTGAACCCTCTGATAGAGGCCAGTTTTGCAACATTAAGAAGCATCCAGTTACACTAGGTCACTTTGCATTTGGGAGATAAAGCAAAAAGCTTTGCTTGCCTGCTCTTGGCTTATTAAGGCCATTGGCCTAAAAGCTATGCAGACCTACTGCTCCTAACTACCCCTTTTTATGGCTGAAAGCAAATGACAGACTCTTGCTCTGAAGTGTTCTGCACTCCTATATTAGGATTCATATCTCTCCATACTTCAGAACAGACAAGTAGTCCTTATTTAGTTCATGCAGAGGACTATCAGGATTCAGAGCAAAATTGTAAATGGCACTAAGTGTCACTTGCTTTCTCTGGATGAATCCCAATAGCTCTGTACATGGGCAAAGCTGATGAGATCAGAAACTCACCAAGAGAAAGCAGCATCAAGATCTCTAGTGCTGCAATAGACAAGAGAAAATTAATGCAAAAAGAGTAGTTTAAATCATCTGTCAAAAAGCTTCAGAGAAATGCCCAGTTACACCAAACGTACATATTTCATGATAAATCCCAAATTCTTAAGTCCCCAGTGTTTCAGCTCTGCATCATTACTCTTATTTAGGAGATTAAGCATCCACGTCACTTCCAAGCTCCTCAGCACAAAAACCACAGATGCAGCTCATACTGACACAACCTGTGTTTAAGCACAGACTGCACACTCATCTTCTCAATTTCTCTCAACTGACAGTTCTTATTCACACAACAAAACCTACTCAGTTGTTGCAAAAGATCAAGATACATCAGGCATCTGTCACCAGGAAAAAGCAGAGCTGAATTTCCAAAGGAAAAGGGAAGGTCACTTATGGGGCAGCAACTGAGAATAGCTCCAAGGTGCTTCATAGCCCTCTTAAATATAAACTACAGTCACCTATTTGCACTGCAAGTCTGAGATCAGTGAGAAGCCCTGGGATGAACAGTGTCCCCTCCAAAAGCCCAAGTGATCACTGAAAACACAGAATACGTGAAGTTAGTGTTTCACAGGTCTGGTTTTTACTGGCCACAGTAAACCATTTCCAATCTTAATGGCAGAAGCTGCAAACAGGGGCACATTGATGCTGTAATCTGGGGCACCTGAATCCCTCGTCAAATGCAAGGTTTGGTACCTGCTTAAATTCAGGGAGTATTTCCATCCTCTGACTACCTCTGGTTTTCTTTAATAAATACAGCATGACATATAGCCTTTTACAACTTTTTGCCTGAAGTTTACTACCAAGGACAAGAAAGAAGTAAATCAATTTGTATCACAAAACACCTTTTGTTACCAACCCGATAAACTAGAACTGCAAACAAAGTTAACATTTCACATGGTGAGAGAAGAGCCAGCTGTTTCTCCTTCCCCCTCCTAGAGCCATCTGTAGGCAGGGCAGGCAGCAGGGAGATTTTAATCCATTAGAATCAACATTTTCAAGACCAGAGCCCTGTCAGAGAGCTTGAATACTTCTCCAGCCGGCTGCATGGGCCAACACAATGAAGCACAGAGTGTTCAAGAGACTTGGCTTTCACAGTAGTTTAGTACCAGAACCTTTCTGCGGGCAGCCCTACCCCTACAACCAAATTACATGTTCCTTCTTAAAGGCTGCAAAACACAGAGTGTTGTGCATTGACTCCAAGAACCACTTTGGCATGAAGATGTTCTCCCCAGGCTGAAAAAGATCAATGTCTTACAAAGCCATGGCAAACTCCATCACCAACTAGCTTGCTGCTGTCACCAGATAAGTGTGACTCTAATTCAATAGAATTGAATAGAGTGGGCTCCTGCACTGCAAATGTGTGCCTCAAGGAATTAGTGGGCCCACCCATCCTCAAAGTAATCTTTATCTGTTCTTTATCTAGATTCCACAGTTACAAAAAAAAGTTACCTGCATTTAAAAGTTATAGTTACAAAAAAAAAAAAAGGACAGAAAAAAAAAGCCAGGTTTTGTTTGGGACATTTTGCTTGGCCATTCAGAGAACCGGAAACATCCAAATACCACAAAGAGATCCTGAAAAAACTCACATTATCCAGAACTAGTTCAAGAGCCATATCACAGCAGAAAAAAAACTGCAGGCTGGGAAACCTTCAGTCAGGGCATCTGAGCTGCGCTGTTCCATGTAAAAGCCAGATTTTTATTTTATTTTTACAAGGCAGCTCCAGCTGCCCTGGCTTTCCCACATCTCTCTCAGCGTTTCAGCTCAGCCAGCTTCCCCAGACCTCCCCCCATCACCATTCAGAGATTTGTGAACTGTGAGAAACAGATGTTCTTAAAGCATTTTGCTCCTACTCGAGCCCAAGAAAGACTAGAAAGGAAACAAAAAAAAAAAATCTCATTTAAGCAAATATTTCTCCCCGCCCTATTGACCCTACAGTCCCAGGGTGTTTCCTACCAGTAACGATAAAATATATAAGTGTATAAACTGTATCAANCTGTATCACCTCCAGCCCTCTCACTCGGGGTGTGTGTCCCCGGCCCCCCCGCCTCTCTCTCTTCGTCTGCCCCTGCCCTTCGCTGTCCCCGGGGCCGAGGGCACCGCTGTCCCTCCGCCTGCCGCCCTTCCCCGCCGCGCCCGGGGCAGCCGAGGAGGGGACTCAGCGCTGCCGTGGGCACCGCCGACCTCCTGGCCCCCCCGGGACAGGCTCCCCACNGGGGGGCTGCGGCCCGACCCGGCTCCCGCCGCTCGTCTGGGACGAAAGGGAGTTTTCGGGGGAAGAAATGCAGAAATGCGGTATCTGCGCCCGGGCAGGAGGCACGCGAAGTGGGTAACGAGGAATAAAAAGTGTCTGGGAGGAAGTTTGCTGAAGATCTGATACGTTGTGGAGAGGGGTTCCTCCAAAGCCTTTAAAAGGCAAAACTTGTGTTGCTGTGGGGTTTTTCAAACTTCGTAACTTTTTTTTTTTTGCCCCTCCCGGTGCCATTCCTTAGCTTGAGCATCTGACAGCTAAAACTCTTTAGAACTAGCTGAAAATACTGCCCATCTGCCTGTGATCCCAAGAGCTCTCTCTGCCTGCTTCCTGCAGCAGGAGACCTGCCTGAAGCACTGCAGGGGGAATGCCTACCCTTCTGACACACGGACCAAGACACTCAAGATACAGAAGCACAGCTTGCTTTGGAAGGTGCCAGCCTGTTGTGTTAGGATTTCCCACCTAAAGCATAGAAAACTGGAGGTGTCAAAAACATCCTGAACCTTACTGGAGGCAGCTGGTAGGAGAGGTTGGGCAGGATTCCAGAGCAACAGCATCATAGTTTTCCACTCTTGCATCAAAACCTGAACAAACCCAACAAGCTACTTCTCCCAGGCAGAAATAGGTATTGAGAGGCAAGAGCAGAGGGAAGATGTGCCACATTTTGTGCCTCTGTGTGCCAGCACTTCAGCCCAAACAGGGCTGCTATCGATGCCACAGACTGGTGATCTAGATTAAGGCTTTTGTTAATGGCTTTGGAGTAAGTGACCTTCCTGTGGGGTCAAGGGCCATTTCTGTGCAGAAAAGGTGGGCTGTGGCCACAGCAGAGTGTTCACAATCCTCCCTTGGGTTGTGCCTGTGTAATGGGTGCTGTTGGCCAGGGCAGGCCTGTACTGGGTGATTCCTTGTAACTATCAGCTGGGATCGTGCAGACCCTGGGGCCATCCTGGCAGAAGTACCTCAGTATCTGGTGCCAGGAAAGTGCCAGAAGCCCTCCCTGAGAGACTCCTTCCACCACAGTAGCAAATAGGGAACTTTCCTGCTTCACTTCTGGCTGCTCTGCAGGAACTGCTCTTTGACTGCAACCTTACTGGAAGGACTCACAACTTCATAAAAAGCTTTTTGCATGCAGAATTTTCCTGCTGATGCCCTTGAGCACCAAGGTGTTTTCCAGTACATAAGAATGAAGGGCACTGTAACTCTATTTCCCTTTTGCTGTGTGTCATGTCTTTCTTTGACTTGGGTCTTTGCCTATCTGGAGCTGCAAGGGAGTGTCTCGGGGGTGCACTCAGGGCTCTTGTGCCTGTAGCAGGGAGATAATATGTCACACACAAAGGAAAAACCGCAGCCAGAGAAGGAAAAGATGGACTGGGAACAAGCTGGGACACCCTTGCTTTCTACACCTTTCCCTGTTTGTCACTGCTGTAGCTCTCCACAAGGCAGCTCTTCAGGTGGCTGTTTTGGCTACCTGAAGTTTCAGGCAGTAAGAAGGCACCAACTTAGTGCCTGAGTGACCCAGGACACTTGTAGCAGGGCTATTCTGAGAAGCCAGCTCCTCACTTCTCTACTTTCTAATTTGCACTGTGTTTTTCTTGCTGTTTATTAAGCTCTTATCACAACTTCAGCATGTCACCCAAACCTGGGTTTAACACACCAAAGCATGTGCTGCAAAAAGCGTATGCTGCAAAGCGTGGAAGCATAAAGCAAGAGAGAGTACAGTGTGGAATGCCTTGGAATGCCTGAAATGGTGACTGCATCTAAGTTTTTAAGGACACTAATGACCAATAAAGAGATACCACGTATCATGTTTACAATTCTGTACCAGTAATCCTAACTTATTACTAACATGTCTTCTCTACCTCAAATCTATTCTACCAATCTCCAAGTGCCAGCTCTACTGCAGTACAAAGAGCAAGAAGAAGAAGAAGAAGAAAGAACTCAAGGCAACACCCCAAATCCTCCATCTTGTCTTCTCTTATATCTATACTACAAAACCTAAAACTATAAGTTTCACTTCTATGACAAACTAAACTATGATCCAAATTATATTTTTGTTGTTTTTGCTTCTTCCATCAATGTTGGATGCTTTTCCCAGGGACACAGGTCAAAGACTGTATCCTGTTGGGGTCTCTGCAAGGGTCCCAGACACTCCAGGGCAATTTGAGGTGTAGTCCTGATATCCCGGACTCCAACAGTACTGCATCTCTCTTTTCTAATCCACCCTCCTACACCATGCCCACCTCTTGCCCCATGAGCTGGCTGCCTCTTGCCTGATTTCAGCTTGCTTTGTGCAAATAGAGAACAAGCAAGATGAACATGCTCTTCACTGGCATTTCACTGTTATGGGGCATTTGCTCAGACCAGCGACACGGGCTTTGAGGCACCAGCAGTCTACATACAGCACATGCTTTGCCAGAGCCCAGCCCTGGTGGGTTTTAAAAGCCATCTTCAGAAAATCTTTAAGACTCCTCTTTTAAGAAACTAGGAAACATTCTAAGTGTCGCATTTCATCCCTAAATTCCCGCGACTCTCAGAAGAGCTGTCCACTACACAGTGGGGCCGGCGGGGACACCCGGTGGCGGGACCGGCATGGGCTGGGGACACAGGGGGACCGGGATGCTCGGAGGCATCGGCCGAGAGCCAGAGTGTGGCGGAAAAATGTGGAGTGCGTGCCGGCAGAGACACTGCAATAAACCCTGCCTGGGGATGAGGATTCACTAAACCAGTGCGTGGGCATGGGAGTCTTGAGACTGTGAGGAGGGTTAGGAAGGAATTTCGTAGCTCTTGTAATAACAGCCAAAATTTAAAACATAATTAAGGTGCAGTCTCAGCTCTGAAAAAACTCTTTGCCTAATTAAACCAGAATTGAAGTCATTATTGTGGGGGGAGGCAGGCTCCATCCCTCCCCAATCTACAGTTCCAGCAACATTGTGAAGGTTATACATAAAAAGTTACTCTTTAAAAACCCTCACATCTATGCATTCTCACTGATGAATTATACATGCAATAAGTATTTCACAAAATAAGACTGAAAGCCAAGTTCTTAATAATCACAACATTTCAATTAGTTCCTATAAAGAGAAGGAGATGTGCTGTGGGCTCCAGCCCTGGCTGAGGGAAACTTCTGTCAGCAGCAGCAGTGGCTACGGTGCTGCCAACTGCACTGAGCCTTTAGATTCAAGTAGGGAGTTCAGCCTTTGGGATGGAGCAATGTCTCAGAGTTTGAGAGTGGGTGGAAATCTGTACAGCCCACTTGCTCTAGGTGAGGGGCAAGGAGCTGCTTGTCTGGGACTAGGAGATTATCGGGCAAGATGCATTAGTGTGTGACTGTGGCCATGAATAACCTGTATGTCCCCTAGTGAAGAAAACATCCCTGCCCCTGCTGTAACCTATGCCCGAGTCAAAGAATAGAGTCATAGAATGGTTTGGGTGGGAAGGGATTGTAAAGATCATCTAGTTCCAACCTCCCTGGCATGGGCAGGTACACCTTTCACTAAATCAGGTTGCTCAAAGCCCCATCCATCTTGAACACTTTCAGGGACGGGACAGCTACAACTTCTCTGGGCAATCTGTTCCAGTGACTCACCATCCTCACAGTAAAGAATTTTTTCCTAACATCTAATCCATATCTTTACTCTTTTAGATTAAAGCCATTCCCTCTTGTCCTATCACTGTCTGCCCATGTGAAAAAGCACTTTCTCTCTTTGTTGTAAGACCCTTTTACTGAAAGGCTGAGTCACAGAAGTTCTTTGAGGAAACATCTCCTGGCACCACACTCCAAACACAATTATTATCTGCAGTGGAGTGGACAAGAAAATGTTAGGGTCCTGACTTGCTGCATCTGAAGCTAAGGCAATTAGCAGTGTGCCTGCACCATGGACCGAGAGTGCTGCCCCAACACACACGAGGGAAGGGAAGTCATCTCAGTCTAATGCCAGAATGACAAGGAAATGACTTCTGTTTGCTCTTAAATACACCTTTAGAAAGTCCCCAGACATATGAGTTTCTTTCATATGCAATCTTAGAAAGCCTGTAAAAATTACTTTTGTTGTACAGGGGAAATAAGTTGTTTTACTCAGCCACTCCGAGCAAAATTTAGGGTGAAAGATGGAACACAATTTTTTTTTTTCTCTCTCTCCAGTGTTCCCTCATACCTGCAACAGCTATTTAATTTTCTTAGGTTATAAATGAAGGGAGCTGTCTGAGTGGAACACATGGCAAAGCAACTAGGGGATGTAATTGGCATGGCTTCATTTTGGTCAACACGAATGCAGTGAAATATGCCTGGCCCAGACTGCCCTGGAGGTCTGTAATGCAGAACAACAGCAACAATATTTCTCACATACTAACAGGTGCTGTTTCCTTCCCCCCATCACATATACAGAGAGATGAATAATGTAATAGCTGTCAAGAGCATCTGTTCATTACTTATAGAAGTCAATCCTACATGTGCTTTAGGGTGTAAAGTGATCTCTGCAGAAAATCCATCCCTATGGGCACCACTATCACTGAGTAAGATGTATGATGGCTGATTTAGTTTTTAATCAAATGAAACTGAAGTATTAGCTACTCATTTCTTAGGAAGGAGTAGGAAACCAACTATCTAACAGACATAACTCATGGAAGGCAAAAGGAAGATGGATTCGTACAGTTTTAAATACATCATTTAAATATGTGATATGACTTGCAGAGTCACGTTCAGATAGTGCAAGGACATGCATGAAATTTAAAGTTTGTTAATAGGGAGAGTTAGGTACCTCTGCAGAGCAATTCAGATGGTGCAGACATGACAGTAACACGGACATTCTGAGAACTAGCTAGTGAGAAATACCAGGAGTAAGGACTTAGCAGAACATGTTTTCAGATAACGGTCTTGTTTCAGTCCATGGAGAAATCAAGAGTTACAGCTTCAGAAGCCTAGTAGATGCTACTCGACTGGTTTCTTTACTCATTCTCTCATTTTCTGGGTGACTTTAGGGCAAAAAAATCACCATGTCATGCCTCAATTTTCCTATGTGCAATAAAAGGATATTAGCATTTCGCATTCCCTTTAAAGAGGTCTGAAACAGAGATTAGACATCCCATGTGGAACAACAAGAAGAATTGTTACTGTTAGATGCGTCCTGAAATGAGTGTGGCAAAATATGGCTTTCACATTATTGGCCTTTAGAGTCAGTATTGAAAAGCACCTTGATCAATGTGTCTTGCCTGCAAATTCTACTTGCAAAACCAGGTAAATCTGAACAACTGGAGGGAAAGCAGATTGGCAGAGTGAAGCAGTCCTTGCTCAACCAGCACATTTCAGTACATTATTCTTGGCTCTGGCTCCAGCTATTTTCAATAGCACTAAACATTCATTAGATTAAATCAAATGAACCACATTCTTTAAAAATAGCCAGAGCCTTGTCATGCCAGTTGGAAAAAACAACAAATTTATTGGGTACTAAAACAGATAAAATAAATTAAAAATAAATAAATAAATGGAGTCATATTCCTTCCTGGCGCAAGAGAGTACAACTCTGGGGAGAGATTTTTGGCTCCTAAGTTCAGCACAGTGGTAGGTAAAAAAAGAACATTCTCAACTAGCTAAACCAAACAAATTAAGGAGAAATATGGACAGTCCAGCACAACCTCCACGCTGAACTGCAATGTAGGCATATGTTCAGCAAATGTTAGAATATATCATCCCTGATCCCTCTGCTGTAGATGTCAGCATGGGATGGATTTATAATAACTCAGAAGAGTTGCCATGACCTAAAAGCATCCTGGCTCACCAGCTCTACTGTAGAGCCTTAAAGACCACAGCCAGACCTGTCTGCTGTGCTGCAAGGGATCTCACCTTTGCAGACTGCTCAACCCACCTCTCCCAAACACCACAAGCCCCCTACTGACTTTAGCCTAAGAGAAGTTCCTTGGAGACTTATCCCTAAAAGTATCTTAAAAAGATCAAGTAAAGGTGGATGTCTGTCTGCTTTCACGTGATTCAGTCTGTTTCAAGGGAATTTAGAGTTGCCTCCGAAATACTCAGGTAAGTATAACCTAGGATTTCATCCACTCTCAGAAGCAACCTCCAGTCTAATTTTGCCTCTCAGAGATCTCAGAACGGATTCCTAGATTGTTCAATTCCTCTGGTTTCCTGGACACAGGACCAGTTCCACTATACATACAGCTTCTTCCTAAGCAGTAACCATTTGCTGACAGTGAGTTGCTTAAGAAAACAGTCACAAGCTGGTGTAAAGTGCAGCCCCACTACCATCCTCCAAGACCTCGGGGTAGGTTCACCTGCTCCTGGACTGGCTCTACTGCTTCAGCAAGGTCTTGTGTGAGCAGAGAGGACTTGTCTGACACGTCAGCAGTACCCCCAGATAAGTTACGCTCGGATGAGGCTGCAGCAAAGAGCCTCACCTCACAAACCAGTTTAACCTAAGAGGTCCAGTAAGCAAAACCACACACCACATTATGTAAGTATGGTATTGATTGGTTGCTGGAGAGCTATGCTGGATGGTGGACACATCCCAGCAAGCTACTGGTCAGAATAAAAAGAATCCAACCCTTCAGCAGAAAAGAGCGAAATAAAAATTTAAAGCAAATTTTGTATTCGTTTCCTGAAGCACTTACCTCCATTAGAACAGAGACATATCTTTGGGAGTTACTGCAATACCAAATGGCAGAAGACAAGAAGCATTAAAACACTGCCTTTTGGACATGTTTTGGCTCCTGTCTTACTGTGTTGGGTCTCAGTGGGGAAATCATAAGCCTACCTCAGCCCATCATGGTCTGCTTTCCAAGACAAACAGGAGCCTCACCCACGTCTGCCTGACAAAGGTGAGTTGTTTGAGCAACTACAAACTGATAGTGTAAAAAAAAGTGTTCCTGGCCTGCTTGTCTCAACTTGTCAGAGGTTGTTCTATTTGGATGGTAGAAGCCACAGCTGATTTTCTCTTTAAATAGCACTTCTTCCTTAGAGGAAGTTCTTACCTGTTTTGTTTTGTTTGTTTGTTTGTTTAATGGAAGGCTATTTTCCTGAGATGTTCTGCAGCACATTGCAAGTTCTGTTTGTCACTTTTCCTTCACCCAGTACCCGACACAATTATGGTTTAAGGCAAGCTAAAAGAAAAATTTAAAAACTGGCACACACTATTTGCTAGTTAGAGAGAAAATTTTCTCTGCTTTGCCAGTCTGGAGGAATTGGTCCAGAATTAAATAGAATTCACTGTCAATATTGTAAAAGCTTTTATTTATTTGGGCCAAATTATTGCATAACTGTATTTTCCACTTCCCTTTTATTCTAGGGTGAAAAGAACACAGAGGAGTTCTTACCAGGCAATGTTTAGGATGCCAAAGCTTTCTGATTTACAATACCAGATCTAAGACAAGCATAAAAGAATCTGTAAAGCTGTTATTGAAACTTATGTCGGGTATAAATAACAAGGGCACACATAACAGGCAGCCTGCTGTGCAGAGAATTGAGAAAAAAAGTAGTTTTAAAGCTATTTTTATCAGCTGGTGGAATGACTGGCTAGAAAACAACCCTTCTGCTTTTCTCAGTGTGGAGCACCTCTGCCTGTTTTCTTTCTTTGGTGTCCACATACTAGCACAGTAATGGCATTTTGAGGATGTTAGCTCTCTGACAGGCAGGATTTCTGTTGATGTCCTGTCAGAAATGCTGCTCTTGAGAGTGCCAGTAAATGATTGTTGGTCTAGCACCAAATGCTCCAGAAATCTCCCTACTGCTTGGCACCACCAGACATTGCCAAAAGCTGGATTTCTACATACTGGCATTTCTAGTCACCACAAGACAGAAAACCCTCTTGTCTTTCTGTGAGAGGGACAAATACATGATGTCATGGAGTACTTTTTAATTCCTATGTTCAGGCGAACTCTTTGTATGTAACAGCTCCACATTACATGGTAATTCCATGAGCACTCTGAGTTGTCAAGAGCCAACAGCCCTGCCAAACCCCTTTGTTGCCTTTTCTGTCTCTCCCAGGTGCCTGCTCCTTCCTGCTGCTTCCCCTGTGCCAACACAAATGTTTGTGCAGCCTCACGGTGAATCCGATCCGCAAATGCATCCAGCTTAAAATTAACCTAGGGTGGAAAAAAAGTTTGTTTTACCCCAGATCGGTTCCTTCTCCTGTCAATATTGTTCAGATTTCACTGGAAAAGCCTCAAGCTATATGACTGTTGCATCACCTGTACTGCTGTACTATCTCTTGGTCCCAGCAATCCCACTCACTATGGTAGATCCTGGCAGGCACAGGACACACACCTGATGCTCAGAGAGGTTCAGCCTCCCTCTGTGAGACAAAATGGGTACTTTAATCTGGCTAGCTATCTTTTTGCTCAGCAGGGAGAGGCACCAGCCCCCAGTGGTGCTGAGCTCAGGTCCATATTTGTTGTGCCTGCATGTTTTATGATGGCAATCAGAAACTGAGGGGAGTGGAATGTGCATTTTTGCATCTTTATGTGCAGACACGTCTTTGGAACAAAGAAAGGCTGCAGCAGATTGAACACTGCAGAATGCAGAATGCAGAATGCAGCTCCCAGGTGAAGGCTGTGTTCAAGCAGTTGTCCTGTGGAGCAGCAGTGTGTCTGCACAGCACAACCACAGCAGAGCCGTCTGAACAGATGTGCAATGGCTGTGAAGACTACGGGGTGTAAAGCCTGAACTGCCTTCCTCGCCCATCCGTGCACAAAGCTTTTTTCCATTAAGGTTTTTCACAGGTCAGATTGGCCTGTCTCTGCAGCAAGAGCACCCTGATTCCTTCACACATTGCGTGAAACCTAATTTGACTTTGGCAGTCACTGAAAGGAAAAATGTTCTTATTTCACTGAGTAAGAGTCCTGCAGAGTTAATAAATTCTTCAGTGCTTTTCTGAAGAATGCCATTTGGTTCTTAAAGCCAGAATCTGTTCTCTGGTACCTAAGTGCAATTCCCATAGATTTCCAAGGAAACTGGGTATATATTCCTTGGCAAAATGCAGCTATGGACTTAAAATCCTGAAGATAGGTGAAATATACATAGAAAATAAAGAGCTGGGTACAGTCTGGAAGGAGTAAAAATAAAACGTTCTATAACCTAAAAATACTTTTTAGAAGTGTACCTTGAGGTCAAAGATTTCATTGTTCCTCCCTAGTGTAGAAAATAGAGAAACGTCCTTGAAATATGAACACTGGGTGCTACTGTTGAACTTGTAATCTTTTTGGCTTGCAAAAGAAAAGGGCAATAATAAACCTGTAGTTTGGCATCAGGCAGTTTAATATCATTGGTGAGAAAAATGGAACCTTAGGTTCACTCTGTGAAAACAGGTGCCACCAACACTAATGAGCTGCAAATTGTCTTGCTTCAGAGAAGAAGTCATGGGTGCTTTATTATGTGAGGTTTTGGATAATGTGTGATTATTGTTGCTATTGGAGGACATACCTTTAGTGAGGTTGGAGGCCATCCCAACCTTTCCTGCAATATGCAAGCAATTATCTGTATTTTTATGCTGTATAAAATTTAATTTGTGTTTTGCAAACTCTGGAAAAAACCCCAAACTTATTTTGCTGCTTTTCAGTTCTGCAGAATCAATAATTGTTCAGTGCATTTATGAAGAATATACGATACATATGTAAAATAGCACCTTTTAATAAATGCTTAGGATGTCCAAGGGCAAGAATGTTTTAACCTCTGTTTTCCTGTTCTGAATCGTGAGAGACTTATTTAAATAGATTTAAGGATGATGTAGTCAGATATGGTCTCTGCCTTAAAGAAAAGAAAATACAATCCTGGAGTTAAAGGCAACATATTTAAGAAGAGATAATATCCTTTAGGAGACCAGTTAATATGAATGGAAAAAGACACACTGGCTTTTATATAAATGACCTCCTGCCCTAGACTTTTAGACCATCATAGTGACAAGAACATTAACTTTGCTTGATAAAATTTGGGATTAATTTGCACTAAGCAAAGTTGACATTGTTTCAAGCTCTTTTGCAAAATGTGTAACCTGGGAACAAGTGCTCTGACAAAATACTTGTGTAGATGACAGAAAAATCAGGCTTCTCGTGTCAGGATCAATATAGCAAATCTGTGCAGTGGGCTGAAGCAGATACACAGAAACATAATTTCTATTACTGGAAATACATAATTTAATACACATGTTTGCCTACCTCCAGCTCAGACTGGTGAGGGAAATGGGATTTTTAGCAGAACTAGTTCACTTCAAAACGTGTTCATAAAATATTTGTTTAAGATTAGTAATGGAAAGGCCAGCCCAGCAGTATACAGGCACTGCAGGGTGCAAATACCACATTTAGGATTAGTCCCTTTAACCATCTGAAAGCTGAAGGAGTGGGGAGGCAACATCTTGGGTAACCCAAAATCATCAATTATTAGTACTTGTGTTACTGCAGTTCTTGCAAGTACCAGTTATAGGTTCAATCTTTGTGAGGGTGCTATTAAAAAGTACATCTACAGTCTGACATTGTCAGCAGGGATGTCAGGCATGAACTCAGAACCAGCATTTTATTTTTCCTTCATGCTTAAACTTTAAACATTTCAGGGAAAAGGATCAAGCCGTAAGTTAAAGCATATTGATCAAGGGAGAGAACAATGAGGACCATAATAATGAAGTGTGGTGCTTTGGAGCTGGTTACACAGCAAAAAGCAGATCCCACTCTTCACTTCACAGTCCTAGATGGATTATGGCTCAATGTCCATCTGTGAAAATGCTAAATTTAGTCTGGTCTGGCCTCAGAGGAAACACAAGACATGAGTCCTGCACATGCTCCCACTGATCTTTGAGGACGACCTTCCTGTCAGCTCGATGGGCCAAGCGCTACAGAACAACTCCCCCCTTCCCACCACACTACATGTATTTCAAGACACACGACTAAATACAGAGGAAATAGATTTTACTCAAGGAGCTATTTTTATACCCTTCCTCCGGTCTGCTTGTTTTTCATGAGTGGGGCAGAGGCACGGAGATGTTACGGCTGCTGGCTTTAGGTCAGAGCTAGTACAAAACCTCGTGGTACAGACTGAACTGCCTGCTTGCTCTGCTCTCTGCACTGCACTGAGGTACCACAGCTCCTAGGAGGAGAAACAGAAGGCATCTATAAAGTTTATATGCAGTTAATAAAAAGAATATTCAGACCATTTTCAGTAGGTGCCTCCCCTGGGTAACTGTGCAGAACACTTTGGATAATACCTGAGCTGATCTCTTGAACCTCAGTACCACAGCAGGAGCTCGAGTCCTTTCTCAGTACAGCCACCACTGCTCAGACTCTGAGCACCATTTGTGGAGTCCCTTCAAAGGCTTCTCTCTCTGCTTTGATCCTGCTAACGCAAGGGAAGGCTGAGCTCTGCCATTTTGTGAACAGATGTGCTGGGATCACTGGGGACTGGCTTGTACTCTTTTACATGGAAGATGCCTCTGGTCTTCTCTAGGCCATATGGGATGCTTTACAGCCCACATTAGCCTAGGAAACTATCTCGCTTCATGAATTGAAAGTATAGTATTTACTCAGTAGAACTGTCTTTAGCCTTTGTGATATCCCAACAGCTGCGACATCAGTATTTGAGCAATAAAAATTAAAGACTACTTTTCCACCATGTCTTTGAAGACACGTTGGAAAAAAAGGACCAGTGCAGTCTTGTTTGTCCAGGTATGAACAGCAGAAGTCTTCTCATACTGTCCCATGGCTTGTGGGGCCAGGGGAGGGCTGTGGCCACCCACTCACCTAAGCAGCCCAGTCCTGGCAGCAGGGACCAGCTGGGACTGTCCCTTTGTGACCTGCAGCTGGAAGGAAGGTTCTCGCTCCTCTGCAATATAGCCCAGGCCCTGGAAAGCATGAACTGGCCCCAGGAAAGCAGGCAGGAGAACTAGAAGGGCATGGATAACTTACAATCCCGGTCTTTCACAGAGGCTGCGTGAGGAACTGTCCTGAGCCTGACACAGACAGGGACCCCGCATTACTGGTTCTTTTTTTCCCTGTGGGGAAGCATGAAAATGCCTTTTAACAATGACTTTACAAGCAAACTTCATCAGGATGTGAGAATCTTAGAGAAACATGAAAGAGTTAGGAGAATCCATAGCTAGTCTTGGCAACTCAGTTTTCTTCTCTGCCTCACCATAAAATGCTTCACCATGTCTTTTTGAGTATCATTCTCAACACCTAAGACAGACAGAAATAAGGCAAAAGCGAAAAAAAGGCAAAAGAGGGAACAGGTCCAGAGAGGCAAGAAGAGAAAGCCTCCTTGGAGCTACAATCTCTCTTCTCCTGCCCTCAGTACCACTACTGAGTTTCTCCCCAGCTTCCTTGGCATTCTTGGTGAGCTCAGAGCACCACAGCATGTTAAATTCTCTCTATTTTTTTTTTTTTTCCAGTGATAAAACCAGCATGGACACTGTACAGTGAAATTTGGGATTAAACTGACAAGGGACTAGGTGGATAAATTTTACCCCCTGTCAGAAGGGGAAGCAAAGGCAAAGTAAACAAGAAAATTTGCAGGCCTTCTCTCTTTTAAACAAAGACTCCTGTGTTTAAAATAATAAAATCCACTGTACAAAAGCAAAGCAACTTCCTCCGAAATAGCCTTTCCTGTTTCATCAAAGCATTCATCAAAACTACTCCACAAAAATAAAGTCCCAGGTAGAGCACTGGAGGCCTTTCGCTTTGGTTAGATAACAAAGCAGCTGAAGCAATACATATAATTGATTTTACTGGTGGCTGCTATGTCCTAAACAAGTCTACATGGCCGAATGTAGGTGTTAATACCTAGTGATGCCATCCTGAAAATAAAAAAATCATGAAACAGAAATACCACTTCAGAGAAATAGGGCTGTTCACAAGCCAGGAGAGCATGGCTCCAAAAGCCTGCTTACAATCTGTGTCCATGACTTGTAGTGGAAGACACATGCTTCCCATGCTTGGTCAGGCTATGCCCAGCTTACTTAGGCTTGACTAGGCAAGGATTTGTCAGTATAGTTGTACCCCACAGGTAAAATCTCTGGTAGAGCTGTAAGCACAGTGATATGAACACCTCCACACAGGTATGGCTCACCCTCTCAGCCTTGCCTTGGCCTACCCCTTAGACACAATCAAAATCAGATCTCATCACCCATATGGCCAACTGTTGCTTAATATTTGTTAATTTTTTATTATTTTGGAGATAACAGAGTCCAGGAGAAGGTACAAGCATGGATAACTCCAAGGATGGACACTTCATGGGTATGTGAGTTCTTCTACAGAGTGACTATGAAGCCGGAGAAACCACAAAGGTTTGGATCCAAATATACCAGTAGGCAGGGGAGTGAGGCATCACCAGCTCTCCAGCACTGGGGCAGACATTGCCCACTGAGTCAGAATGGAGCGATATAGTGGGAATCTGTGGCCATGAAAGTGAAGACAGACAGACATGGTTTGATGAGAGAGGGGGGAGACACAGTAGAGAAAAAAAGAGAATAGGTGAACTGACTGAAGTATTTGAGTTCTTTCATCTTTCTTTTCTTATTCCTTCATGACTGCATGGATCCACACTTGTATACTGAGGGGGGCTGTGGCAGGGCTTGGTGACTGCTCACAGAGAGCTGCCATGTCACACCATGCTGGCTGACTGACTTGCTTCCAGCTGATCTATTGTAATTGAAAAGTAGTGAAATTGCAGCAAAGACTTTCCTGATGTGATTTTTCTATGTAAACATGTCCTGAACTTGTAACGAGCATGCCATAAGGCAGTAAATGCCAGCAGAAGGGGTGTCCTCTCTTGAAAGACAGCCTGTACTATGATATTTTGACTCTGAATACCCTTGTTGGAACACTATTAGGAACAGAGGTGAGGTTTTGTTTTTTTATTTAAATATTTCATATTTATATGGACAGTAAGAGCCTGAACATTGTTTGTTTAACAGAAACCCCATGACCTGTTTATGTACCAGTTAAATCAACTGTGTTACCTAATGAAATGTTTCCTTTCGTTCAGAGCCTTACAAACATTTTAATCGACTGCTCTTCATTAAGACTTTCAAAAACAAAAACAATTTCTCAGCCTCTACAAGGACAAATGAAGGTTTAATGCAGCACACTAAAACTTCTGAATTGTCCTCACAAGCTCCCTTGGGATATCAAGAATCATTACCATTGAATATATTTGCAACAAAGATTGTTTAAAACACAACAGAAAAAGTGCGTGAGCCAACGTACATGGCAATTTAATACTCAACAGGAACAGGGATACAATAAAAGCAGCCTAGACTCCTTTCCTTAACTAAAATCCAAAATATTCTTAAAAACAGAGGTGTGGGAAGAAACAATTATGCTGTTCCCTACACAGATGATTCTTCTGAGTTCAGAAACTGAAGGAAAGAGACTTTCAAATGCAACAAGAGCTGGATTAGCCCAACCAGCTTTGCACTAAGGCATTAAATGATCTGCACTTTCCCACAAGCAGAAGCTACAAAAACGTAGGTTTCAGTGTGGCTCTTTTTCATTGTCACCACTCTTATTCTCACCAGCCTTGTTAAATCCTTATTCTGCTTCCTCNCTGCCCACTGAGTCAGAATGGAGGGATATAGTGGGGAGAAACTCACCAGCCTCGTTAAATCCTTATTCTGCTTCCTCTGTCAAAGCACAGCCTGCCATTACACCTACCAGCCACAGGATCTCTCCTGCTGTAGGACTGGATGGGAGACCCCCAAAACACATAAGCCATGACCTGTGCAGCACTGAAACTCCTGTCCCTTCTGCACCAAATGCTGGCACTCTTCCAGCTGATGCACCAGGTCAAAGTGACCCACCTGGGAAGGTGCTTACCCTGCTAACATATATTTTGCAAGATCCATGTTCCCTCTTCAGTTGAAAGAGATCCAACTATTTTTCTGTTTGCTCTATTACAAGGACCCATCACTGCCACCAAAGCCCTGCTGTTCAGTGACTGTCTGCCTGCACAGCAAGATGTTTGAATAGCATCTTAAAAAAATACATCCCTCATCTCCTCCAGAGATATGCACCAGACACGAGTATCCTGTGGGCAGGATCTGGTTTGAGGCCCTGAACGGGACCCTTCTTTCACATATCATCAATTCAAAATAAGTGCCAACCCTATCTTTCTTTTTCATACATTCTTTTTGGTTTTGTGATGAAGGCTCCTTAAAATTACTGCAAGAACTAACCTTTGTTACTCTCTGTATTACCTTATGTGTTTGATGTTACAAGAAAAATGTGGTGTAAGGGGTCATAAGACAAAGCCTTTTAAGATCAAGATTTCATCTAATAGTTTCATGGGCCAAATTCAAATTTGGAATCACTCAAAGTTAACAGGATGACATCAGGAATATGCTTGTGGCAATGTGCTCCATGAATATTGGCTAGGTCATTATGTTGCTTTCCATCCTAGGGGATTTCTCTCTTAATTTGAAATTTATGGCTTAATACCTTAGAGCTCAATTATAGGGTAAAAGAGACAGAAATGAAAGTCAGAGCTTTCCTGTAATTACTCACGTGGGATAGTTCAAACAGAGCTTCAGTCCTAGTGTTACAGATCTTTCTTTTTCCCTCCTAAGAATGCTAGTTAGAAAAAAAAAAACCATCCCCCAAATTCTGGTACAGTAACAGAGACTGCAGTTTCTTTTATTCAATCATCTGTAAATCACTCACAAAAGGTTAATCCCAGGAACCTGTTTGCCTTTTTACAAAGAGCAATTGCAAACACTGTCAGATCATCGGAAAGGAAGGACAGGCAGGAGGATACTTGTGTATTGAGCTATAGTCAGATCATGAAAAAATCAAATGTGTATCCTCCAAAGGAACACAGCCAGGAGTCAGATGGAAGGCTGGGAGACCAGTCCTTAAAGTCTCTGGACTTTTACTGATCAACACAAGAGATGTGTACAGATATTCCATTACAAAAGGTAGGAAGTGTTCTCTTCTGGATTTGTTCTGTTATATTCACACCACATTTTTCCTTTGGCAATATTTTATGTTAATTCACCACCTATCTTCAAAGGAATATTATAAAAGAGTGAGGAAGAGCCAGAGCACAGGTTCAGTTCTGAAGTCTGGTTTTGCATTTCCAGTGACTTTCAGTTAGACTGAAAAACGCTTGATGAGAATTTTCACTGACACTTTACAGAATGTTCTGGTGATCCCACCAAATCTTTCAAGCCTTCATCTGTTCAGGTGTTGGCTGACATATTACTTTCTTTACTCTTTCACTTTAAGGATAGTATGTAGCTTCTGTGAGCCATGATTTACATCTACACTCCACCATAACTTATAATAGGACCAAACAGTAATTTGCCATTTCCCTCTATGCAGATGTAACTATGTTCTGATACTTGGCAAAACTCCACATGTTTCTGAAATAGATGGCAAATTCTATTATTAGAAATGTTAAGTCTTGACTATATGTACTTTCTGTTCTTGAAATTACAGTGGTTGTAAAAGCAAAGAATTATGTGCCTTGGTAATTGCAAGCAAAATTCAGCTATTAACCTGCTTTTCTGCAACCGTGTATGCTTACATACTTGAAGTACACTGTGAATACTATTAATGTTGATATAAGATGTGCCAGCCTTTGTTCTGGGTTGTAGAGAAAGGCCAGAAATTCTGGAAGCCTGGACTAAGAGATGCTTCATCCAACCTGTGGCTAAAGCTACTGGAAGTAGAGAAGGCCACAACTCTGAATAGTCACAAGCCATTTATCATGCTAATCTTTCCAGCATGAGGCCAGCAGGCTCTTTCAGCAGCTACTGCATTTTCCCCTTTAAACTTACCCCTCTTTCTTTATTCCCAGCATCTGTTCATTCATTTTAGACAACTTCCTGTTTTCTTAATAGAGGGAGAACTGATTAGACACAGAGCCTATTTGCTGTACTCTGGCCAAAATTGTGGATTGGGTGGTTATTTTTATTATTTCTAGCTGCACTCCTGGAAATCCCATTAATACTGTGTCTCCCTGATACAGCCTTGGTATGTGCAGGAAGAAAACTGAGGCCAAGGGGGAAAGAGATAGATGAAAATAAAGGCCGTGAATACATGGCTGGAGCCAGTCGGCCTCAGACTCACTTGGCACCTGCTTAGAGATGCTGGGCCAAGAGCCAGCTCCAACCTGGAAGGTGAGAGGACCTGCCCACAGGCAGGCTGTGTGTGCTTGTGAAGGCTCAGTGCTCTGCTGACACAGCCTGGTGGCTTCCAGGCATCTGTTGGTCCAGCTGCTGCATCCCAGCACTGTGCCCATCCTACCATACTTGCAGTGCAAGTGTGCCCTGAAGCTTAAGAAACCATGCCAAAAACAGAGTCCCCAAGTTTCCTGCCAACCTCCAGCCCCTGCATCACCCTGTCTCCATCCTCAGGATTTCCTGCCTCTCTTTCCACAGCTTACTCTTGCAATTTTTAGTTTTATTTTAATTTAATTTCTACTACCTGGTGCTCTCAAATGAAGTTTGGGTGGTGTCTCATAGTGCCCTTCAGCAGAGGACACAAGCCCAGCTGCTGGACCATGCACCCAGCAGACACGTCCCTGGCTTCCTGTGAGCCATGCCAGGCAGTGACTGCTCTTACACAGACCAGGCTGATTTTCAGCTTTACCTTGCTGTTTATTCCCAGATTGAATTTGCATGTAAGCAACTACAGAACTTAGTGGAGAGCTGAGGACCAGGACAGGCTCCTGTGGCAGCAGCAGCAGAGCGGGATCCTGAGCATGCAACAGGGAGGAGAAGTGGCAGTGGGTCTAAGAAGTGTGTGGAATTCACACTGCAAACAAAGCTGACAGCTGAGATCAAATCTGAGAGGAGAAGCTGAGCTCTCCTTCTGCCAAATTTGGATCAGATTCCTCTTTAAGGGAAACTCTGATAGCAGTCCTTGGCCCTACAGTGCTGCTCTGTCCTGGGCGTGTGTCCCACTTCCAGCCTCCACAGTGGGAGGGCAGGCAAGAAGCAAGGACAGACTACAGCTCAGTTTCAGTGCTTTTTCTCCAAATAAACAAAACCACCAAGCTTAACTTGCTCAAGCAACAACAGATCAAGTTCTATTTCTCTTATTGAAGAGGGAAAAAGTATTAAAAAGCCAGTTCAGGTTGCAAGCTTCACGTTGGGAGTGGGATAATAGGAGCCTTTCCTACCTGGGCCTTACTTGTGTTGTGCATGGCCAGAAGTGGGGCCACAGTCAAAAGGAGACCTGCTCTGGCCACACTGAGCTGAACCAGTTCTGGTCTATCAGTCTGGAGCATCTCCTAAGCCTGGTTGCATGGATGCTATATGTGGGACACACATTGCTGAGAACAGAACATCAACTAAAGAGGCCACAGACATCACAGAGACAAACAGTATTTCACCATCCATTGCGGGTGAAGCCCAAGCTCTCAGGATAATACCAGGGATGTGTTTTGTTCCGCACTAATTGTATTCTTTCCTCATTGTACTGTGCCATTACACACAATGTCTCCAGTTCACAAGGCAGTGTACCAGTACTCACTGGTGGCCTCTTTGCAATTACAGACAGGTAGTAGAGATATACTAAAAGACCATGAACTAGCGTGCACTGCATTAAACAACATATTCACAATTTGGGGCATCTTGTGTATATATATATATATATAAAGCATGACTTGCCCTCTCTCTAGGCCTTTAGGCAGTGAAAACAGTCCCTTTGTTGTTTAAAGGTCTTACTTTTATCCAGAATCTCAAGACAATAACAATTACCACATAGCAAAGACGCACACGTACAAACATTGATTCATGGACATGGAGTCAGGCTAACGCTGTGCCCACTCACAGAGATCTGGCAACAAAACTCACCAACAACTGAACAGCCTTTTACCCACGCCGACTGCAGGAGCAGCCCAAGCAGCTTTGCACTTACATGATACAAAAGGGAAAATCCAAAAGAGTCTTAGACCTGCAGGACTGTTGCCTACCTTTTCCTGAAGGGAAGAAGCAGTCCATCTCCACACTGCTGCGGGAATGGGAAATGCAGAGAGCGCTGCTGGGGACCAGGCCCTCCTGAGGAGGGCTCCGCTCCGTGGTCCGGACCAAACACCAGCCTGGCCTTTCACTCGGCCTCTCCAGCAGCTCCACTGTCTGTCCCACTTGAATGCTCAGCTCGCTGCTGTGTCCTGCTGTGAAGTCCTGGAGCACCACAGTTAGTTCACACCCTCCAGACAACTGCCCAGGTTCAACAGGAAAAAAAAAAAGAAAGAAAAGGAATAGACGTTAGCGAGGGTAGGACGAGAGCAATCGTCTTTGCATCATATTTACTCTGGCAAAGACAGGATTTGTATTCCTTAGAAGCCAAGTTAATAATTTCTTTTGTCAAAGTTCAACATGTTGTGGCCCTGGTTTTCTTTACTTCTTATTGATTTTGCTGGGCTGAAGTGAGATGCCAAAGCTACCCACCCACTAACCTTTTGAATGCTGGCTGTGGGTGAATTTCTGAGCAGTGAATTTTCTAGCTTTGAGTGTCCATCAGAAACCCTGGAAGTTTTTTTGTTGCTTTAGTTTCTGGGGTGACTTTATAGACTGGCACTAGCCCAGGCTGCCTCGGCACTGTGCCTCATGGCAGGACAAAATCCAGTTCATCCCTCTCCAGCATGAGCTAGACACATTCCCACATGCCACCAGTTCCATGAGGAAACAGCTTCTCTTTTCTTGCAAGACAAGAAACATACCCTCATCTTCCCAATCTTGCTCTAGGGACCTCTAGCCTATGAAATCCTGATGGGGCAGATCAGGAAAGTTCCTCCCATGCTCTCTGATGGATCCCAGAGGTGTAAATATATAAACACAGAGTGATTGATTATATGCTGACTTCCAGGATTTGTACCTAAGAATAAATGTATCATCTCACTTCCGTACTGAGCACTGGCAACCTGCTGCTTTCCTTCAGCCTCACAACCTGAGACTCTTGATGAACAATTCTGGTCTCTGTGTAATCACAGCCTCTATATAACCAAAGACCAGATATATAAGCACTTGTGTATACAGCAGAGCAAAACAGAAGAAGGAATTGCACAAGCTTGTTTTTAACAAAGCTTGGGGTTTTTTTTACAGATTCAGATCTCAGAGTTGAATTCTTGGGTGTCTAAAAGGTTGTGAGAACTAAGTTTTTCTGATGTGAGGAATCTTTCTTAATGCTCCTCTGCAATGTGGATTTCTTGCTGTCTGCCTGTTGTCAGCAGCCCTCCTTCCCTGTCCTATGTGCTTTCTGCTTCTGTGAAGTATGCAGGAATCTTTGAGGTTCTTACACCAGTGTCAAATTTGATAGAAATTTTGATGGAAATTAGTTCACTGATTCAAAAGTTATTAAGATAAGAATAGTAAACAAGCTGATTCAAAACAGGATAATACCATAAACCTAATTTTCTTAGGATATGAAGCTAAAACCAAGGATAATATACCATGTTTTTAAAGGAACAACTTGTAAATCCAACTGAATTGGAAGAAGCTGAGTAATTGTGAAATCCAGGGTCTGCTTATCAGCTTGAACGGGGAAGCCCTTGAGGAGAGCATGCTCATCTCCACAGACTTTATTCGTCAGCTGGTGCAATCTCAAAATCCCTTATCTCAGCCCAAGCAGCCCCGAATACACAGTCCCATGGGAACAGCCTGTCTCCCCACTCAGTGGCATGGGGGTCTGTGTGTCCAATGCAGATGCTAAAGAAATTCCACTCACAAGGGTGATATTCACAATTACAGAAAGGGGTCAGTGGACAAGGACTGGTTCTCACCTGTCCTGTGTCTCTGCCGTAGACGAAATGCTGGATTTGGGGAAGAAGAAGGAAATATTTCTCTGAAAGATTATTTGTAAATAGAAATAGAAAAAACAAACAAAACAAACCACAGCAGCTGTTTGAGGCCATTCAGACAAAGTGCTGGCATTAATCCTGGCAGACAGAGCTCAGTGGGTTGATGAAAGCACACAAGAGGTCAGTTTAGCACCTATCTAGGCAGTTCATCAGCAAACCCACCTCTTGTCATGCTGACACAATCTCTCCATAACCGGAGTACAGACATTCACAGGTATGATAAGAATAAGATATTCCTGATATTTGATATTTGCTGAGGTTTCTTTGCTATGGACTAGTTTGAGGAGTAGAAAATCTTCTTGATCCAATGTGATATGATTTGGTATGGCATGGGATATTTAAGACACAAGAAAAAACCCTCATTACTTTCTGCTAAATACACTGACAAATCTTACCAAATAACTCTTCCACTACTCCTTCTTAAATAAATTTTCTTTCCGCTAAATTATTCTACCTATGATGTCTTCTCTGAAAATAATCAAATATCTCCTTTTTTTTAGGGGAAAACGTGTGAACAAATAGTGTGCTATATATCAGTTTCTCTCCCAGAAAGCTATTTAGAGCATCTCCATGCCCTGTCCCCGAGTACCACTAGGTGTCCGTGTTTGCCATCACACAGCAAGCAATTTGCTATAAAAAATTAACTCTCGCTTGTCTACGAAGTGCTTGTCTAAGAATGAGGTGCACTGTCTGGGCAGGAAAGAGCTGGTTCAGACAAGATCCCAAGATTCATTGCTTTCAATGATATGGGCAGAGGATGTTCCAGAAGATTAAAAAATTTTCTTCAGGTGGTTTGGACTGAATTTTGAAAAATAAGTCATTTTTATTGCTTAAGCAGGAAAATTGAAAGAGCCCTGAAACATTCCAAGGAAAAAGGCCACGTCCAGATGGCACTTGGGAAAGTTTGGGACTAACAAGGCACTTCCCAGGGAGCATTAGCTTGGGAAGTGCTGCTCTAAGCAGCTCACTGCTCCTTGCCCACAACACTGTCCTCCTCGCTGGGGGCTGAGGGGCAGCCAACCCAACATCAGTCTGTCACAGGCCTTCTGAAATAATGAATCACCTGTGACACAAACAGATGCTTCAATGCCGGCAACACCTGTAAACATCATCCCAGAGGATGCAGGTGTGCCCCATGACCCTCAGGTACCATCCAGCCCTCTGTGACTGTTTGCTCTGAATCATTAAAAATAGCAATTTAATATAATGAGAACGGGAAATAATCATCCCCTGTAGGAGCTGCTTGACACCTGGTGTGATCAAGCTTCTCTTCAGCAGGGGAGATATTCACCAACCCCCCCGGCTTTGGAAGCACACCTTTGATGTGTGGGGGAGGCAGCTAACCTCCCTCAGCTCCCTGGAAGCCGTATGAATTTATATCATCTGCTCCTCCAGCATCCTCTGGGTGGAAATGTGGACCAGGAGCTTCCACATGCTCCTACTCACCTGTTGTAGCCAGTGATAAAATAATACATTTTGCAGGAAAGAGCTGCTTCTGGGCAGGTGGAATTAAGCAGTTTTCCTTTTACAGGTAGGTGCAGGTGGTAGGTACAAGCAGTTAGCTCAGGTAGGGGCCCATAGGTGATTTTTAGGTGACAACTTCAATGAACAGAAAAGGAGCTCCTTCCTTTTGCCCAAGGGCTTCCAAGTGTTCTGTGTCTTACATACCACCACGCCACAAAGAACATTTACTTACCAAATTAGCCCACAGCAAAGTAATCTCTCCAGAAAACTTGTAATATACTAATACATATACAATTTGTAAGCCACTGAGGAATAATGCAAATACATCTGATTCCCGATGACAGAAATCCTTTCACCTATGAAGTGATTGCTTAAGCTATTAGTTTCTTAATTTGTTTTTCGAGAGCAATTTTCCAATCTAAGAGAAGTACGCCATGCTTCTCTCTATGTAAATAGGAATACAGATGGGTTACTGGTTTCTCATATGTATTGCATTTGTTCTGGAATGAGAAAGAATGCCCTTAAGGTTGAACTCCACAGGTAAATGGCTTCACATTTTAACATGTAACATTCACTTTTATTATTCCTGTGATTAAAACCACCATTAAAGCTACTGACTGGATACATTTAAAACCCAGACAGTGCTCTAATCTGGATATGGCTCAACAAGATCGGTGAGACACATTAAAATAAAAATAACAATGCAACATGCCTTTGCAAAACACAAGGCATAACTGAAAGATCCGAGGCAGGGAGAGATCTAATGAATCACACAGCAAGCAACAGCCTTAAAATCAGGAGGAAAAGGAAATGGTAGAAGCAAATAGCAAAATGTAATGAGGAAGCAAGAGAGCCCCAAGCTGTCTGGAGCGAATGTGCAGTATGCCCTAAAAGAAGCCAGCAGGAGTCCCAGCCTGTCTTGCAGTGCTTGTCATCAGCAAAACATTTCCCATCCTCTGCCTTCATGTGTTCCTGGGCTAGAAAGCATCACTGTGCATTCAGCGTGTAAGAGTTTTCATCCAGATGTTCTTCCAGAGATCAAATCTGAGCCAGAATGGAGCCCTGACCTGTGTCATCAGTGCAGGCACCCAACCATGCAGCCTTTGAAAACTCCTCTCTCTGCTGTAGGACATTGCTCATTGATGTGAGCATTGATGTGAGCAACAAAGCTTAGACACTGGCTCTGGTGAATGAGCTCTGTCACTCCCATGAGCCTTTTTATTCTGGTGACACCCAACTTGGTGCCCGTCAGCTGCGGGAGGGTGAAGTGCAAGCAACCAAAATGACTCCAGGTCACATCCTGCTCCAAGGGCAGGAGCCAGCTCAGCTCCAGGGACCAGCAGGTATTAGTTAGTGTGGGATTACTACGAGATGGTCTTTTCCAAATCAGTGTGTGTGCATGGCCACTGTTGCACCTGTTTAGTTTTCAGCCACAAAGCAGCAGCCAGAGGAAGAGGCATATTTTTCATCCTACTGAAGACAGAATACACCTATCAGGTCACAGGCTGTCCTTCCTTCCCTCTAAAATAAATCTTAAGCCGTACTAAATACACTCCAGTTGAAAGTAAAGTGGGAATGATTAGCTCTCTAACAGGGTGTGCAGGTATCTGGGAGGTTGGTGTCTGAAGTCTGTAAAAGTATTTTGAAATATGCCAACATTGTTGTAGAAATCCACACTAGCTGGTTATTTACATCTATTCAACAGGACACAGAGCTCTGCAGTTTAAACAAAGCATCCTGTGTGGTGCAGCACTGTGGCCTAATATAAATTGCTAGTTTTCTGTTGCTTTTAGGCTTTCTGCCCATGTGGTTTTGGATGAAAGCCAATTTTTGATAGCAGCATTTAGTCACCATAAACAGCCTATTTCAAGAGGATGAGAGAGGCAGTAGGAGCAAGGATGGGATTTGCATTCTTATCAAGAGGTTTTAAAAAAGTGAATAAATGTGAATGTGAATAAATGTTAGATGTTTGTTCTGTCTGCATTGAAATAAATCCAGGAGCTGTCACTCTAGCCAGGTGACAGACACAAGAAATCTTATCCTCTGCTGAGTTATTTGTGAAAATTTCTGTAATATCGTAGAGATTTTCTTTTTACTGAGAGGTTGAGAGTGAGAGATCAAATTCTGAAAAAGCCTTTGAGGAATCTCAGTGCCGGAGATTTATTTAGTTTTCTTACTCTATAACAGGCCCTGTTTGGAGTGTGAACTCTGAGTTGCCCATGTTCCTCCCTCTAAAGCCTCTGCAGCTCTAAAGGATGCTGAGCTGTGAGCACAAGCAATTCTGGGGAATCCTTTGTTCCTCTGTATGGAGATGTTTCTGTGGGGACAGACTGTATTCCAGGAGCTATGAGCTGAACCAGGAATAGCCTACTGTGGTCAGTAGAATTGCTCTGGACTGAGTTCAGAATTGGAAACTCACTGGAGAATACTTGGCTCCTCTCTGAGTTTTTTAGTCCTCAGGCCCCACTACCCATCTTCCATTAAGATGGATTTGATGCTTCCCACTCTTTCTGTTTTGTCTGACTGAACAGAGAGGATCTCTGTTTGAGCTTCACAGGGAAGGTCTGTTTATATTTAGGCAATTAGTCAAACACATGGCTAGGATAATGGTGACATCCTGTAGTCCAAATGTACCATCTTTACTCTTCTCAGCAAGGAGGTAAGAGAGGCATCTGGATGTGCAGCATTATAAATATAGACACAGCAAGCTATTCCACAGCAGGAAGAAGAGACAGAGATGGCACGTGGGACATATAAATATGCTAACAGAAAGGCAATCTGGTGTTATGGTCTCAAATAGCACATACCTTTCCTGTCCAGCATCTCCTGCTGGAGAACCTACTAGACAACCATATCCTGACTGCTGGATTTTGGACTCTGGCATATGCTGACATCTGCAGAACAGCTTGAATGGAGCTGTCTGAATTATTTCTGGAGACTTTTTTCCAGAAAGTAAGACTAAAGTCAATCCAAATGAAACAGCACTTCTAACTGTAAAAAATGCTTTTGAAGATAAAGACAACCAGATTCACTTTGTTTCACTCAACAAATTGAACCAGAGCATGTGTGTGTTTGATCCCATAATATCGAAGTTTTCCTCAAAGAGCTGGTACTCAAACTCCATTCTTTTCTCTTCCCTGGAGAAGCACAAATGGAGCACCTCAGGGACACACTGCCAGCACAACTGGCTCCAAAACCCTGCCAGTGTTGCAGAGGTAGAGCAAGGTAGATGGATGAAACCCTCAAAGGTAAACCCTGCCTGCTGTCTTTTGTATTCATAAGATGTCCTAAACTAACCCAGAATTTAATAAAAATGAAAGAATAGACTGAATTCAGGAGGTACTGACTAGTTGCTTTCTTTCATATGTTTGCCACAGTCTGAGCAATGTGGACAATCTTGACCTGGGGGGATCAAGGGCTCCAGTCATAGATGATTCATCAAACACCAACTCCCCAGACACTCCTAGCAAGTACACAAAATCTGATCATGTATTCTGGCCAGGAACTTTGTGAAACGTCTTCAGGTATAAACAGCAGATGTGAAATGTGCACAGTAAAAAAATATTTTTTCACACATGATGAGCTTAAAATAGAAACCCAGCTGTGTGCATCACATACCTGGTGCTGGTGGAAAAGGAGAATTTGAGCCCAACAGAAGCTTTAGAACAACAAGGGACAAGAATATGAACCTTTCCAAAAGGTGAGAAATACACACATCTGTCTTTATCTGGGACATTTTGCCCTGAGCAGAGTTTTGAGAAGGAAGGAATCAACAAAATCTTCCAGAAGATCTCTTCCCTCCTCAGTGCTCACAGCTGAGTATTACTATTTGTTTCTCAGCAAAGAACCTACAGCTTCCCTGATATCAACATCAGAGAATAATTAGGACCTACAGGTCCCTGATTAGACATTTATTGCACCAAAATGAAAATGGCTACCTGAAGAAGTGGGAACAATGTCTCACAGTAACCAGGGGAGAAATCTCAGAATTATGCTCTCTTGGGAAGGATGCAAATGATACTCGGAGAAAAAGCACAATAAGTTCACCTAGGGATGCTTTAGAACAAGGTGAATCTCTGTGCACTGGAACAATTTTGTTCAATACACATATCCCCAGATTATATTTCCCTAATAATCTGGATAATTATTTTAGACAGGTACATTGCTGTCTGTACAGTTACACTTTTAATGGTGCTATGAAAAGTGATATAATTTCAAACAATACCTGAAACAGATCTTCCCTCCCCTTGTCATGTAAAAAGCAGACATTTCAAAACAAGGAGTTGTAGATTGCTACAAAGCTTTCCTGGTCATGCTGTTAAGAAGTGAGTGCTTGAAGGCAGAAAAGGAATTATCTCTTTGCCTCTGCTAGCATGGAGGAATCAGGATTTAGCAGCCAAGTACCACTTTGTTTTAGACACAAATTTAACTGACTACATTAGATAGATACCCTCTCGAGTGGACAGCCACGCCCAGCTTCCAGCAGACCCTCTGCTGATCTTCACTGAACTGCCTCAGGTGCCCTGGACACACACACCTCTGCAATGAATGCTGGATACCTGAAGGCAGCGTGCATGGGGAGCCAGCTAGAAATTTCTTGCCAGAAATGTAAGAGACTGCCCTGATGCTTGGTAGCACTGTAGGAAACCACAGCACTCCTGCTTCAGGAATATCAGCTCCTCAAAATGGGTAAGGATCTGAATAGAGAAACCAAAACCTTGACAAAGTATTTAAAGTATCCCCTGACGGGTTTTTTTCCCAAATTGATGAATTCACAGAACAGATGTTTTACATAAAACTGGCTTTGTTTTTAATTGGAAGAGATTATTTAAACTATGTCTAGGCCATATGGTTCTGTAAGTCTGACTCCCCTCTGCCATTGCTAGAGAGGCTGGCTTGGCATCACTCTCTGTTTTCAAGTCATTTCCTTTTTACAGATTTAATAGCTGCTATTTTTCTTTTTTATTGTGGGTCTCTAGGTCCCATTACTATAAATCAGGGCCTTAGGCCCAAAATTAACTCAAAGGTGGATCTGGACTAGTTGCTTTAAATAATTTTCAGTAGAAGGTTGGTCTAATAGAACATAAAGGTAAATGTAGATTTGAGATACAGATTGGGAGGAATGATGACAGTGAGTGGTGTTCATCTCCAAACTGCCAAAGGAAGACCTGGTCCTGGCTGGCACATTTTTCTGCCCCTTTTTCCCTTGCAAGTGTCACACTGCAGAGCTGCCAGGCAGGCTTCAGGCTGAAAGAACATGTGATGGCTGAGGGCATTGCCCTGCCTCAGCACCACACTGGGCACATGGCTGGGCTTAGTCAGCCTGGCCATCCAGGGCCTATTTCTATTGCACCCAATGCAGCTCATTGAGATTTTCATCAATTGAGAGTAATAGTACTCCTGGTAGATTTGAATCACACTTTAAGAGGCTGGGGGTGCAGTGTAAACTCTGGATGCTGTGTGGGTGAGGAGGTTGCAGTTAGTTTGATAGCAGCTGGAGGCAGCCAGGCAACCCCACAGATCCCTCTCCCTCTCTCCTGAGCTGTTTTCTCTCATACCTGTAGTTTACTGGTTGTTATATTAAAGTATCATCCCAATGATATGCTTCAACTCAGTGTTCCAATTAATTGCCACATAAAACCAGGCCACTGCTGCTGCAGATAGGCTGCATGGGTGAGCTCTGCTTGAAGCCAAGCCAACTTTGAGCACAAGAATTTTCCCTCAGGAAGTGTTTGGCACTGAGAAAAAGGGACTTGGGAGAGATGATTACTTATGTTTGAGTCCTTGCTGTTACTTGCCTGGTGCACTGCACCCCCTGAGTCTCTCCAGCATTGCTGCAGGATCTTCAGCCACCACGATGGTTGCAGCTTGAGTCCCAACAGTTAAATCCTGGGGCTTTCATTCCCTTCTCCATAACACTGCGATTGACTGGAGGTGACCTCATTTGCCAAGTGATGTAACAGAGTGCACAATCGAGCCTGGCACGTCTAAGCAGATGTTTTCAGTGGACACAGAGACACCATTATGAAAGAAAATATCGCCTAAAACCTGAGCAGCACGAGAGATTACAATGGCCTTTATGCAGATCAGCTTACCTAAAAGAGCATTGGAAGGCCTTTGGCTGCAGTCATATGCTTCCCTTCTAAAATGAAAGACTGTTGCTTGTACTACTGTAATGTGACTCCCAAAGGAACCAGCAGCTGCAGGTTTTGAATTTTATCATTCTTGGCCACTCTGTTTGATAGAGTTGACTGAAGCGTGCCCAAAGGACACTCCTTCCATAAAATTTTCTTCTAAAACTACAATAATAAAAAATGGTTGCACACTTTTTTTTTTGGTGTGTTTTGTTTTAGTTTCTAAAAAGGCAATGAATTCTATTTAAAATGAGAATATAAATCCAGAGTGTTTGATAGTTGGTCTGACTTGCTTTGTTTCAACTGAAAGGAAATGCTCATTGACTTTGTCATTTACATTTGCTGTCGTGTCACATTATCAGGGAGGACTAAATATGGATCAATGAAGTCCAGCACGAACAAGTAGAAGATTGAGAGGAGCCTAGAAGAACTTGCTATGTTCATTTATCAAAGGATGAGCAGAATAATAAGGTCTATTGATAGGCACGTTCCCAGCTCCTGCTTAATTTCTTTCCCTGAAGACACTTCCAATAAAATACTCTGGCCTGTGCAATCACTGTTACATGTAAATTGTTCTTGGACAAATATGTTCATTTCTGTTCTTGTGAGACTCAGTTCAATCAATATGGAGGCCTCAGTTTCCACATCCAGATGTCTATGTTTATCCACAAAACTCACATGTATTCTTTTGTTCCCTAAAACCACATTTCTCTTTCACAGAGGAAGGTGATATGACCTGAGCTTAAAACATCCTCAGGGTATTTGACAACATGTAATACAACAGTGTCCAGGATAAACAAAAGACATTTTCAGCCTGAGATCCAAGTACAATTAATGTTTGACATTACCATATCCAGGGTGTCTATAAAGCCATGTGGAGGACACTTTCAGGCCAGCTCAATTAGAGAGTTACTGGTGGGGATTTCAGAGTCACAGAGGAGGGGCAGAGCCTGAAGTCAGTGAAGTTCAGTGTGAATTGAACACTTACTTCCTCTGGGTTTCTTTTGAAAACCCTCGGCTAAATCTCCATCTTATCCTTAATTGGCAGATCTAAAGATGTGTGCTCAGGGGAATCATATTTGATTTTTTGCTAGTAACTGGGAAATAAAGATAAACTGTGTAAGAAATTCTATTACAGTGAATCTGTAGAGTTTGACAGTGGATCTGAGTTGCTTTGTTTCAGCTGGAATAGCAAGGGATTTGTGGCATTCTAGGGGAGACATGAGGGACAACAGGAGCCCATGCATGGAGGGATAGAGGCACTGGAAAAGAATAGGGCTGTGGTAGAACCGGGGCTGCTGAGATGGAGGACAAATGGCAACATGGGAGCCTAGGGGTAGACAAAAGAAGATGGTGAATACCAGCAGCAGTAACTAGCCAGTGTGAAACACAGCCCTCAGAGCTGATCAGCACTTTTAACAAAACCAAGCAATTCCCATAAAAAACTTTAAGATCAGGTTCTCAAACTGCATACTGAAGAATCCTAAAATGAAGAAAAAAATATTAACCTTTGCTGCACTTGCTTCAGCTCCACTTCCTATTACTCTTACGTCCACAGCCTGCCTGCCATACTAGTTCTTGTAGCTATTAACCTTGTATTATCCCACCTACTTAACCTGAATACCCAACAGGACACTTTCTTGACTGAATATTTCCTTTTTCAGTCACGGAATTATGTTCCCCTAACAAATTTTGTTTTATGAATTGGCTATTACCTCATCCATGCTGTAAGATTTTTGGCATTAGCATCTGTTTCCTTTCATGAAACAAGAACGATAAATAATAAGAAAGCAATTTCCTCTATTCCAGTCAATACAGTAGCAGAGCTGTGCATTCAAAACTCTTTAATCCCCACCCAGTCAAAAGAAGAAACTGCTGAAATGCTCTGGTTGCCAGAATAAGTTCTAAGTGGAGGGAAAACACGCTTGAAGTAAAAGAGAATGAATTATCCTTTACTGCATGAAATAGGAATTTACATCCCCACACCTAACACTACGGTTATAAGGTGGTGGCTCTTTCAATGATAAATTTCTGCGAGAACATGATAAAAACACAATGTAAATCATCTTTCCTTGTCAGGGTTCATATGAAAGGCCTTAGCAAGTAGTAACCTTATTAAGAGCATGTACTGAACTTATCACAGCCTGCGTTGATTTCCTTCTTTTCTTTCTGGGTCCCCTTTCTGTCCCTTCAGCAAAAAAAGGGACTCTTTATCACACTTCTCCACATTGTACCATAACTAATGTCTGCATTGATCACAGGTGCAGATAAATGAATTCACCTCTCTTCTATAGCAAGGGTATTTTTGTCAGTAATTGCATCAATGAAGGCATGGGAAAAAAGCAAAGAGAGTCTGAAATGTGAGTCTGAAAAGTCCCTGTAGAAAACAGAGAAACTCAGGGGAAACAGTATTCAGAGGCAGGCTCGGTCCTGGCAGACAGACAGAGGTTTTTGGTCACTACTGTGCCACTGTCCAGCTGCAGCAGCAAGTTCCCTGCTCCCCTCCTGTGCTGAGAAGCTCCTGGGCTCCCCGGAGCTGCACGGCCTTCCCTGCTGGGGCAGCCAGGCTGCTCCTCACGGAGGGCAGGGGCAGCTCCAATAGCCTGAGAGCTGGGAGCAGATGTCTCGGTGTCCCTGGGCTGGCAGGTAACCTGCTGTCGATGCCTGATGTTGGAGAAGGTAGGTAACAATTAAAATAGCCAAATCTCAAATGTTTTCAAAAGACTCCTGGAGTCTGCTCATCTTGAAAAAGTGAGCATTGCTCTGTCACCTGGAGCTGTGCAACCGTTCTGTTGACCTTCCAGTTAGATGCACTTTAAAGAAATGGCAATGACTGAGAAAAAAAAGTCATGAAAAGGGGGGGGGGGGGGGGGGNGGGGGGGGGGGGGGTGATTACATTTTTATCCATTTTTTTTTTCCCCTAAATCCTCAAATGCAGAATTTGAAGAGAAAGTTTGGCACAGAAAGACAGAAAGAAAAGTAGAGTGGTAAACAGACATCTCAGTACACTAACTAATGTCTCTCTCTTGCTCTCCTCTGAATTTACAGAGTTTGATGCAAGAGACACAAACTATAGGTCTAATTCAGGAGAGCAGCCACATGTATGCACAAGCCTAGTAAAAATCAATACAACTTAAATTGCAAATAGCATTAGTTTGTGAGTCAGGACTAATGTGAGTACCTGCAATCAGAGCAAAACAAGAAGCAGTCCACAAAAATGAAGAGGGATTTAAGTGTGTGGTGAGACTGTTTGATCCCACGGTTCTGCAGTGTCTTACAGGGTGGGTGCTCTATCATCTCTGGAGAGAGATGTGGGTCACTGAGAAACAAAGGACTTGGTTCTATTCCCCAGTTTCTATTTATTTTCTCTATGTTATACCAAGCACATGGCAACTCCACAGTCAGTCACATCTCATGGGTATTAATGATGAAAGCAAGAGGAAAGCCTGCAAAACTAGACCACAGATTTTGCCATGTCTCAGTTTCCCGATCAGTGGTACTAAGAACTTATGAAGAGTCATATTTTGAGAATGTCTATAATGCCTTTTTCTAGTCTTCCAGCCAGAAAGTCACCAATAAAATTGAATAATACTACAGAGACTTTTTATCACATGAAATATCTTTGTCAGGCTGAAATCACCAGTAATGACTGTAAAAGAAATGTAGATGAGTATACATTTTCCAAAATCAAGCCAAAGAGAATTATAGTTCTTTACAGATTTTTCCAGAGTATTTACACATGCCACAATGGCAATAGTACTAATGAAGCCAAACCTTATTTCTTTCATATGAAGGACAATTTCACCTTCTACAGAAAACAATGTTTATCACCCTGTTTTATTTTTTTACCTCCTTGAAACTTGACAGCCATTTGATATCATCTGTCTCTATTAGAATGCCATGGGTTATCAACATTGGCTATTTGGACAATTACAATCCCAGATGGTCCTCTTGCAAAAATTTCTACAACTCACTGGGACCACTACAAACAATTGGATCCTATTTGTACAGTAAATGTCATTTGCTTTGGTTGACTCCATTTTCCTTTTCTGATCACTGTCTGCCATTCTTTTTTCTCAGCCTTAATTCTACTTTGCAACCCAATATAATTTGAATCATCATCTGTAAAGTAGGCTCCGCTTCTCTTTTTACAAACTATATTATAGGAAATATTCTGTATTATGCATATTGTTTAGCAATAACAAGGGCACACTTTAATTTATGAGAATTATCTATGTTACCAGAAAGAACAAATGCAACTAATGAAATTTCATGTTTTAGCCATGGTAAAAGAACCTGCATTGACTACTGACACAGTGCAACACTTTAACTGATTTGAAGTCTTCTGCAAACACATCTTCTATGATTTTGCTGATAAACATGAACAGCCCAGAAAAAACGTACTGCTTTCCCTGCTTAAGCATTTTTATTGTGAAAAGAAGCAATTGTTAAAACACTTTTTAATTACTTAAAACGGGAAGGTAGCCACAAAAGCAACACTGAATGAAGTGAAAAAGTGATTTAATCTCACTTTACAAAACCAGAAAGTAGTCATTTAACAACACTAAAGCACAGCACCTGTCAGAAAAATAGGCAGGAAAACTGTCATTCAAAAAATGGGCTACAGTGTACTGCTATACACCTACAGCTGTAGATTTGGCATAGTAAATACAGGTTTGGTTTTCTCTTTTCATAGAAGTGTTTCTAAAAAACCCCTTTGGTAAACACTAGCAACACCTTTACTCTCAAGTAAAGCAAATATTCTGAAGGAATTTGGTGCTGTTCTTTTGAGGTACAAGTCTGCTCTCCCCACCCTCCAAAAGGGTACCCAAAAAGAGGATTTGTACATTTGCATAGCTTCAGCAAATGCCTCTTAGCTGGATTTCTCCATGAGCGAAAGCTCCAGCACCACCTGCTCACGGTATGAATCTGCTACAGCTCAGGAAAACTGCTCTGGGACTTGAATAACACTTTCTAAACCTTCACCAAAGTTGTTTAGAATCAGTATGGAAATTGTAAAAGCCAACATACCTTCCCCTGTGGCAGCTCAACAGGTGTGTGCTACATGAACTAACCCTGTCTCTGTGCCACTGCCACGCTGACGTCATTGTTACTGGGTTGACAAAAGGTTTCCATGACAAATGAGAAAGCTGATCTGTTATCTCCCCTTTGGAGGAAACTGAAATGCCCTCTCTCCCATATTCTGCTAGACCCACCCATCTTGTTTTTGGCATGTAGCACAGAGGGTGCGTTTTTGTGATTGATTTAGATTTCCATCTGCTCTGGAATAGAGAAGCCAAGTTGTTTGTTGTTTTTCCCCTAACCTAAACTAGAGGGTGTCACCCTCATCCCACTGTGATCCCACCCACCTCACCCACAGCACAATCTTCTTTCAGGCACATTGACTACCATGCTCAAAAAGAGAACAGATAACACGGAAAAAAGGACAAACCTTGAAGCAATGAACAAAAACACTATTAAGATATTTGATTCTCTTCTTGGCTATAATTTATTAGCTCTACTAACAGGCATGTCCCATAATTGTTAGCAGATGTTTGAAATATCTTATTCTGAACTTTGCCTAAGATTAAAAGGATCTTGTAGAATTTAAATAGCAGCTGCAGAATGAAATAAGGTTGCCTTTCCTAGTGTGACAGAAATGTTCATCCTAGCCTTAAACAAGGAGGACTGTTTTATGTTCTGTAAATACTGAGGAAACTAAATTTCTGTGCACAGGCACCCACACATTATAAATTTTATGCGTGTCTAATTTGCAGCAATTGACATGAAATAACCCCCATGGAAAAGGCTGGCCCAGCTGCCTGAATACTTCTTAGGTTTTTGCTATGATTAAACCCAGGCCTACAGTTCACCATGACCAGGAGAAGGACAGACTGTTTTGACCCTGAACATCAGGTCAGCAAATTTGAAGGTGCAAAGTTAGTTATTATCAACCTTGCTCTCCTATTGCACAGAGGGAGAACACAGAATCCCTCACAGAGGATCATGTCCTGGACGTGGAAACACAACCAAAGAATCTTACAGGAGTAATAAAATACATTTACTATAACTGTGCCACCCCACCACCCTTACTGCTACACTGGCCCAACAGGGACTTTACGCTGTGCAGCAACAACAAGGCACCCTTTATTTAAGCACTAGGGCTGATGCTAAATTCAGCCTCATGAGCATAGTCCCTGTGAATCCTCTAGGACTACTGATTCCCCTACTTCTTGTTTTTGCAATGATTAAATTCCAGCCAAAGGCTAACTAATTAACTGAAACAGATGGCTAAGCTTCTCAGTTGAGGAAGTTAACACACAAACAGCTAATTTGAAAACAGGTTTAGTTTTCAGAATGAATTATTGCTCCCTTTCAGACTGCATGTATTTCTTCTTTGCTTGACACTGTGGACACTTTGTGATTTTTTCGTTAATTCCTGTACTTGCAGGTTTTTTGATGTTCACAAGCAGAGGTCTTATGTGGCAGACATAAGATCTGAAACAGAGTTTGAAAGACCCACTGTAGTGAACAAAGACATCCCTAGCCTTTATGCATCTGGTTTGAGTTAATATTTTTATTCCCTTAGAATACACGAGATTTTTTTCTAAGCTAGGCTTTTCGTAATACACATGTTTTAGTAACATAAGGTTGTAATATACTGCTCTCAAACAGATGTGGTTTTGGAGGCTATCCCAAGGAGTAGTGCTCACCTTCAGACAGAGGCAAACTCTAAACCAATGGTGTGCTATTGTCTTTGGGGAAGATAAAATGCCTTGACTCCTGTTAAGATTACTTTAAATCCTGATGCATGACAAGTGCTTACAACTGATGTGGCATGCAATAGTAAATATGTTATTACTGAATATGAAAATAGCTAACACTTTCGCAAATCCAATCAACATATTTAATTCATTGTCCCAGTGAGGTTCACAACTCTTAAGACCATCAAGCCATTGCAGGACTTAAAAACATACACTTAACCTCAAGCCAATGCTAACTGCATTCCTATTGAGCAGAGCACAGCATATGCTTAACATTAGAGGCATGTGCTTAATGGGCTTATGAAACATGTCCTGGTTTATGATTCAGCACAAGCAGTTTGCAGCTCTGTTTTCATCCTCCTTACAACCAGTAATGTGTCCATGAAATTATGACAGGCTGGTGGCAGGAAACAGAGCACTGGTCTCGTCAGTGGGGCCATTAGGCTGAATAAGCACAGCACCAGACCAGGACCAGGCAACCTGTGCCAGCCCCAGTGGCAAGCCCTGGTCAGTATGTTCTATTTGCAGCCACAAAGCAGGCAAAGGAAAACCACCACAGCTAATTACACACTGTAGCTATTTAGCATAAAGAAACTATATACTGGGATAATACCCACAGGTGTTTTCACTACGGATTTACTGTAACTCCACCACTCCCAGCAGGTGTCAACACTCCTGACTTGGAGAACATACCACCTGCACGTATTTTTTATTTAATTACCATAATTTTCAGAAATTTGCTCTGCAGTGCTCAAAGCAGAGTCATTAATCTTCAGTAATCTCTTTGAACAACAATTTCAACTTTTCTGAGCCTGGAGCCTCTCTATAAAGCAGTGGCTGTATTGTCTGAGCACAGGATTTTATGCAAGGCAGTTGCTATGGCAATGTGATAGGGAGGCAGAACCCAAACAATAACTGAGCATCAAAGAATTTTAAGTGCAGGGAAAATTCAGAAGTAGATTCCATATTAGAGCTATAGGCTGTCCAGTCTGCAGATTTTAAGGCTTAGAAAGGCTGGATATTATTATAAGCTCTCCTGGGAATGGTTGTATTCCAGTAATGCATTATCACTGATCTGTTCCCATTATAATCCATCCATTTCACAGAAAAAGACATGTTTTGTAGGGGAGTGGAAAAGCAATCTGAAAAGGACAATTACACATCTCAGCTTTTGACAGAGAAAGGAGAAAGAGGGAGGAGGAAAAAAGGTTATAATCCAAACTATATTTCAATGGAAAGCCTGGCTGTTGTAAAAATAATAATGGTCTTGGCTAGTTGCTTGTTGTGAAATAATGAACCTTATGCACCTTTAAAATATTATTGCAGGCATTCTATAGAGCACCCTAATAAAAATGGATGGCTAACTAAATGAGAAAAGGCTGCTGCATTGTTTTATAAGGCAATAATCCAGTTCCAGAATGCATAAATCGTAAACTCCAAATCAAAGAGTTTATACCAAAAACACAACACGACTTTATTGTTATTGTTACTCTGTTGCTCTTGTATGTGCTGTTACAGATGTGCTTTCAAAATAATTAAAATCTGAAAGAGTTAGCAATGGAGCAGACCATAACTATGTCTCAAGAGTGCTGAGTGCCCAAAGCTGTTACAAACCTTCACAGAAGAAAGGTGCCGTTTCTACATTCATATGGATTGGTTTGCCACTTAAAGACAGGAACATACAGATGTGGAAGGTAAAATAACCTAGCTGAAGGCCACTGCCTAGGACATCTCTTTCTTGTACAATGTTTAACTTGGACAACTCCACTCCCCTGTATCTCTTCTGCGTCTTGGAAACAGGAATTGTGCCAGTCACCTTTTGATGAGACTGAGTACATGGTTGCATTTGAACTATTGGTTGTATTTTGTTATTAATGGTTGTTTTTTGTGAGAAGCATGCTGTTTGGACTACTGCATTTCTACCAAGATAAAAGCCACCTCAACGTTGGTGAAGTCACCAGTTTGCTCAACACCACTACTAACCCCTGTGCCTGAAAGAGCAGCTGATCTCCCCTCCATGATGATGAGATCTGTACGTATTAGGGCTGGTCCTATCTACCCACACCAAGCTTACTGATCTCTTCGGATCAGCAGGCTGTTCTTTCCACTCCTGGCTGCTCACCCAGCTGCAGGCATTAGTGACATACTTGTAATTTTTCTGGCTTCTTGTGCATAACTAGCAGTCCCCATGGAGCAGACTCAGTGCAGGCCATCTTCCCATGGATCCGGGCTCTGTGGTCAGTCTCCAGAAACAGGGGAAGCCTTTCCTGAGGGTCAAGCATCTATGAGGTCTCTCAGCCATGTGGTGTCTTTAGTAACATGTGTGTCCATAAATACATATGTTTATACTACTGCATGTCTTCTAATTAGAGAGGCTCCTGGGTTGCTGTCCCTATCCTTATGCTGATCTCCACAGAAGTTATTGTTGAGATCTGAAGCTTCTGCTGATTTGCTTGGAATTTGTCCAATGTGTACCAAAGTTGTTAGAAGGCAGAGCACAAACAGATGTGGAAAACATGAAAGAAAACGTTGTTTCCTTAGAAAATTGAGTTAAACACTTTCTCCTAATCACAAAGGTAAGGACAAGTCTCTTCAGAATTTCTCTACAAAGTTGCCTGCCCTATAATAACACTATTATATCCATATGTGTCAGCTAGTCAGGTTTCCATTGTTTAATACCTGCCATGCTTATTTCCTCTTGTTCTGCTCTGTCACAGGGCCCAAATCAAATGCCCACAAAAGACTGTCACTACTTCCTCTATTAGGTGAATTCTAACCTCATAAAAATACCATGCTAGCTTAATTTTATTTTCTATGAACAGGTGCTAACTTACAAGAACATTACTTATAAGGTATTACAAGAACAGTACTTAATCCATTATTAACTCATCCTCTCTATTTGTCATTTCATAGTTATTCCTGGAATCAATATGCCAGGTTTGGAATCCAGTGGTATTAACTACAAATGAGAGACAGTAGATTTTGAGAAGTGCATCAAATCACAGGTGCAGTGGAATGATCTGATTTAGGAATCCTCTTACTGTTTTCACTTTTAGGTTAAATTCAATTTCTGAAAGTTTCTCAGGTTCTTTTGTATTATTTGTATCTCATGCAGGAACATAGATACCCATTAGAAACCATATCAGTTTTGACTGCTGCAGGTTAGACAATTCTAGCATAAGAGACTCTGCTATGGGAACATGAACAGATATGGAAAAGCAACTCCCTAACAGACATGCTAATGCAGCCCATTTGTGACATAGATCTCCTGGCCCATTCCTCCTGGACAGGACCAAACAGCTGCATTAGATTAACACCTTTAAAAGCTGTCTTCCAACAGAGGTCAAGTGTTACCTGTGCCTGAGAGCTGAACTGTACTTTAATGTTAGCTGTGAACTCTAGGGACTGGAAATGACTCAAGGTGGGTATAATCTGGAGTTGCTCAATACAAGGATGTTAAGTGCAAGCACGGGTGCAGGTCTGATTGCCTGCACGTTGCAGTTGTGTTTCACTAACGCTTTCTTTTTCTGTGACATCCTAGAAACAACCTGCACAGCCTATGTGCTGGAATGGTACTGTCAGTGATTGCTCAGCACAAACCATTTAGAAATTACTGTTTTTGTGGCTTCAGGATAAGCAATTTCTGCTTATACACCATGCTGATGAGGAAAGACAGTCCAGGATATGATGACTTGTTTTATTGTACTAATTTCTGATTCAATATTATTTGGCTTTACTGTAACCACTTGTCTGTGCATGTAGACATTTAAAGCAGCTTCTTTCCCAATCTACTCTTAGCAGCCTCTGCAGTAATAACAAAGCACAATCCTGGACAGTTTGGCATATCATTAATGGCTGTTCAGATTGCCTTGGCAGTTTTAGCATATGCTAATTGGGTTAACAAGGTACTAAGTGCTCCAAGGTGTTATGAATGTGTTGTAAAATCAGAAACTCTGCTGTCAAATGCATTCATTACTTATGGTCTGTAATTTGCTTGCAAGGAGCCTTCTCCAAAAGACAGCATTTCCACTCATTTCTCCTAATCTTCTGTGAAAGACATTAGCACAGGAGCACTAAGAGCATCTTTAAATTATACTGTCTCATTCCTAGAAGAAATCTAAGCCAACAGGCTCCCTGGTATCTTTAGTGAGTGTCAGATTCCTCCTCAGATGCAGCTGGACAATCAAGTTGTACTGGGCCCCCTGCCATGGGCTGCTCTTACCAGGCTCCTCTCAGACAAGCAAGATCCATTTGGCCACCTGAGTACAACCAGTCCCAGAGGGCTGTGGACCTGATGGGATCAAGTCCAAAATAAGGGACTCCCAATCACTGCTTGGGGCTGTTCCACATGCCTCACTCCCTGTCTTTTCCCCATCTCAGCCTCTAAGCTTTATGGCTTTATGGCTGTTCCCCATTCTGCTGCTCCCCACATCTTGTACATGATGCCTCATTCCCACCTCTTGCTATCCAGTCACACTGCCTGACAGTGTTTCTCATCTCTGCAAAGTAACATCCACAGTAATCAGACCAAAGGGCTGTCACAAGCACCCTGTGCTCTCCATTTTACAGGTAAGATCAGACAAAACAGTCACACTGCTGTTCCAGCCTACAGAACAGACAAAAAAGTCACAGTATCACTTGTTCCCATTATCCATTTTGCTGAAGCATGCCCAATTTATCCACTGACATAGAGACAGGTTCACATTATTCCTTCTCCTCCTTCTGCTAGTTCTTTCTTACTGAAATTCACATCTTGTGATGTAATTTCTGTGGAACTCAGCAACTCATTCTTTATTGTCCTTCTTCTTCCTGTTCCTTTCCCATTCCATGAACATAACAGCCTTACTTTACAGTGACGTTCAAGCTGGCACTGATTTCTGCGAAGTCAATGTAATAAGATAAACTCTATATCATTGCCTGATTACACTTGGTGACATAAAAACTCCTGCCTGCAAGTACAGCTGAGATATACTGACCTGAGTAACTGTGCCAGTCATTTCATCCAGTAAAATCACTGACTGAAATGAAAACTAGATGGTTGGACAAAACCACTTCCTTGACTAATCAGCATCAATGAACAAAGTTTCTGACAACAAAGAGATTGGACCTAAATGTATGCAGAAATGAGGGATAGAAAATTTAATTTTTTTCTTCAAAAATCGGAAGATGGAGTAAACCACTGCACACTATATAGCAGATAGGGAAATAACACATGAATATGAGAAACAGGTAAGGAAACTATCATCCAGTCAAGAATTTGTTTGCATAAGATTTAAACACCCAAGAACACACTTTAGAGGCAACTGGAAAGGTGTGTAAGGAAGATGACTTTTTCCAGGGAACAGCTGACTGTAAATGGTAGCAGCTCTTTATGCAGTCCACACTTGTTAGTGGAAACAGGTGTGACAGCAGGAAGGGAATGTTTAATCTTGGGATCTAAAAACATGACTTTTTTTTGTTTGACTAAAAGATTAATGTTGGCTCAAAGCCATCAGGCTCATAACATTCTTTAGTTTTAAGTAGAAAGGTTGAAAGCAATAACCTGCTTGAGAAGGGACACAAATTCAAGTCCCACTAAAGTCAGCCCTCACAGGACAGGATTTGCCTGGAGTCATAACTAGTTTCCCAAAGTGGTGAGAATACACAGGTGTGATGGGCAGCAGAATGCAGACAGCTCGTATGTGCACTCTAACATGAGCGAGTTCTATATCTGCTATATTGCAGTTGAAGAAACGAGAAACCATTTTTCTGTGCCAAAAAGATCACAGGGACCAGTCACAGAAGAGAAAAATGCTGGCCTTCAAACAGCTGCTGGAATAATCGCTTGCATTAGCACATTGCACCAGCTCATAATGCTAATTGAGAAAAGCAAAAAAATTGGTCAGCATACCAACCTCAGCTTAGCAAAAAGAAGCACAAAAGGCTTAAATATGACATATCAAAGGACAATAAACATGCCCATCATGGAGCTTGTACTGTGCTGAATCAAGGCTACCATTCCCTCTCTCCGCCTGCTGCTCATGAAACAGTTTGGTCACCTACTCTGTGTAGGTGATGTGCAATTCAAGCTGCTTCCAGTGACTTCCTCCCTTTCACTCAGCCACCACAACTCCTATAACATGCCACAGAGTTATGCAGGAGGAATGGCTGCTGCTGGATAATCTAACACTCTAAGCCCTTTGGCTCCAGCAATTTAAAAGGAATGCTCACAATTTATTTCATTGTAAAATCCATCTCGTTGCAAGAGTTAATAGTCAGATAATGCTATGCATAGCATTCTAAGCATGGTGCCATAAATAAGGAAGCATTTAAATAAAAGAGTTTGCAGCAAATGTTCAAATCCAGTTCCAAGATTTACTTCATTTAAAGCAAAACCAATGTATTAATCTCCACTGCAGCATATTATAAAGAGAGAAAAACCTGATTCTAAGAGCTCCTGAGCACCAAAAGCTGCTTCTACATCTTGAAAAGGAACATGAAATAACAATAAATTGGCTTTTTAAAGGCTTCTGCTTCCTTTGCATTCTTACAGCACATTTCATTTGTAACCTTGCATTCATTCCCAGAAAGGTGCTTTCCCAAAAATGTTCCAGGAACAAAATAAAGTTCTTGCTACACTTATTGTGGTCAGATCTACAAAGTGTCAAACCAACCTCTGCCTGGTGCTTCCACAAGAACATAAAGGACCCGGAAAAAAGTAGGCAAGTGATTCTCTCTCAGCCCCTGTGGTGGAGCAATGGTGCCTGGCAGATTCCACAAACCTGACAACCAACAGGTACTGTCCAGTGATTCCTAAGAAAGGTTGCCCAGTGGAGTTGGCACAAACTGAGACTGAAACAGAACTTCTCCTCATGCTGGGCAGCAGTGTGAGCTCTGACAAACTGCTGCTCTGTGACCCGGTTTTCTCAGCCACAAAGTGACACTTTCTGCTTTGCAGTAGTCTGAGATCTGTGAATATGGAGTAGGAGACAGACATCCCATGCAGTTGAAGTTGGTTGCTCTTTTACAGCTTGTCAGCATATTTGTTAAAGCAGGATTTACCATCAAAATAGAACAAACAGCAAGTGAGACCTTTCCTGTTAGTGATGATAATGTGAAAAAAGGTGAAAACTCTTTAATTCTGCCATTATTCAGGGCTCATTTAAAATGCACTAAACTGCTAGTAACTGCCATGGTTTTCTGTCATTTTCCTCAGTCATTTAGATGCTGTCTTGGGACATTCAGAATCATTCCTTTATTTTCCCCCATCAAGAGTTTATCTTAATGATCTAAAGTCGCTTCTCTTTGCTAGATTTATTTTCTCCTCTACAGCACAAAGAAATTTAGCAAGAGAGACACAATCTGTTGTAATGAAAATGCAAAGCTAGAAAAGTGTTCTAGCTCTTACAATGTTATTTTTTATTGTTCCTCATGAGGGAAATTATCTCCATTAATGGTGATTACAAATCCTTGTGTACAGGGACATTAGGTTCCCTTATGCTTGTTATTGAAATGAAAAGAGACAACAAAAATATTACAGAGTTTTTTTATAAAGCACTTATCCTATTAAACCACTTAGCTGTAGTCTTTACATAGGGATGGGATGCCCAGGATAATTCTTTGGGGAATGAATCAGTTATAACATTAAGAAATGCAAAGAAAAGCTCTCATTCATTAAGATCAATTTTAGCAGTTTCTATATTACTCCTATCAACAAAAAAGCCAGGTTCATGGATGCAAGTGGCCACCTTTCAAATCTGCACCTGAAGAGGCACATCCTGGTTCTCCTGAAATGCAGTAGTGCTGCTATTTGTCTCTCACAGAAATCATGGACTGGGAACCAGCAGATGGAAAATAACTTGTATATTTGTTTAGAGACATCTGCTTTAGCCCAGCTCTTACTGTACTATTTTTACTCATTTATTTCCTCCCTCATAAGCAAAGTGTTTTGTTCAAAGGCTGGAGGAAAATCCTGCTACTACTGAAACAAACCCTGAGCAGCCACTGGATTCCTGAGAGGCTGGATCTGGTGTAGAGCTACGAGATGCTAAGAGCCAGATATTCATCTGGTGCAGGGTGAGGTACTTTCTTTGACTTGGTGAGATAAAACTGACTTACATATCACCCTGGGTTTTTTTCATTTCTTCAAATTACTTATCTTTTCTGCCTTGCATCTCTGACCCCAGCAGCTGCCGAACCTTGTATAACAGCTCTCACCATGCCTTTTCTCCATGCCATGTAACTAATTGCATTTCAGCCTCAACAATCTTATCTATTTTTTTTCTTTTTTTTTTTTTTTTTTGTGAAAATGAGCAGCCAAGTACTCATAAATTACACATGGGCATCACACAAAGAGAAGGTCATAAGGGAGCAACTCGATGAGCCTGAGAAAGGGTTGATTTTTAAAGTTCTTTCTCAGTCCTCAAATTTCTCTCCTAGGAAGTCTGAAGCGCAAGGGTTTCATAAAGGCAAAAGGTACCAAAGGTTCAGTTGCCAGGGAGGGCAGCAGAACTACAGAGTTGGAAGAGAGTTTCTGCAAAGTAACTGCCTGTAGCACTGGGAACACGACCGGTGAAAGAACATGAAACCTCAGAGATTTCAAGCAACAACCCACAAAAACAACCCCTGAAGGCCTGGTTTACACCTCTGTTATATCTGAGTGGCAGAGGGAGGGGAAATGCAGCCATAGTCTTCTCAGCATTGCAACAAGAGCCAGAAGGTGGTTTGAGAACCATAGTCCTCAGCCCCTACCCTGTACCCTGCAGTCAGCAGCTGTTTAAGGCAGTACAAAGCTGTGGGAGGCTGGGTCTGCTGCTGGGAAGGTACAGGGGAAGCAGAGACATGATGCCATCAGCCTTTCAAGTGTCCCAGCACACAGTGAAAGCCTAGACAGTAGATGATTATCCATTGTACACGATGCCAAACTGTGAAGGCAAAGACCAGGCAGCTGAATGCCACTTTCCCCATTTTATATGTAGCAGCAGATACAGAACTTGGCCCTTTACCATTTTAAGGACAGTCAGTTCAATTTATATGAAAATCAGCACTCTCTGCAGAAAGCCGAAATTTCTCTGTGTATGTTTCAATTTACTTTCTTTTCTCTATATAAATGTCACATAACTGATGGTTTAAGAACAACTCCAGTTTTAAAGGAACATCACATGGCTTGGCTAAGTTTTCCTTCTGCTGGGTAGACCTCTACTGTCCTTTCCTATTGACTTCTGAGGATCGAGCAGTAAGTATCAACACCAGAAAACTTTCAGCAGTAATAATGCCAACTGAGGCCCAGGATCCACAGGGCACAGCTGGCTCCCACACTTAATTCTTCCTGCAAGCTGAGAAGGCTCAACACCTCGAGAGATGGTGCCCTAAAGACATGACAGCAAACCCAACTGACCTGTGAAAATAAATAACCACTAGTCAACATAAAGCTTTCCTCCATGACAATGGAAAATGTGCCTGTGTGGTCCAGCCACGTTCTTTCAATAATTGTTTATTTGCAAGTATGGTCAGGAAGTGATGTTGTAGTATCAGGAAAAACGAACCCAGGGAGAAAAGGGGCTATGGAGTTGTGCCATATGTTTCACACCCCTCTGCTTCTTGCCCACACACATTTGAGGAGGGTGAGTTTGATTCTGATTGTTGGTGGGTTTAAAGTAATGCAAGATCCAAACAGAAAAATAAAGCTGGCCTGGATAGCAGCAGCACAGTGATTCTGGAAACTGAGGCTTGGGGGAAGCTTGCCAGAAGCAAGGCATGCATGAGGTTTACAAGGTGGGGAGAATGCTGACTCCAAGGCAGTAAAGTGCCTCCTGGGGCATCCTGTAGCAAAAATATTTGGCTCCAGAACAAATACTCTCTCAGATCACTGAAAAGGCCATAAGTTTGTGGACTAGTAGAAGCAACTAGAATAGCCCTCCCCATAACTGAAAGCTGTTTCTTCCATACTTCACCTATGGGTCAGAAGAGGTAAACCCTTACTGGGATTTAAGGGGAAAGAGAAGACAAAATAATGATACATTGTGCAATCTCTTCCTCCAGTTCTCGGAAGCTTTCACTTCCCTCGGCTACGTGCCCTTCTTTGTGGTCTTCCACAGCTGTACTCGACCAGGGAACTCAAAGAGTTAAAATTAATTATCTCACTGTCTGGCTGCTCACTTTGCCCATAATCAAGCATTCCACCTTTTATGAGGCCATGCCATAAAGGCCTCTTCCACATGAGAATGCCTAAATGAGTTTTGTGTAGGTTTTATACACAGGTTTGGATGGAGAAACGTTTGCCAGCAGACAGCAAGCTGAAGGGAGGAGAAGTGTGAGCTGAGACAGTAGGGTGTAAAATTTTGCCAAGAACTGACCAGCAATGGAGACAAGCAGTCCTGATGAATCCCCAAGAATTGATAAATTCAGCACACCCTGAGTCAGCCAAATCTGGACAGGGCCACCAGTACACACCAGGATAATTCAGATTAGATCCAAGATGGCAATGGCTGCTGTGTGCAGGTTCAAATATTCACTTGATGAAAGAAAGGACCCTTCAACAGAATTTCTGAACACCTGTCTAAGAGCTACTGCTCATGAGTACAACCCTCCACACCCAAATTAAAGGTGTTCTTATAAATACTCTTTGTGATCTGTGTTTTCCTTGACATGAAGAAAAAAGGAATTTGGAACTGTTTCCCTTTGTCCCTCTCCTTCATAAACAGTTTTATTTCCAATATCAAACCTCTTGCTAATACTAACTTCAAACTTGAATGATCTCCTGTGTCTTCTAATATCCTTGATCAATGAAGTTTACAGTGTTGTTCAAAGATCGGTTCCTAACACTAATTTCTGATCTCACTTGAACTTTTCTTCCTTTATAGACAGTTATTCTGTGTTATCCCTATATGGCCTTCATAGCTGGAACCATGTTGTTCCAAGGTTTTCTAAGTTTCTTGGACTAACCTGGCACTTCTAACAAGCATTAACCACACACAAATGATGAATTCTAAAACAAAAAAAGATCTATGCCAAAATGAAAACATATTTTTCCTCCAGAGGGATATATTTAATATTGTACAGCCAAATCAAACAAACATACTGTAATCACCAGAATGAAACCCCAGAAACAACTCAAAACAATAGCACAGGAAAAATAAATATGAACTCAAGTTCTTTGAAGAACAGGAGGAGAATGATCAGATTTAGATGAGGAACAACTTTTTACTTAATGGCAACATAGATGGTAGAACTTGAGGTGAAAAACAAAAAATAATAAAATACCCTTTTAAAAAACAAGTTCTGAATACTTTCTTTCAAGCCAAGCACTTCAGATGATCTGGTAGCCTAAGAATGGATACAGAGACAACCCCAGAATACTGATGGACAATTCCTATTGTATTTATGGCCTCATTTTGGAGCACCACACAATCTTTGAATTAACCCTTCTGTCCCTCCTATCAACAGAACTTATGGAAAAAGAACACAATGCTGAGCCAGGAGTATCCATTTCATGTCCTGAGCAGGCTGGTTTCCAAAGTGGTACTCAGATTTTTTGGAACACAGGTTTGAGCAAGTGCCAGTGTAGCCCTGTGAGATGTGACAGAGCAGGACGGGGAATCACGTCACCACTGTCAGTTCAGGACCAACATCCTGTGCTGTGAAGGATGTGCAACAACAAAAGTGAAAAGGAATCATTCATGAGCAGAAAGGGAAAGAACCCAATGTTAATTTCCATAAGCAATAATTAGGAAATGGCCTTTAATGACTTCCAGTTCAGCTCACATTCTCATTAGTGATATTTAGAGGAAGAAGGAATTCAACCATTTGGTCTCTTAATAGATATGTATTTTTGTCTAACCAAGATGGAATCTTGCTGGAAAAAAAATACTAGTTTTGACTAACACAAATCAGTTTTAACTGTTTACCAATCAATCAAAGATCAATTTGGAGCTAGAAATTCCTCTGCCACCTGAGGTCCGACTCAGTTTCTGTTGTAAGGTAAATGGCAACAAATCTTTGACATCTGACTCTGAAAATCACAGCATATTTATAAAAGTCAAACAGCAGCTAGTCCCACTTTAGAGCTGAAAAACAGAGTATCTTTTAATTCCTCTGTGCAAATCAATAATTTATTTTAATCCTTCTATTTTAAAGTGACTGGGGTTGGTGATGTTTTCGAAATAAAGATAGGGATTTTACTACAATTCCTTCCTTCTTAGTCTGATTCACTTAAACATCCCCATAACTTAAACATCCTCTTTCTTCACAGTAGCCATCAAAATATCTTCTTTTTTGTTCAGTAATATAGATTTACTGATACAGATCTTGATCTCTTTCCTGTCATTGAAGACCATAATGTTGTCCACAGCTGAGTTACAGCCATCTTTTCAAGGGCAGCACTCTGCACCTCATTCTGTACATTTTAAAATTACAGCCAGCCTGTCTAAGCAGGATCACATGTTCTTCAGAAACATCTTGTGATTGAAAGATACCACATTTGCAGTATATTTAGGATACTCATTATATGAACTAAGAGGACCTCTAGCTGTGTGTCTTGCACCCATATGGGAATGTGTCCATCAGTACCTTAGTATAGAATCTGGTTTTCACACTGGTTGCAGGAATGGAAAGGAGAGATCAAGTGGGTTTCCACATTCTTAGCATGAAAGTGTTAATATTCATACATACAACATTCTCAGGAGAGCTTCTTCCTGAAGGGGTTCCATACACTTGTTTTATCACAGAAGGACTTGCCTTGTATTTGCAAATGTTACTGATTTACTTATTTTCCACTAAAAGATGCATTAGATTGAAATGATCTAAGAATAAGACTGAATGCATACTGAATGCCCTTATTTCCTAAATTAAAAAAAAGTCTATTAAAATCAATAACAAATGTTCTTTATGAAACAGATAGCAATAGAAATGAAAATTTACAAAAGAATGCACTTTACAATGAAGTGGAGCATACTCTATCTGTCCTGGGTGTAAATGCCACTTGTGCATGGAAGAAAAGGCGGAAAATAAATCTTTGAAGAATCTGTTCTTGTAGACTTCACTTTTGGGGACTTTCAGTTGAATCTGTTCTCAGCATCTGATCACCCGACTGAATCTGGATTCATACCTGGAGTTATTTACAGCAGCAAAACCCCCCCAAACCTGGGAGAAGTGTTAAGAAAATACCTGCTGCTTCTTGCACTGGTCTGGAAATAAACTTCTGGGTGCTGAGCAGTGACCCTGCACTGACCATCACAGGAATGGCTTTTCTTTGGGGAGAGAGTTGTGCCCAAGCATTTTGGGAGCGGAGGTTCCACTAAAGTTCCTCTAAAGTTCCGTAGCATTTTCAGAAATCCCAGACGAGATATTTAAGAAGAATGACAAATTTCATGCCTGCCTTTTGTGAAGCTGTTTCCTGTGAGTATTACCCATTGAACAACATGATTGCTGTTTCCATGGGCACTGCAGATGTTCCACATCTCTAGATATTTATTCATTTATGCCCATGAATTTGATGCTCCACAGTCAGCAAACTCTCCAGAGGCAGTTTGTTGGTGGTTTTTCGTTTGTTTTGTTTTTTCTTTCAGAGTGCATTAGGCACATTAGAAACAATCACACCGAGATTAAAACTTTTTTGGTATCATATAGTTAAAAATCCGACACTATTCACATTACTTTAAATGTCATTTGAAGTGAGAATGAAAGGACCCCTTAAAAAGCTTCTGCCCCTTCTTTCCTTTGTTTTGGCTTTGCTAAATTTTCACAGTACTGAAGCCAGGGTTGCATGAAACACTCAAATCTCTGGGAAATTCCTTCCTAAAATTCCACCTTTGGGGAAAGGGGGCCTTTGGGGAGATACATCCATTGTCATAATCTCCTCAGCAGGTGTGTGGGGAATTGTCCAGCCATGCAAAACAATGGATAAGGCTCCACTACCTGATCAGGACTTCAGAGAAAGTCCCCTGAGTAATTACTATGAAATTTTCCAGTGCTTCCAACGAGTGTTATATTTTAAAAGCAGCTGATCATATTTTACTTTGTTTTTCAAAAGAACACATACACCTTTTCCGAGAAAGCTCTTTGAAACAAGACAGCCTGTGGCTAGTGCTGCCTCAGCCCACAGCTGCAGCAAATATTCCCTGGCAACGACAGAAAGCAAATGTCCTTACTCTCAGCAGCACTTGCACCTTTGAGAGATCTCTTCTCAGAAGTAAACCTCCTGACCAGCTACTTGTTACATTTAGAAATGGGTGCTGGAAAAGACAGATAACATGTAATTCAAGCCACGCCTGGCTGAAAATCATGATTGTTAAGAATTACTTTTTTGATTTTTTTGAAACCTGATTCCAATCCAGGGAAGACCAAAGTCCATTTCTAAAAAGTTCACAGAGGAAAAAAACCATCCAAAGGCTCCAGAATTGTCCTGAGAAATTTGTACTGTAGGCAGAGCCAGTATTAATACCTGGGCTGAGAAGCTGGAGATCCTGAATTATAAATCAATTAAAAAAGAGCTGTTGACTGACTCTGCTTGCAGACAGCAGATGGGTAAATTACTGTGTAGCTACAAGCCATAGTGACTGGTGTAGAGAAAAAAGGTAGAGAGACCCATCAGCCAGGTCCTCAATGCAGAGATTTAGTTAGACCAAGGCAGAGCATAGGCCTAACACTGAGCAAGGAATGGTTGTTACTATTTGGATGCCCTCTGGGGTTCTCTTCTCTGTGAGTACCCAGCTTTGTACAACAATTCAAATAAAGTGTGTGTAGTGCCTCAGTCCTGGCATGACTTCATTGGAAATCTAAAAATGTAATTGATAACTTGTGTGTTTGATTATTGAAGTGTTATATTTCACTTCAAGTGCCTCAAGATTATTTTCCAAAACAGTTAAAAATCTCAAATGTAGGCAGAGAAGTACAGCTCTGCAAATCAAATGCTGGAACATTTCAGGATGGCACTGCTGCATGCCCGATAAGAAATACAGGAGCAAAAGGGAAAGTCCTAACTTATACTTAGGAAAGAGAGAAAAAAATGCCACAGTAATATTACTGAGCATCAATGATTAGAAAGGCAAGTTTGTGCCAAAGAAGACATTGCAAACAGAGATAAACCAGTCTCATTTTATCAGCTCCAAGTGTCACTTCAATAACTTCAGTTTCAGGGAACCATTCGCAGTTACAAAAAAAAAGGATACATAAATTTGTATATTTTTCTGATGGAAGAGTTGAATTTACAGGGGTCCTTGCCAAGATTCAGAGCAAGAATTCAGAATCAGCCTCCCAAAGCCTAACAAAATATTAGGGAACTACCATTAGAGAGACAAAGAAGGAAGGGAGAGAGATGTCAGTTCCTGGCTGAACAATTTATTTCCTTGATAAGATAAACATTTTGCTACTACCTGACAGATTAACCACCTATAGCTAGTGAGCACTCAAGAAGGCTAACTAAAGTGCCAAAATGTTTTACGTCAGGTTTTCCTTTGATCACTATCTTGTTTTCCCTTTTCCTCAGGTGAGGGCAGTAAGAACTCAGTGCGACAACTGCACTAATGCTAGGCAGCTTTCAAGCAATAGAAATAGATGCTCTGGGGCCATAATTCACTCCTCTTTATCATATCTTCATAGGAAAAATTCACTTAACAGTCAGCAGTCATTTTCTACTACATAAATAATTTTCCTTGTGGTACTCATCAATCACTTTAAGGAAGCAGCACTCCAAACAGTACACTGAATTCTGGCACATCACTTGCTTGCTCTGTGCAGAATAACCACAACAATACTTACATAAATGAGCCCAAATCAATCTCTTCCTTTGTCTTTTAGAAACTCACAGCTGTTTAATATAATGTAGTTTACTGAGACTAAAATATCTTAGATGAAGGAAGAAACCTCTTCAGGTCAATGCTCAGGCTCACCTGGCAGACAAATTGCTGGCACATATCATAGTGCTCCAGAAAACAGGAAGATTTCTAAAGAAATACTCCTGTAGTCACTATATATAAGTGAGTACCTGCTTCATCACCCTCTCCATATTCCCAATGATCATGTTCTTCCATAGCTCTGCCACAGTCAGAGGTTACATTGCACCTTCCAAGTTCCTTCACATCAGCTACAATCCATAGCACTCAGGAAGAGTGGCAGAGAGAGTGAAAGGTGTTGGCTGTTCAGTTCAGTCCCACTGCTCACATACTGCAGACTCCAGTCCACAGTGACACATTTTGGCCATACACAAGCACTGCTGGGGGTCAACACCTCCTGTCCCTTGACATTCCCCCAGTATTGCAGTGGAAATGTGTCTCTTGCACATGACTCAACACAGAACTCACTGGCAGAGATAAAAAAGGCCACGGATGCGCACCTTGTGTCATAATAATGCCAGAGGGGTAGAGGGCTTCCATCACCAGCTGTGGAATTATTTTGTTAGGGCCTAACCATGGTTAAAAAAAACCTACAGGGGTCCAAAAGGAAAAAAATGCTTCAGAAAAGAAAACTATATAACTGAAAGCTACAGATTAGTTTAACAGCATTCAAGAAACAGAGAGATCCGCAGTGTTTAATTCTGCTTGGTATGTCAGTTCCCTTGCTAAGAAACTAAGTGGAAATTAAATTGTCGGCTCAGTTTTAGCAAGAGTGCTCTTGTTAGGTGGAATTAATGTATGCATTTGCCTTATTGGTATTGCTTTTAATTTCTCTGTGACTTTAATTCCCCCTCTGAAAATGAGGATCCCTCTCATTTTCATTCCAGATCTGCATTTTCTGCATTTGACAAAGTAATTTCATATTTTCATCGCTGATTTTTAAATGCTTTTTCCTTATGTTGATGTTCTTATTTCAAGACTTCAAGGGGATCTTCCTTGAAAGGCTACTGACCCCACCAGTGGTCCCTTCTAACCTTAACCATTCTGTGATTTTCCTTAAGTCCTTCTTTTGAGGTATGCTACACAACAAGTTTCCTTTACTATTGAATGAGTGGGAATTTCCATCTGCTAATTTTTTGGGGGTTTTTTCCCCTTGTTTGTGGGTTTGGGGTTTTTTTTGCCTTTTTTTTTGTTGTTTGTTTTTGTTTTTTGTTTTTAGCACATATTAACACTAGGCAACAATAGAAGGAAATACAACCTATTCGGAAAAAAGCAGCATGTTGCTGCAAACTTCATGGAATTCAAACTCAAACTAATAGTACTAAATATAACTCAAATTAATGGTACCTTTAAGAAAGAAAGTGAGGGATCAAGGCACTCCTTATATCTATGTTACTAGGAAAGGAAAGTTCCAAGGAACTGAGAATTCTTCCTGACGAAGCAACTGAAGCAGCACTTCCTGCTTCAGCAACAATACCACAGAGAGCAAGCTATTTTACCTTGATTAGAAGCCTTTCAGGGAAAGAGAATTTGCCCCTAAGTGACTTGTTCCAACAAGCCTTAATTCTAAAATCTCCCCTCTTATACCAATTGCCTTGAATTAGAAAAAGATTATTCCCAGATTTTATATAATACCACCAATGTGGAAGAGGTCAAGATCTCAGGCTCAAGACTGCTGAAAGATGAGCTGAGTCTAGTATCTAATGGGAAAGATAAAAGTGTATTGTGTGTATTTATTTTTAGAGAGTAAAAAGTTTTCAGTTCAGATTTCCGAGCTTTTTTCCACATCCAAAAACAACAGAAGGAAATGAGAACTGCTCTCCCCAGTACTCTGCAAAAGCCAACAAAAGAGGCCATTGGAAGATGGACCAGTATCACCAGAAACAGCTGTTTCATGAGCCAACAGCTCAATGGGCTTAACAAATGAGAATGCCCTGCATGTAGCATTTTCTTTGTGCAATTCCCCACTGCTTTGAATTCAAACATAAAGACTGAAATCCCGTCTGCCGTGAATTGAATAGGGCAAGGATTTCTCCCTAAGGAGAGGTTTTTAGATAGCATGCTGAAGAGGGCTTACTGTATAGAACAAAAGCTGTCTCCTTTGTCTTTTGGAAAAGGATGAAGAAATTTTGCACAGAAGGTTACCTAGGACCTGACCTGGATGCTCAGTGGGAATTACAATTGCTGTAATAGTATTCATTATCTATTGATTCTTTAGCACTAAGTCTGAGTCATCAACCCACTTTTCCACCTCTCTATAAAATTTATACAATACAAACAACAATCCAAATAATTCTTTTCCTGTGTATGAAATATTTTAATTATAGATTGCATATAGAAAAAGTCATGGATTGCAAATGGAAAAATAAACACATTATATGTTCTCTCTTCCCTTTTAAAAGGTGCAGATCTACAGACATTATTTCAAGTCTATGTTTCTACTATATAGTATTTAATGAAAATGAGATGTTTGAGCCTGAGGATAATTGCTTTATGTATTTTTGAGAGAGAAAAATCCAAGAAAATTAAAGATATTAAAAACTAAGATCCAGATTTAAGAAGCTACTTAATCAGATATTTAATTTAAGCAGACATGGCCTTTTTATTTTTTTTTTTAATTTGAAGAGTCTTATATAATCACCTGACCACAGCCTGCAGCCAGGAAAACTTGAATATTTAAAGACTTAGTAACACTTCTGGAGTCAGGCATATAATTAAGAATATTTCCAAAGCAGAGTCTGCTACCAAAAAGGCCGTTGTGAATTTCCTTTATTATACAAAAATAGATCTGAATTTGGGCCTGCATCCTGCAATGGGACAACAGAGGGCAATGGTATAATTAATGTAGAAATGTAATGTTTGCAAGAATTCCTGTCTCCTCCCCAAATTCCTCATCCAAACAAGGAAAAAAAAGAGGAAAGGGTAATGTGCTATCAAATATGATTTGTGATGACATCCAACATGTGAGTGACAGAGCAGAAATAGGACTCAGCTCTTCTGGCCCCCAGTCAAGTGCTCTACCCTCTGCACCAAATGGTTTCACTGATAAACGTTGTGGCTACATTCAGTTGTCCTGAGAGAAAACAAAATCCTTGCTGAATTTACATTAATTTTGTTTCATTCCTACTTAAAACCAAAATCTCTTTTGTCTTTTTAGGAGTTTGAAATGCAAAGGTAAAGCTTAGCTCTGGGGCTGCGCCGTGGTGAGAGGAGACACTACACACAACTCAGAAGGAATTTACTCACAAATAAGTCGAAAGAAATACATATGACTTGAGGCATGAAGAGTGTTATTAAGGCAGAAGTGCTATTTGAAATTGGGAATCTCTGAGAAGTTGTGATTTTCTTTGTCTAAAATGTTGCTTGGCATTCTTGTCTGAACGTCCAACTAATGTGTGAGGTAATCCTCAGGTGCTACAGCAAGGTTTAGGGAAAGGACAAAGTGTGTCAGCTAAATCTTTGGATTCTTTTTCTTCAGAGAGTAACATCAACTCTTACATGTTACTTGAGAATTGTTTTTGGCACTGAGTTAATACATATATGGTCTCAATGCAGGATTAATCTGCTGCCAACCTGGCACACTGCTAGCACTGCTCTTGGCACGGGTTTGTAAATGAGGCTGCTGTGCACAGACAGAGTTTTTAAAGCCAGGAGCTCTTTCTGTTGGCTCCTCAGGATGGAGGTCTCACTGGGGCACACAGAGCTAACCTGTGCAGGCCACAGCTGTAAAAACCTCAAAGCTTGAATCTGAACTCATGGGAATAACTCTGCTCACTATGCTGGAGTTAAATAGACAGGGAAACCACTATTTGCTGAACATCTTGCCTATCAGACTTGCTGTCAGGCCCACATGAGTTAATTATAGAATGTTGTGTTACAGTGTTTACCAAGGACTATTAACTCTGCCAAGAAAACTGAACTAGAGAGCATGATAGGGTCCAGTCTTCCAGTGCCAACAACTAGCACCAATGTATGTGAGAATATAAACCTTCCCAGTCCAACAACATTCACTCAGATTATCCTAGAAGATAAACTCAACCACACACTGGAGGGAAAAAAATCCCATTTTAAAGTTGGAGAATAAAATAACTTGGAATGACAGTGAATTGTTCCCATATAGTAAAACATCACCAGCAGGAGTTTTGTATCTTGGTTCTTGCACGGCTTTGGATCTGCTGACAAACAGGTGTTTGAACTGGGACTGAACACAGGTGTGTCTCCATGCCTCTTCAATGGGAAGTAAGACAGCTCAGCTTCATCTGTCATTAATTTGAGTAACATTGTGTAGAAGAACTGAGAGAAAACTAGAAAGAGGTGCAGGGAGTTCACTTTCCTTGGAGCAAAGACTCTGGGACCTAAATTCTGCACAGTATTCTTGCAGTGACCATAAGGAAACTGTTCATCAGGAACTGCTTCTCTAGTTAAGGATGATACACTAGTATCTCAGATTCAACAATGTACATAAAAGTACATTTAAGCCTTAGCTGTACACTGAAATGATTTTCTGTTCATTAAATGTATAAAAGGATACACAAACATGCAGCCTTAAGTCAGTAACCTTAAGTCAGCCTTAAGTCTACCCACCTTAAAAAAGTTAAAAACATGACAAAACCCTTTCCCCAGTAGTAACAATTGTACAATCTGGTACTCAGTTTATCTCATACAGATTCGCCATTCAGTTCAAACAAGGTTTTGGGTAAAGGCCTGTGTGTGCAGCTGCAGCATTGCCTCCTTAAATCAACTCCTGCCATGCTGGTCTGTCTTTCAGAGTGCAGCCTGACTTGGCCCCATGGCCTGTGTGTGCAGCTGCAGCATGCAGTATGGAGCATCTCACCTAGACATTGCCAGAATCCCTGCAACTGAGTCAATGGGCTTATGCAAAGCTTATGCAAATGCCTCAAATACTTTACTAAGTACTTTACTCAAGTACTTGACTAAGTCAAGGCCTTTATCAGGAATGATAAATGTGAAAAACATAGACAGTAAGACAAGTCCATGTGGATTGAAGACACATGAAGACACTTCTCAGACATCGGGCAAAGTATTTGCATACATTACAGTGGCCTTTGGGTTGTGAGGATCAGTACTTTTCTAGTGCACATTATTGGACAAAAAAGCAAAATCATGGGGACATGCTTTACTATAAATGCAACAGGTGGTTTTACAAGGTAATTTATTTGCAATTAACTTGTATTTCTGAGTCCAGCTTTCAAAATAATGTCTCCACTGAACCTTACCTGTGAACTTTACAACCAAAACTTGGACTCTGATTTTGTGAAGACACCCTTCTACCTTGTGTAAGTTGCAGCATTATTAAAGCCCTGATAAACAGATAAATCCATGAAGGCATGGAAGAATTAATCCTTTTTTAAGTTACATGTGATTTCAAAACAAAATATGAAGTGTCTGTGGGCATTCTCAGTGGATCTGACAAACCCCACCAGTGCAGCTAAGGTAATTATTAACTGCCCATTTACTCCTACCACCAACTGCTGATTCAGTGGAAGACCACAGCTGGAGGTATTAGGGTAACTAATTCAAGTGAGGCATCCTAGTGGAGCTGGGAATCTGGACTCAGATTGTGTGACAAGTAAAACAACAAGTACATACGTGCTGACAGTGTGCAGCATTCCAACAGAATCTAGCAAGTCCCAGGGCCATCCATATGCTCCACCATATGTCTGTGAGGAGAGGGGTCCAGACTCACAGTCTCTGGAAAGGGTTGGTCTCTCAGGCTCTCAAGATACCAGCCAGGATCCCAATGTTGCTGTATTAATTGGTGTGTAAGCACCTGTATTCCTGCCAACAAACTACTGATTTCAGCTCAGAGGGTAAATATGTACCATAACCAACTGTTTGCTGATTCAAAAGCTGGCTCTCACAGGACAAGTTCTACTAGGGAAGAAAAGGTTGCTCTGGGCTGTGTTTCTTCAGAGCCAATTCAACCCCTGTGTATTAACCACAAAGAAGCTCCAGCAACAGAGATGTTACCATGTAGAAGAGCAGTACTGAACACACAGAGACAGAGTGGATTTTAACAGCCTAGCAAAGGGGAATACAAGTTTCAACTCACTCAGTAGATGACAGGATGCTTTATTTTGCCTTCTGTTCTGCTTTTCACTTATATTTTCCAGGGGCAATAAGCTGCCATGTATTTTCACATTTCAGTCCTACCTTATCACTGTCCACTGTGTTCTGTGATGTCCTGGATGCAATGGAAATGGTGTCAGGTTGACTGCTGCCATCCCCTTGGCTGTCTGCATCATCTATTCCATCTCTGCAAAGGACATAGCAGGGAAACAATGACGTTTACTTAACACACCACCTTAGAATGTGCACAGCTTTAGAAGTGGGTTTGAGAGGTGCAGAGTCAGCAGGGCAGAGTTGTCTTTGTGCTACAATTACCTCACTGATGCAGCCCATGATGTTATGTAGCTTGCAATTTGAAATTATGTCACCCTCAGCCACAGGATTGGGATTAGCACATAATCACATTTGTTGCTGGGAACAGGATGGCCATTGCTTGCATATTTACAGCATAGAAGACTCTGGTGCTCAGAAATAGCTCTGTAATCAGGATGTCAGGCAGAAATTTTCCTTCCATTAGATTTCTGCCCTAACTAAAAGCATTCAGCAGAGATCCAGACATTTCTTCCCTTTTGCTCCGTAGATATAGTTCTCCTAAATTTTTATTGGTCTCTCAAAGTAAACATTTCAATATTCAAACATACATATTTAGGGACAAAGAAAAAAAAAATTAAGATCCCTGTTCTGTACTAGAAAATTCTTGTATTGGTGCATATCTCCAGGAAGAAATGTCTGGATCCCTGCCTTGTTACAAGTCTCCTGGGTGACCTTGTTAACTTACACTTTGGATGCCTCTATAGGAAAACTTGGACTAAGAGAGGGATAAACTTCATGAAAAAATGGAGGTGCTTAAATTACAGGTGGCTTTTGGGAATGCCATGACAGAAAAAGAACGATTTGTTTTCTATAATTTCTAGTTAATCCAAGATTGAAAGAGGTTGACAAAAAGACATTAGTATTACTTCACAGGCTGAAATGAGTTTCTATTTGGTGATGAAACACAGATTCTCCACTGTAATAATATGCTATTATGATCAACTATGATTTTCATTGTCAAACAATTAAAAACACCAAACAGTGAAAAAAAAAATCCATTTTTACTCAAATGTGAAAAAGTAAAATCTACTTTAGGAAAGAACCATAACCTGGAATTCTGAAGAATTTTTGCTGTTTGTTTCTCTCTAATACTTTAGAGCATAAAATGAAAGATTTTGCACACATACCATAGAAACGCTTTCTAGCAACTTTTGCCAAGACAACATATAAAAAGCAAAGGAAATGAAAACTGTTTTAGAATATAGTAAAGAACAATGAAAAGCCCACAGACACTACACTGCTGCGGGCTGAGAAAACACTAGTGATTTCATGTTATAGGGAATGGCTGAGGTTACCTTCTACTGTTGTTTCGCTGCTTTGCTGGTGTCTTGGGGAGCTGAATTGGCTCTTTCAGAGCTCCCTTCAGATGAATAATCCTTTCTTGAATAACTTCCCGGATATTTTTGATCCATTCCTGTTTTGTTTCAATACTGGATGCCTAAATTTCCACAAGGCAGAAAGAAAGAGACTTTATCATGTTCTCAGCATGTCACCTCCTTTGTAGAAGAACTGTGGTCGGCGGATGAAAATGCAGGATCAACTCTTTGTCCTCTCTGCTCCACTACCTGGTAACCCCCAGAGAACTGAGAGCATTTTTACCAGACCTACTTAGCAAGCAACAGCAAAGCAGCTAAGCTCTGGATAAATGTATTTAATGCTGGCAATACAGCATGCTCTGTAAAGGGGAAATAGGTTATCGGTGCACAGCTGGGATTTCCTCAGACAAAACAACTATAACATGAATTCTTTGTTAGAAGGTCACTTGACAGAAAGGGCTGTCAGCTCTGGAGGTTTAAGGGATAGTTTGATTGCTAATAAACCCAGTGGCAAAGGCTGCAAGAGGAGATGCAATTCCAGCAGGGCTGCACAATTGCACTGTCCCAACTCATACTGAGGACTTAGAGCTGAATTGCTCCTGATGCAGGTGTGACCCCACTGAGACACATGGGAGCCACGTGAATATGAGGAGGAAAGAAACTGACCTCTCATTTAGTGCTCCCAGGGCCTGAACTAGAAGCTCTAAAGGCAGAGAAAACAACAGAAGAGACTTACTTTCAGCACCGTTTTATTGTCTGAGGATGGTGTTCGTCCAGACCACAAAGCAAATTTGCAGGGATCTCCTTCAACATGTTCAGTCACTCCCAGTTCTGAGGTCTAGTGTGGAGGAGAGATAATCAGAGATTTTATATATATGAAGCTTCATGAGTCCAGAAAACTTTGGACTTGTAGGAAGACGTGAGGAGGCTGGGATGGATAAGGGAATGAGATCTTATCTCTGCTTTGCTACACATAGATTAAAGAAAAAGAAAACCATTGGGGATGGCAGGGATGTGAATGGCTTGAGTGATCCTGCTTGCATTTCCCACCCACCCTTCACGTCTCACTATCTTAAACCTCTCCACACTGACTGGGAGCTGACTTCCAGGTGAGCCCTGTAGGACTCAGAGCCAGCCCTTCCAGGTGGCATGAGCATCCCCAACCCAGCATGGGGACTTGCGAGCCATCTCCCAAACTCCACTTCTACCTACAAGAAAGAACACCCAGAATATTTCCTTGCAGCCACACCTACCAGTAACTTGTTCTTGTAAACATATTTTGTGTGTCCTGAAGAATCTTTGATCTCTTTGCTAAACACCAAAGAGATTTCAAAGAGAAACAAATGCCTCTCACGGCCTTTCCGAATGAGAGACTTGGGATCCCACACTTGGAAGGAATCCTGAAGAATCAGCTCTCCCTGGACGTCCAGGTTCTCATCAAACCCTAAAACCACAAAATACATTGGCTTGTTTTCATTCTTGGGACCAGCAATTCCCAGAAACACCAGAGCAGTAAATAAGGAAAATTCCTTGAAATAAGAAGGTCTTTCTCTTTTTTAAATTCATATTCTGAAAGGACACTAATAGGCATCCATTGTCCCAGTGAAAATATTTTTCTTTTCCCTTTTTTCCTACTGCAGTGAGGCAATTATTTCACCAGAGGCAAATACATCATGTGCTAAATGAGACTGCTGCTAAAGTATAGTAGTAATTACTCTAAAATAAATATTATGAAGGTTTCAGTGGTGGTTAGGGTACACAGAACTGCATGCAAGAAATCTTGTGCATGTCAATACAGATTCAGAGGAATGTAGTGTGTGGGGTAGAAGTGCCCCACCATACCATGATGTCTTCCAGCATATCAAGAAACCTTCAAGGGACAGCAATGGCATGAGGGAACTACAGCCATGAGAGTGAAGGGGTGTGGTGTCTGTAAAAAGTGGTCTTATTCCGGGTTAAGTACTTCCAAGCTGCATGTCAAACATTTTCACATGGCTGAGGATTGCAGGACTCCCTCCCTCCACATAACTGGAGAGAAGGGAGTCCCCTAGTGCAAGGTGCCCTTCCAGCTGCTGCCTCAGCAGTTCATGGGTCACACTTCTCTCCAGAGCTGGGGACTGCTCTGCCACCAGCACAGGAGAGCAGCCCTGACCCGAGGACCCTGCTCCAAATATTCAGGAATAAAGTTTTATTCAGAAGACAACTCTCCAAGTGCTTGGCTATATATGAAACGCATATATATGTATAAATATATATATGGTCTTATTCCGGGTTAAGTAACGGTGGCCCGTCCACCGTGGTCAAAATCGGTACAATTTTGTCCAGCCCGGTAGAACACTGTCCAAACCGGTAGTACGTCACGGCATGACACGGTGGTATGGTGTGCGACTAGTAGAGATTCAAGAAAGTCATCCCTACTTCTTCATTATTGTGTGGTGCTGATCATCTCATGAGGATGGAATATCCAGATGTCATTTTGGGAACCCTTGCTCTTTACTAGACACCAGAGTTAAAACCATCTTCATAGTGTTTCTACCTATGGGTCAGTTTGCCCTCCTGCAATTTTAATTTTCTGGCCCTAATGTGCTGGCTAGCTACTGGCACCATTTCTTTTTTTTCACCTGTTTTAGTACTCTGCTTGTTTGTTGGTTTTCATTCAAGCCAGGCTGGAAGTTATTTTCCCAGGCCAAGAAAATGTTTGAGACAATAAAGCATCTCTGTCCAGAATAAATTTTTCAAGTTTTAGAAATACTTCACACATCAAAAACCCAATAAAAGACTTTATGCCAATCAAATTATTGTCTGTAATTTTAATTTTTAAAAAATAATAATATTTTTTAAATCTTTGGCATCATTATGCTAACATTTTGAAACACAAGCTGTTTTGATTCAGAAAACCAGAACTTTTGAAATGTTGAAACAGTATTTAGAAATGTTTTCATCCAATAATTGTCACGGCTGCCAGCAACTAAAATGATACTGATTCAGAAGGGTGGGTTGTTTTTGTTTCTTTAAGAGAGAATGTTGTTGCTAAATATATGTAAAATAATATAATATAAATATATATTATAAGTATAAATATACATATACATACATTGCATATATATATAGGTACATGTGTGTACATATATACACACAGAGAAGATACAAATAAAGTTTTTTTCCTTCCAAGACTTTTGGAGAAATATCAGAAAAGAGTCAGGAGGTACCTGAAAATTCTAATCAAACAACAGTATTGCTACAGTGAGCCTCTATTAACTTTGCACACAAGTTACAAGCAGGTTTTGTTTGTCTGTGGGTCCCTCCCCTGCCCTGGCCACTGGCCCATCTGCTACCTTCCAGCATGCTGACGTGCATCGCATCGTTGGCCTTCTTTGGGACACTGAGCATCACCTCCAGACCATCTTTGAGTTCCCCTTTGCCCTCCTCACAGCAGGTCAGCAGCTCCTAAGAAGCAATGCAGAACACCTATAAACAAACTGTGACCAACATGCTGGCTTTGTATCTGATTGTGTTACTTGCACATGCAACTGCTTCACTAACAGTGACAGGAGAAAGCTGAGCTGCAGCAAAGCCCGCTGTGGATGTTCACAAATAGTGAGGATCAAACGGGAATGAGTCTAAAACAAGACAAAGCAAGGTGCTCTCAAGTAAGACTGTGCACTCAGAAGATTCCTGGGGACTTGTGCTGCAGCCACCAGCCTGTTCAGCTGTGCCAGGCAGGTGGCAGGACTCCTGCCTGATCCTGCAGTGTGGTGAGCACTGCAGGGCAGGGAGGGCCCTTCAGGAAAGATTCACCTGGGGAGGAGAGCATGGGAAGGCTAAACCATCCCCATCACCAGATTGTTTGAGAAGTGAAGATTTGCTGTCCCATGGCACTCACTAGGATGTGGTAGATCTGTGTGTTGCTTCAGTAAACAGGTACGAAGCACAGATTTGTCAACATGTTGAATGTACTCAGTAAGTACCTTCCTAGTACACACAGCATATCACTCCTTTGATATATACACAGGAAGCTTTAAAGAGAAACAAGTATCATATCTGGTCCTAGCTTTTCAAAGTCAGAATCTGTCTCTTCCCCTATCCCCCAGATACTTTTTCTTTTCTGGCTTACTAGTTTTGAAGTAAACAATGGCTGGTTAAGTTAAAATTCACCTAGGTGCAAGGTAATGCAAAAAACCTGTAACCAATTTACAACAACCAAAAAAGTTTGTTGGTTTTTTTTTTTTTTAAATGGGAAATGTTAATGTTTCACTTGGAAGTCCTTGCTTTGTCTATGGAACTTTTCCCTGTTTTTTCAAACACAAACATGTTAGCTCCCAAACAGGATCCAATGCCAATGAAGGAGTCAAGAGTCAGTGAAATTTCCCGAAATTCATTGCTACTGTCATTGAAGCATTTAATCCAAATACTACATCACAAACTTAGCCAGGAGCAAAGTAAACAGTTCTGTCATCCTTTCCCATTTGTTGATTTTTAGGATGAAGTCCACTTGGATGCAAAAAATCAAAACCGAAAATCATATGAAAAGGATTTTTACTGGCTTGTTTTTCTTTTTCATTGCCATGTCCAGGCCAGGTAAGTAGGGGTAGCAGCTCAGCAGAAGCTGCTTAAGGGTAATGAAGCAGCTCCCTTAAGCACAAGGTAACTCATTACACCTGTGAACTGCTCTGCATGAGCTGATTTGTGCAGCTCACTAAGGGTACCTTCAGTAGGAGTTGATATTTTGTGATCCTCTGGACAGGCTTGATTAAGTAAGAAGAGATGGAGTTGGCCAGACCGTGTCTTTGCTGAATTTCCTAGGAGAGATAAAAACAGCAGTCAGTCATGGAAAACCATTAACCCCCTGCCAGACAGAACTGTAACTAATTTTAGCTCTGGATCCCTGCATGTCTATGTTTAGTTTTTTTAACTCCCCTTAAGCTCACGTGCAAGTAAGTGTGGCTTCAGAGGATGGCAATAAACTACAGAGTCCCCCTAAGGCCACTTAAACTGCAGGGGCCCTCTGAAGTCAAGCTAAGGCTCTGCTGAGTAAAACTACACAGGCTTCAATTTAAATATGACTTACCTGTCATATCATCTGGTTTCCCCAAGCTATGAAGGCTGAAAGCAGAGTCTTAACATTCAATTAAAATGAAGTGACATTAAATTAAATTGCAAGTGTAGGGTGTAATTTAGCTGTCTAAACATAGGCATCTAGTTCCATTTGAGACCTCTGGGGTAGCTGAAATATCCCCATGTGAATAACAGGTCTGATGCAGTGCTGAGAGGCCTATGCTACTCTGAGGTGGCACCGGAGGGACAGGAGAGACACCCTTAGGATACCTGTTACAGCACTGAATACTTCTGTTTCACCACCTCAACCTCAACCCAAATGTCTGTGCTGATCAGTGTGATGGGCTCATGTATTTCTGCAGGCGTTACTGACAGGCACCTGGTGGGGTCTGCAAAGGGCCCAGCTGCCTCCCTCCAACTGGTTCCAGGGGGAGTTAGGAGCTCCTGAAACCCCTGCAGGACCCTAATTCACATATTTGGCCATCTAAAAGACCTCAAACTCATGCCCTAAAGGAGCAGATTTTCTGCTGAAATAGAACAGGTTGGAAACCCTTCTATCTCCACCAGGCCCTGGAATGCCTCCCCTTGCTCCTGGCCATCAGGAAATCCTTGGTTTTTAAGGGGGCAGATGGCGAGGGGAATGGGACTTTTCACCAGCTACTGGAGGGTAAATTTGAGACTGTGAAGGGAAGAAATTACAGAAGATGAAGAGGGAACAGCTGCCAAGAACAGAGATTTTCTTTTTGAATACAGTCTGATTTTCTTCTGAGTACTAGGGAGGTTACTGTTTCTTTTTAGCTCCAGTGTTTACGTTGAGATGCAAAAATATCCATTTTTCACACAATGTACCAACAGGTTTTGGTTTTTTTTCTTTGTACCGAGCAGGTTTTTTAAAAAATCTCTCTGGTGCCCTGAACAAGCTCCAAAAGGGAAGGGGCTCTGTTTGGGGGTTAATGGAGTTTGCGTGAAGCTGAGTCATGGCTGGCTTTGCACAGGAACTGTGGCTGCAGAGTATATGGCTGGGACTCAATTCGTAGCTGCAGGAGCCAGCAAGGCCTCAGCCATGTCTGTGACCTTCCTGGAGCTGGCAAAGTACACTTGTTTTTGTGGGATCCAAGTAACAAAGTTAGCCCTACTCCTTCCTCCCAGCTCTCTAAACAGCAGGGCATGCTCTCAGCAAGATGCCTCCTCTTTGGGCATTTCCCTGCACTGCCAGGGTGATCCCTGTGCAGAGACACAGTGGGTGGTGGAATGACATTTGGCCCTTTTGCAGCAACAGCACTGCTACATGGCAATCAGACAAGTACTCTGCTGGGAAGGGACGATCTCCCTGCAGCTCTTCCCTCTGGTCCCTGAAGCACTGGAGTAAGAAGGCAGCCTGCTGGAGTGTGTCTTGGGTCGGCTTTGTAACAACTGGAGAGGTCTGGACTTACTGTGGGTGGCGATGGAAGCGAGAGAGGTGTGTGCAGAGCAGAGCCCAGCAGTCTCCCACACCTCTGGGAGCACAGAGGTATCCAAGCTTTGGAGCAGCTGGCAGGTTTCAGAAGCAAGCTGGCCACAGGGCTCTGGGCTCTCTACCTTGCCCTGCTTCTTTAAAGCAAGCTCATTTCACACTATAGTTCTTCACCATGTCTCATCACTAGATACAACTTTAGTTATTCCTTGGGTGGAAAAGTGTCCCAAGGGCTTGGAAGAAACAGAGGTATCTGACAGGCACCATGTGCTGGGAGTTGTGTATTGCAAAACAGATGAGCTGCAGAGCAGGATCAATGTGTAGTCTTACATGCAATGACAGAATCCCAGACAAACACCAAAAATAACCTCTGTGTAGGGCAGCACAGGACTCTCAGAAGTCCTGGCATGGACAACATGTAGACAGAAATACCTAAGTAACAATTTCATACCATAAGAACTGCTGAATTTACCATCAAGCAGTGATAAAGTGCCCAGATTTTGTATCAAATGTCTAAAGAAATTCACAAATTTAAATGTCATCTAATTGTGTACAGTTGGTTGGTAGGAGAACAAACCACACTCTGAACTGGCTGTACAGACCAAAGATTTGCTAAGTAGATGCTTCAGCTCTAAAATTCACATGAAACATTAGGTTTTATGATGCATGACACAAATCTGATGAGCAATTTCAGAAAAAAATACTAATAAGGAGAAACTGAGCCCCTGGTTGTGCACCTGCTCATTTCCTAGGGACACTCCAGATCAGTGGTATAGCTGTCCAAGAACCATCATCCAGGCAGAAACACAATGTTCTGCAGTGCTACCAAAGTCAATGAGCTTTACCATGTTCCACACTGGTCATGCGAGTCAAAAGTGCCCTGTAGCTTCTTGGATATAAAAACCATCTTTTCCAAGACTTAAAGCAAAAAATATTCAAAATAACACAAGCATGTAAATGACTGAACTAAACTCTCTCCCGAAGACAAAAACTTCCTTAAATAATCAATACAGTGATTTCCACCAATTGAAGCTGAGAGTTAACACATGTTGGTAGTCAAAAATCTACCTTGCTAGCCTGAAGTAAATTGTATCATGAATATTAGAAATTGCTAAACGTGGTCAGCACATCATTTAGCTTTGAAACTATGGAATAAAGAACACAGTTTTAACTAACTCTGAGATTATTAACAAGACAAATGCAAAAACTGAAAGAACTAAATTAATAAGTCTACTGCAGTTATATCAGAATAAGTACCCTAGTTTAATTCCCTATGCAATTTCCATCTAATATAACCATACCAACAACTTCTGAATTTTATAAACAAAGCACAATATGTGGGGAGGGAAGATGGTAGTTTTTATCCTTTATTAGACTAATGCTATAGGATAAACTAGGAAAGTTTTATACTTTAGAGTTTGTGCATATTTTTTCACCTGTCTCAACTGATGTAATAAAAGAAACTATTTTTCCCTACATAGATGGCTTTGTTTATATCCTTAGAACATCCCAGCTCTCGCAGCATCACTAGTAATTCTCTTCATGGTTTCCAGTAAGATAAGTCAATTCTAATCAGCTAACCCATGCAATGAGCCCTGAACCTGCATGGACTTTAAGGGTTCAGATTGCTGAGACCTTGTTTTCAACTCAAATGTCTTTCTATGACAGTTTATGCAATTTGAGGGTTGTACACTTGTGATCTTTAAGCAGACTGCTTACTAAGGGGTGTTATTCTAGATAATTGACTCTCACCACCAGGGTGTTTTGGAAAATTCCAGGTTCTGCCTGGAAGAAGAGAACCAGCCATTTCTTCTGTATTCCTTGTGTCATGTGCTGCCACTCAAACACTGCAACTCCAAGATCAAGATAATAAGGATCTACAGGTACTTAGCATTACATTACTCACTCAGACTGGGTAACTCCTTGAGGATTTTTTGAGGGATAGCCAGCTTTCTCTTTTTGCACAGGCACCACTGGGTAGCCCTGCACTGATGGAAGGCAAACATTCTCCTTTGCAAAACAGCAGATGCTGACACGTGAACATTCCCTGTTAAGCAACATCGGTCAGGTTTCCAGCCCATATAGGGAGCTGGAGTGGAAAACCTTATCAGAGAAAAGACTTTTAACCTGTGCAAACAACACTGACAGGCACATAGGGCAGCTCGAACCCTACACGAGTCACCGACCAGTACAAACCATTCAACAGGCTCAAGCGCCACCTCCTGGAAAATCCCCCTCAGTTCTATTCTACTTTTAGGCCATTTGGTAACAAGGCAAAAAACGAGGCAAAAGAGAAAGTTCTTAATCACTTTTTTTTCTGGCTCATGTGAGACCTTTCATTGTCAAGTGTGATTGAAATGCTATAACCATTGGCAGATACAAACCCCAGAGGAGCTGATTTATGTCAGCTGCCAACCACATCACAGCTTGGATCCTACTGAGTCGTTTCATTTGCAAACAGATTTTCAATGCTTTGGAAAAGACATCTTAGCACGTTTTGTTTTTTTTTTTTAAAAGGCAACTAATTAAAGCTATAAGGCAGCAGAAATGCATGGCAAAATGGATGAGGCTCCAAAAATAGGAGGAAGAGCTTAGTTTAAAGGTACTCAAAAAACTTTTAACATTTTTCTCAGCCTACGAATTTGGGATTGAAGCCTAAAAATGTTTCTCACCGGGTGTAGTGGCTGCAATGGAAATAGTCTAATTGCAGTCAATGGAGTTTCTCACTAGCACAATGAAGCAAATGTGTAACAGGCTGGGTAAAATTTACAGAACAGGAGGAGAGGATCTTGTTTTGAACTTAGAGATTTCAGGTCATAAAATATAATAGAATCTGCCTTACGACTAAACCCAGAAATAGAGAGTACATCTAAACCAGATTTTTAGAAGGGATTTGGTCTGAAAAATGCACAAAAGTTCTCGTAAGAATGTGTGTCTCCATTTAAAACACCTCACCACGCTGATGAAGATCACACATCACACCACAGCCTATCAGTTTTCACAGCATGTGATACTTGCAAGTGGAATGAAAAACCCAAATGCCAAGGCACAGAAAGGAACCCATTGTTCAAATGTAAAGAAGAGGTGTTTCAGCTGCACTGGGTGTGTGGAAGGAAAAAGGCAATGGCTGCTTACATCAAAGAAAGTCCCTGCGTGTTCCAGGATGAGCTGGCTGGAGTCAGGCTTGTTTTTGCAGTAGGTGACATACATCTGAAATTTATCTGCCTGTGAAAACAAACATCAAAAGAAAAGCAAGATAAGCTACTTCTCTGCTCCCACAGTCTTTTATTAAGGCTCACCAGGATAAATAAAGGTGACAACACCCTCCCACACCTCACTCCTCACCAAGCAACACAAGGATTGTAAATTAAGAACAGAGGATTTGGAAGTTCATACCTTGCCTGAGCAGTTCTGAGGGCTATGGGAGGCTTTCTTTAACAAGTATCACAGAGGGAAAACCTAAAACTTTAATCCATCTATAAAATAATTTCTAAGAGCTCTAATGATGTTACACAGATTGTATTCAAGAGTCTATGGGTTTCAAAACCCAGTCACGAAGTGTTGACTCTATCATCTACTTGCAGATAAATCCAGGGTAGAAACTTTGGGCAAGTGACTCACCTAGCTTAAGTTGGCTTGAGCCAACATTTTTCACTTGAACTTTGTGACATCCAGTCCAGACTTGCCTTTCCTACCTTCGTTCAGATTTAAATGGGTCAAATTTTATGTCATGCTAGGAGTGTTTTGCCATTTATTTCCTAATTTATTTACTTCTAAGACAAAATCAAAAGCATCTGTGCACTCCTACCTCATGTTACTGTACTCCGGTCTCAAGAAGAGGCAGGCAAATAAAAGAGGAGGATGGTTTTCTTTTATTACTATTGCATTTTTTATTCTAGGTATCTGAACCAACAGGACCCTGCAACTGGGCAGGCAGCTTTGTGTGTATGTCTGTAACCACACACACAGCTCTGGGCATGTACTATTGCTGAGATGATGCTGTAGTATCTTAAAAGTACCATGAAGATTTTTCACAGAATGATACATAAATGCATCCATTTTTCCTAAATAAGTAACCTCTTCTTTGTAAACAGTATTTCTGAATCCATTTCATCCATCAATACTTGTGACATGTTTTTGAATTAAAAACATGTTTGAAATCATCCAAACATGGTCATTTTTTGATAAATGAAAATATTCCAGAATGACTCTAAACCAGTAATTCCTAGCTCTGAAATATGAATGAAACCATCAGAGAAAACACAAAGACAGCCAATTTGACTGATAAACATTTTGAAAAAAGAACAGTTTTCACACAGATAAATTACTTTATCCAATTCTGAGAGCTTCCTACACCCACAAAGATTCTTAGCATCAAGATTTCAAAGTCCTGTTGGAAATCATCCTGCCAGTGGGTAATGGAATGAGAGAGCATGGTGGCTTAGAAGTTTGACTTTAATTTCTGGAGAAAAACATTGATAGAATATGTTATTCATGCTTCTGTAAAGTTCCCATGGCATGACTAAAATTCCTTAAGGAAGGTATATTAAGATTTTAAATGTCTGTCCTCCCAGGGCCTTTCACAGAAAAATGAAAGTCACCCCTAAACACAGGTTTGGTTTGACATGTCCTGTTAAACAGAAACCAAGGAGGTAAAAGTTGTGCTGGTCAGTGCAGGACAAGGAGAGAGGCTCTGGAAAGCCTTCACACTCCTGCTCAGGAGAAAAGTTATGGGAGCAACCTTTCACCCTGGGACAGGTGGAGGACAAAGCAGTTCCAGTTCCAGACTAGCTCCTAATCTCACTTATCACTAAGGACCTAACCCTTGCACTTATTCTCAGCTTGTTTCCATCTGTGCTGGAGGAATCAATTTGAATGAATAACGAGAAGCAGCAGCTTCATTACCCAGGTGACGAAGCAGTGGCCCACGTCCTCAGGCAGTTGTTCATATTTCTCTAGCTCTTTTAGAAAAATGCTGAAACAAGAAGACACCAGTGTAATCAGTTACAGTCAAATACCCAGGAGATGCAGAATAACCAATGAGTTAATCAGTGCTAAAGATCAATACTTGTATCTTGATTATGAGGCTAATCAAGCATCCTGCCAATGGAAAAGGTGTCTCTTGCCAAGGTATGCTTTGCTTTTTGAGTAGTCATGCTCAACTCCACTAGAGAGGGAAAGGTGGCAATCCCTAGTGGAGATCAGTGTGTTCAGGACTTCAAAGTGATAAACAAGAACATGAATCTTCAAAGAGTTGTTGTGTAGTGGTTCAGTGGAAAAGCAAAGAGAGAAGATCAAAGCTTCCAGTTTTCCATCACAAAACTCAGGACACAATTTGAGCAAGCTCGACATTTCATAGGTAAGTAGTAAACTCCTCAAATACAGATTTTTTTAATCAACTCTCTCCCAACAACTTGTACCTATTTGCAGATAGAGCCCCGTACAATGTCTGGGTGGAAAGAGGAATGTGAAACAGAGGTTCCAGGAGAAGCAACTCTGGTGCTGTTGTGTGAATGTTCTGTTTCCTTAGCTGACAAAATTACCAGGGTTGGAAGAGGCTTTCGAGATCCTCCAGTCTAACTGTCAGTGCAGCAGCACCATAATCACCCCTAAACCACATCTCCAAGTGCCACATCCAGACACCTCCTGGGCAACTTATTGCAATGCCTGACCAGTCTTTCAGTGATTTTTTTTTTTTATTAATGCCTCATCTGAAAATCTAGCACAATTTAAGGCCATTGTCTCTCATCCTTTCACTTCAGACATGGCAGAAGAGACTGACCTCCCCTTTCCTACAACCACCTTACAGGTAGTTGTAGAGAACAATGAGGTCCTCCCTGAGCTTCCTCTTCTCCAGACTAAACACCAGTTTCTTCAGCTGCTTCTCCTGAGACATGTTTTCATGTTTTCACCAGCTTTACTGCCCTTCTTTGGACATGGATTCTGAATCAGGCTGGAGGATGCTTTAACATCACCAGCAAAAGGACAAGGCTGTGGAGGACACTGGTAGAGGTGATGGGGGGAAATTGATTTTAGCATTGCTAGAAGTTTTAGAGGAACAAGGATTATGCAGAAGTAGCAGGCTGGATGAGGAGGGGTCAGAGAAAGGAGAAACGACAGCAGCAAGGAGCTGTGGGGCACAACTGAGTGTTGAAGGGATTGTAGCTGGCAACAGGACAAAGTCAAAAAGGAGACTAATCAGATGGCATCAGTCAGGGTCATCAAAACAAAAATATTGCACCAGAGGGAAAGTGGGCTGGCAATGGGGTGATCCTAACATAGTTTTAATGGGAGGAGAATATTTGCTTGTACGACAGGGCAAGTTTTGTGGGCTGGAAGTCAATTTTAATGCAATATGTAGTTTGAAACTACTATCCTGACATGCTTTGAAGCTACTTGCACAGAAGCATGCATATGGCAGGCTCTGCTGGGCCATATTTACATGTGCATTTATCTGGCTGAACCACTTAAAGTCTCCCAGAACTTGAACAGGGAAGGATCTTCTGATTTGTTTTTAAAACCATTTTGGTTTTGATGTGTAATCTGAAGACAGATTTGAAATTCAGACTGAACTTGTGTGATTCAGCACTTCTAAATGTGTAGCTATAACTACTGTTGCATTCACATTATAGCACAGAAACAACACCCTCTAAGCTGATCTGGTACACAGTCTTAACTACTGTTAGTTACAAATTAAATACAGAATGTCTTCAAGAAGTGGCAGAAAAGCTACTCATTAACCCAGCTCATACCACCAATTCCATTATTCCCCTTTGTGTTTTCCAAGATTATATTTTTGACAGGCAAGAGTCCAGATTAGATCTAGTGCTGTGAAGTGGAAAGCACGTATGGGACTGGGAGTCACTGGTACCCTATGACTATAATATTGTTAATCAGCTGAAGATGAAGTTTAATTTTTGTAGAAGAAACAAAACAAGAAATCAAACATGATTTTACCAATCTGGATCAATTACTTTACACTTTTGTGTGCATTGTACTGTAGGTGTTCTCCACAGACACCAAGCAGGTGCACATGCCTTTGGTTTCCTTAGTCGTCAACCATTAGCAGAACTGTTAGGAAAACCTACTTGTTATGAAAGTCATATATCTCCTGAATATTGCCAAAGATGATGTGTTCTTTATTAAGGATCCCAGCTGGTATTTCTTCCACTCCACTCGTCATTTCCCAAAGGTAAGTCTGGAAGACACCAGAGATTCTCAGTTTTGTGAATAAAAGCAGTGAAAAAAATAGACCTCCCTGGTTTATTGCCAAAGGCATGGGCTGACAAGGGAACTATGTCCTTTGAGATTAAACAAACAAGCTAAAAAAAAATTTCCAGTGCTACAGAAAGCTCTCCAGAGAAATTCCAAGTACTGACACTTAGAAATTGTCTGAGGAAAAAGCAGAAACAAGTCAACAACACCTCTCTTTGCTGTCCACCTGATGGTGTCCAAAACCAACTGAAAGATAAGCCAGATTTGCCACTTCAAGATCATTAGATACATAAAAATATCTTTTTGACTGCAGGAATGAGAAAGCTAACAGATTTCACTGAAACAAACTCTGTTTTTTCCTTGAATATCACTGTTCCTTTCAGGAACCCCCTGCTGTACAGCTAGGCAAGATATTAGTGGAAATACAGATCTTTTTCTAGTACAAGATGATTCAAGGGAATAGATTTGATATATGGAATATATATGAATATATGGATCCTACTGAGTCCCAGTGCCTCACTCTGCAGGGGTGAGCCCAGCTTTGCTAGTCCAGGCATCCCTGGAGGTGCAGACACAGCCAAGAGTGGAGAGCACAGGGCACAGGTCCTGCCAGTGGGAGACAAGCTCCCACTGCTGCCCACACAGCTCCCACCACCAGCAGGACGTGGCTCTGCAGCAAATCACCCACGGTGGTACCTTCACCCAGTCCTGCCAAGGTGAGCCTGTGCACTAAGTGAACATCACCACTGCAAAGGATAACGTGCTCCCAGGAAATACTGGAGACTTCCCGGGCTCTAACTTACCTCTAAACATTCGTGCAAATCCCTGACATAAGCTTTTTCTGTCTGAAGCAGCTCANAAGAGTGGAGAGCACAGGGCACAGGTCCTGCCAGTGGGAGACAAGCTCCCACTGCTGCCCACACAGCTCCCACCACCAGCAGGACGTGGCTCTGCAGCAAACCACCCACGGTGGTACCTTCACACAGTCCTGCCAAGCTGAGCCTGTGCACTAAAGTGAACATCACCACTGCAAGGGATAACATGTGCTCCCAGGAAATACTGGAGACTTCCTGGGCTCTAACTTACCTCTAAACATTCGTGCAAATCCCTGACATAAGCTTTTTCTGTCTGAAGCAGCTCAGCCATAATGAATCTGAAAAAAGGAAGTATTTTAGGTGTTTTGGATATTATCAGCATTTGTAAAATGAACAGAAAACAAAACATCCTCCTGTTGCCTTAATAAGGGTATTTCCACCCTAGACCTTCATCTGCCTTACTTTGTACCTTTCAGGTCCATGACCAAAACACCACTTCATGTATCCCAGTCTGTTGCAGGGTTATTTTCTAAGTATCTTTTCTGCATAAAATCCTATTAAGTTGTATTTCTGCAACACCGAGTTGGGATTTACAATCTACATGCCCATCCTTAACAATCAAGTTTTTTTCCCCCATCAGTAGGGACTTGAGATTCACCAACAACACTTGGATCTTTGCTGACAGCCAGTAAGGCATCCTAAAACTCGAGCTTCAGTGGCAATACAGATGGATTTTGGGAGACACCACTATTCTGAAAACACTTCAGCAGCTTAGTATCTGACCAGAAAAAAATCCTGATAATGGGCAACCCAAAAATGGCATCTGTAGTGCCTGAGGCTGGACACCTCAAATTTGAAATGCCCAGTGTTTTGAAAATGTGCCATAGGTAGAACAAGTGTAACAACATTTCTTAAAGTTCAAATGGTTTCTTATCAAAGTTCAAGTGGTTTCTTACCAAAGTTATACACTGTAGTGATGATTTCAGAGGTCTGACAGGACTGTACATACAAATACTTTTAAGAATATTCTTATACAAAAATTAAGACAAAATACTGTGAAAACAGGCTGTTTCTAGATTTAAGTGCAACAAGCATTCTTTGAGTATTTCCTCTAGTATGAGCTATTTCCAGTTCTCTCAGTTCTACACCCATCAAAATTTGAACCTAAACTTCAAATGTCACTGAATTCCTGTTAACTCATCTGGTTATCAGTGAAGTTTACATAATACTTAAACATCTAAAGATGCTTTCTAGTTTTTCCTGTTTATGTTACTTTTCACATTTAGCCATAAAGAAATTAGTATCTCTATGATATCAGGGTTAATTCAAGTGCTTGACTCACTGCTTTCCCTTTCCAAAAGTAACTTCTGATTAAAACCAAAAGAAATTCAACCTGTATCTTCTGAAATTCTCTACCCAAAAGTAACAACTTCTGCCCTACATCTGACTTATCTCAATAGCTCTGCAACTGGAGGGAGTTAGAGGACTGTCAGTCAGTTCTGGTCGTGCACATAATATAGAATCACTCTTTATCAAATAATGTGCCAAGGCAGGCTGTGAGCATTTGGGACATACTCTTTCTTTCTGGCTGACTTCCTTTTCTCTTCATTGACTTCATGATTTGCATCTCGCAGCTTTACTTCCCGGTCTGAAAGACTTGCTGGAATAATATCCAGTTCTAGGTCTTTGTTATCCTAGGAAAAAAAAGGTACATATTTTAAATTCGTGGTAATCCTACTGTTGTGCCAAGTGCAGCACATTCATGAGATCAAATGGGCAAGAAGGGATAAAAGTAAGACAGTGTCAAAAATAAAGAAATTCAGAGAGAAGTAGAACTACAGTGAGAATGGAGAAGAAAGTGAGAGAGATCTTAAAAAAATATCAGCTATGATTGTCTTCACTGTTACTCCTATCTAGGAGTAGGTTCTGATGAAAAACGTCTGAATTTTACCTTACTCCTTTACATTTTAATTAGTTGCCTCATTTTGGACTTCAGAAACAGCAATCTGATAAAGTAGAGCCTCTTGCAGAGACAATCCCAATTTTCAGTGGCCATTTACCATGGAAATACAAACCACAGTCTGGAAAGGTAACTCTGTGTAATCCAGAGACCCTACCAGGAACAGTGCCTTTGAAATATCTGAGGGTATGAGAGAATTTATTCCTTTATTGATACGTAATTTCGAAGACTGAAAGGTTTTCAAGTGTTTCTGCTTATGCTCTCCCCCTTAATAGTACAGCCAGAGAATAGAAAGAGGTTTCTCTAATTTCTGTTTCTCTTGTGTTGCTGTATTTCAATTAGAAGAGCTCAGAGATGAGGTTGGGGATGACTTCTTTTTATGTTAGTTAATGGAAACTTACAGTCAAAGATTGAGTTTGACTCAAAATAATGGTGTGGGAATAGGATCTATGGTTTATACTAAAATTAATACAGACTTGAATTCAAATAATGTGTTCCCCTCTCCTTCCCAACAGCTGTATGATCTCCTGGAAAATGGTGAAAACATTTGTTTAGAAAGTATTTCTGATCTTCATCTGCCTCCTCCCCATATCACTGACCTGCCACAGAAAAACCCCTTCTCTTCAGCAGCAGTTCTGAGCTTGGCTAGGTAGGCTGGCAGAGTTTTAAGTGTTTCTAATGGGCCCACAAAAACCTGCAGCATTCATACCATGGCATTCACCTTCCCCTGACTTTCAGCTTTGATATGGACATGATCTCACAGTACCTCTGTATTGATTCCAAGGGCTTTTTCCAGGGAGTAGCGGTATTTCCCCATCCTGAGAGAGAAGTCTCGGTAGCGTTTGTCAACAGTGGTGACCCACTTCCTAATTTCAGTAGCATGTATATGTCCTTTCTCTACAAAGCTGTCAGCCAGCTGGATGAGGAGCTTCACTTTCTCCTTTGTTTGCTGCCCAAAATAAGGTCCTTAGTTATTTCATTTGCATTGTTATTTCATTTGCATCGTTATTTCATTTGCTTTTAATTCACACAGCAGTCAAAAGCAGCTCACAATTTTTTATACATCATTAAAGAGTGCCTGAACTTCATCTTATATAGAATCAGACACTTTACACTGCCCAGTAAAACATGAAAGAAATGGTATTTTTATAAGGACACTTATGAAGCTGCAGAAGATAGAAAAAGTCAAGTTTTGACATTTGGTTTGGCCAGAGAGTTACTGAGATCAGAAAGATTTTCAGTTATGGCTTAATTTGAGTGTAACATCAGTCTGGGAATGACATACATTTACCAGATTGCACATAGCAGTGAAAATATTCTAGGTCAGCAGTAGGAAAGTGATTTATTAGAGCCCTAGGGAGCAAGACTAGATGTGTCAGTGTAAAGAACAGCCAGTAATGGTTAATAAGGAACAAGGCATAAAATTCAATCCTAGGCTAAGTCAAGAGTTGAAATAGTTTGGAAATTTCAGGATGAATTGGGATTATTGTTACAAAAACTGAAATATAAAAATTATGAACTTCTGATAAAAGCTAAAATATTAAAATTATGAACAGGAATATAATTTCAGGTGGACCAATTATGGTGCTTAGAGTTCAGAAGTAGTTAAAAGAACGTTGTATGTGCCCTATCTGATGAAATTAACTTCCATTCACTGCTACTTATCTCACACATTCAGAAACATGCAAGCTAAGCAAAAAGGAGGAGACAAGAACACCACAGAGCCTGTGAATCAAACCCATGCAAGCATGGGCAGCCTAATGAGGAATTTAAGGATTACAGAAGATCAATTTCAGGACACAGTGAAATGCAGCTACATAATACCAAAGCCATGGTCTTGCTGCAGTCCAACTTTGCAATTTACATCCTTATCAGTGACTGTTAATACCCCTGTGGATTCACTCTCTATGAATTACCTATGGTTTGAATTAATTTGTCTCAAGCAGATCCAATCACCATTCCTCTGTAAACCCCATCAGATTTCCCGGAATTGCTCCATAGAAATTAACATATTCTTGGTAATATAGTTTTGTATTCAAAAATATTCACCCCAGAGTTTTAAAACTCATCTATTTAAAGTACTTCATTGGGATCAGCAGATTATTTCTAAGAAGATAAATGATCATCTGTGGTCAATACAGCTAGAATTAGTGAAGCAAATTGTAGTCTTGATGACAGAAGAAAAAGACTAGGATGTGTTCAGATCAATTAGCTACTCTATACCATTCTGGAATGATTGTTTGAGGATGGAATTAGGGTATGTCTCGTTAGGTGGCTGTGAGCTCTGTTTGCAAATGGGCTTTCTCTTCCTTCTGATCAGAATAAAAATGTTCCATAACCAGTATAGAGCATATTCTCCACCAGACCAAGATGGAGAAAACCTTTTTGTGTCTATGTCTTGCTAAAAATGACAGATCACAGTTCTCAAAAGACATTTATCTTCTGGGCTAAGAATGTTAGAAGGCAAATATAAAATCAAGAAGTATTAGAGATTTAAGGCATTGAAACAGGACCATAAATACAGACTAAGGCAGATGGCATAATTAAAGTCACTGTTTACCTTGGCAGGTATTCTGAATTCTCCATATTCCTTCAGGAGTTCCTGAGTTTCTTCTGCTGATTCCCCTGTGGAGTTGTGAGTAGAGAGGTAATATTCGCCTGTTTCTTGGATCCAGTCTAAGGCCTGTGAATGTCAAAAACAGCCAAAAGAAAAACAAAACAAACAGTCTTTGTATTTCAAGAACTAATCCTCTGACAAGAACCAAAACCTGCCAAATAAAGGATGTCAAATCCATTGAGACTTAATACTGTGTGTACTAAAACACTCTCTAGGAACACATAAAAAGAATAAACTAATGAAAGCAGGTGGGAGAGGATACAAAAAAGTACTCTATGTTTTCTAGGACAGAAAGAAGTGTAGGGAATTCTACCTGTTCACTGATAAATCTTCACACAGGAAAAGCAGTTTTCTCATTCAGTAATAGCTCAATGAAACAAGTTTGCTCTTATATTTCTTTTCAAACAGATGAACAAATCCAGAAACTAATCTGAAGTGGGAAAAAATACTGAGTTTTGTTGTTGGATTTTGGAATTGTCTGAAGTTGTTTTAAAAAATCCCTATTTGTCATGTTTTCAAAAGCTAAAGTGCTTAAATACAAATTCAAATTGCAACAGAAATCCCACACAGAGACACAACATGGATACAGGAGATATTTACACACTGCCAGGACAGAAGGACAAAGTGGGGTTTTTACACTACCTGCTTGGCACTGCGCTCAAAGACAACATATTGTTGGCACTGATCTAATCTCCGCTTCTTCAAGGTCCAGAAGTGAAGCACCCGATTCTCCCTCTGCAAAAGTTCACTCAGAATGGCTGTAGGGCAGAGGAAAACATCCACATGACTGGTGATTCTTTGAGTCCATACAGAAATAAGCCATATAAAGCTGAATTTAGTCACCCTGACTGGACCACATTTCCAAGAGCGAGAGTTCCCAAGACTGAACTTCTTAAAAACAAATACTGATTCCAAGGGGCTGCTTTAAAAAAAGAACAAAACAAAACCATATACAACGACAACAACAAAAACCCATCACAAAGAAAATGTAGTTGCAGGGTTATCTGGTAAGGGAAAAGATGCTAGAACAGCATCTAGCATTTGGGATTTACTCCAGTAAATACAGTGGGTTATGTGATTTCTAGTCCTTTCACTCTTCTCTTATTAATTTCAGGAGTCTCATACCAGCTGACGTGGGAGAAATTGCCCTTTTACTGTCTTGGCTGTTGCTCTGGCCACAGGCCACAGCCTGCACTTGGCACCAAAGCCTACTGTGCCATTAAAGCTCTGGTCATGACTGAATTTAATTCAGACCTGAGCCCCCAGTTTGACATACCTGGTAAGATTTCCTTACAGCTCTGCTGCCTGGCAACACTCTGTGTGCTCCCCATGTAGTTACTGCTGGGCAGTGATTTTGGGCTGAGGTCTGGTGCTGGTCCTCTAAACTGTCTTCTGTGTGATGGAGATGTGACAGACACCCACATTCAGGTGGAGGAGACTTGCAGACCTGCTACATGTGTTGTCCTTTAAAACCCAAGTGCTCAGACAGACTGGATCAATTTGATAAATGGATATGATTTAACTACTGAAAAAGTACCATGGGTTTAATCAAAAAGACTACAAGCAGAGAGAGTGCAAGAGATTTACTCTATATAGCTAACACATGCCTTAGTTAAACCTGAGCTTTTCTATTTACACTGACATCCATGGCAGGAGATGAAGCTCGGGTGCTCCCTGGGCAGGTGAGGCCTGGCAGCCTCACAGCAGATCAGCCCCCAGAGGGGGCTCAGGCACAGGCAGCATCTGCATCCTGGTCTATTCACACACCAAGGCTGGTTCTCAACTCCTTATGGTGAGCCAGGGTCATTTACAGCACTTGTTATTAACCTCTCCCTAAGCCCTTTCTGAATGTACTGATATTTACTGTTTGTGTATCAACACCAATGGCAAACAGATTTGGATGTATCCCTTTTCTATGTGCAAGTGTGACACCTACTGTGGTCAAAAAATTTGTAATATTTAGTTGCAAAACATACCCTAGTCCCTGCTAAGGACATTGGGAACTTGGTCTGAGTGACAAAGGCAACTTGGAGCTCATTACAGGTGCTCTAGATCAGGTCTCTGCATAGACAATTTGTGCCAAATACAGCTAATTTTGAATCTGTATTAATAACTTTGCATTGGAAGCACAATAAATGTCCTAATAAATGGTGCTTTTATTCTAAACTGAACTCCACTAAACTTTATTCTAAACTCCACTTCAAACATTTCCTGCGGATAGACTCACCAGGCACAAGAAGTGCATATTTAGCTTAGAAAGGGGTGAGGATACAAGCTGTTTTTTATGTGAATCAATTCAAACAAGCTCAGCAACAGACACTCACAAGCTTATACCAGGTACACATTTAAGGTCTTGCTGAGTCAGGGTTTTATTAATGTCCCACGATTTTTAACTGTAGGGAACAAAAGTCCCTAACAATGCCAAGCATTTGACACAAAAGTGGGTGAAAGTTGAACAAAGTCATCTTGACATTGAGGAATTGGTACTGACAGAAAGCAAACTAACCTCTTCAGTAGCACCAGTTTCATCTTCTGTGTATAACCAGAATATATCCCTCTCACCTATACGACTGCACTGCTTTTAACCTGTAGCTTTCTGCAGCTTGTAAGGAAGCCAATAATAATAACAAAAATGATTTATTTCTGTAGAATAATTTTTTTTCATTCCTATCTGCACTTACAGTATTTCTTGCCACAGATTAACAACTGATTAATTAAGCAGAAGAGTGAAAGCATTTCAAACACCTTAGATGTATCATCTGATTGTAAATGTTCATCTTTTGACCAAAGGAAAATAACTGCAGGTGGGTGCTTGCTGATGATTGTTAGATGGAGTAAGACGTCAAACAAAATTCCAGGGACAAAAAAATAGCAGATCCATCCTACAGACAAACAAGTTTGGGGTTCATTTTTTTCCCAGTGCTTAGCAGCAATACGATGCATCTAGACCATGCACTTGATATGTTCTTATTTTTTTATGCATTTTTAGATATTGAGGCAAAATACTGTCTGATCATCTCAGCCAGCAACCTACATGATGGGGGATGGTGCAGCATCACTCCCACAGAGTGGGCAAGAGAAGCCAGAGGGATTCAAACACCTTTCCTTTTTCCCCCACTACTGCCTCTAACAGCAGAGTTCTGTGTAAGAACTCATGCCTGGCAGAGGAGGGATCCCTTTCTGAGGCCTCACTGCTGCTGCTAAAGGTGTCAGGCATGTGTATCATTCAGTCAAAGCAGGTGGCAAAACTTAGGGCACCTCCCCAGCGTGTTCACAGACTTTAGGATTGACCAGACAGCAGAGGGAGAAGCAAACAAAACCTTCAATGCTGTCACTGCACTGTTGCACCAACCTTTCACTTGCTGCTCGGGCCCTCTTGTATGGCTTGCTACTCCGGGCATGCTGACGTTGTTCCTGTGGATGTACTTGAGGAACACCTCAGCATTCCTGCGTGCCAGTGTACAGGCCTGAGGAGAACAGCCCCCACCAAAAAGAATCAGTAAAGATGAACAAAGAAAACAAAGGCGACCCAAGACAGTTCTCTGCCTATTTTTCAGGGAGAAGTTCTCCTTCATCTGGGAAGATGAGGACTTCAGCTGAGTCAATAAACTCAGCTAATAAACTGACAGCCTCATAAATGTATTGCAACATAAAGTAATTTTTAATATAATGGCTCATTTCATATATTAAGGGAATTAATGACAATAATAGAACAACTAGTTTTAAAGAACTAGTACCTGACACATTTTCAGCCTAACCAAACCTAACCCATCTCTCACGAAAAGCACTAATTTTTTCAAAAAAAGTTACAATCTAGAGGCATCATTTCTTCAGCCTTGACTGCGAGCGTGGTTTCATGTTGTGTATCAGTTTTAGGGGGAGATGGGAGGCTGTCTGACAGTTCTCTTGTCAGCCTGTCAGCTCCACAGTTCTTACAAAGAAGCACTTGAAAGGCAGATAAAAATCTGTGTCTCCATCCTGGTGCTGTCTTGGAGAGACACAGTTGCTTCATTTGTTATTAGTTCTTCAGTTACTGGCTGGAGGACACAATTTGACGTGCTGGGTGGTTTGTATAACCCAACACCAAAATGATGTATAATACTTGTAATTTATAATGCAATTTTGAGAATTTGAACTTTGAACCACCACCACAACAAACATCCTGCAAGTGCAATGCATATACCATGTAATTGGTCCTGATGACATCTCTCTCAGATATGCATTGATGGTAATGCTTACTACCCCTGCTATAATAAAGTAAAACTGGCCTAGGGTTTATACAGCCAGCAGCTGGAACAACAGCACCTCAGAGCCTCCTCTCAAACTTACCAACACTGCTCTAAACTGTCTACTTAATGGAGAGTTTTCCTGATTTAATAGAGGACTAAAATGAGACCTTGAGAAAAGCCTCCTTCTGTTCCAGATGTTTGCTGATCAGAGGGATGACATGGTCTATCTCAGCTGCTGGTCCAAGTTTATCTCGACCTCCACACCAGTCTTCATCCCGTCTGTATTCTTGCTCCAAACTCTCCAATACGCTGCACACCTGAAACAGAGCACAACAGTTCAGTTTTCTACAATCATAATCAGGAGGAACATAGTAAAAGTCTATGACCAATGACATTTCAAATATAAATGTCTGTACTAATAGGCCACAGCATGGGGATGCCTGGGTATACAACAGGCCCTGGATAGAATGATCTAGCAGTTCTTACCCATAGGGATCTCTACTGTTTTGGATACAATTTATCTGTTTAAGGCTAATTAATCATTCTTCTCTTCTAATGGATAATGAGGAAAGCATAAAAGGTTGAATCAAGGCAGGGGTCAGTCCAACCTCAGTGGATCATTCAGGAAACAATCCCTATTCTAGAATGGTGCTTTAGATGTGTTTAAATCCTACTGATGTAAAGGGACTTAACACATACTTAAAGAAAAACACATGCTTAAACACTTTCCTGAAACAAAGTCTGAAGCTGGAACTAATTCTCTTCAGCTGCATGTTAGTTGCTCCCTATACAGCTTTTGCAAAGACTGATGGAAACCAACAGACATTAAATCAGTGTCACAACCTAGGTGGATGCAGGTGTTCCACTGTACAGAGCTCACAAATGTATCTTCTATCGTGGAAGAATAGTGGGAAAGATGTAAATAAACCAATACGGACTGAAAATTATACAGTGGTCTCAGACAAGGCTGAGTCTTTTGTGCTGCAGATCCTAAAAATATTCTCAGTTGCCTGTGGTGATACTGGAAAAACTGTGAAAGTTTGCCATAACATTTGGAACTTTCCTCTTCTTTCCCAGAGGGCTCTTCCTACACACTCCCCTGCTGAGATGACTCAAGATCCAGACAGTTATTGCTAGGGATCTAGCTAACCGTGTGCATCCTTTCCTTGAGTATTCCTGCAATTTTCATATGAACACAGTTTTAATTCAGAGGACCCCACACAATTAAGAGCACGGTCTGGAGGAGACTCCAGCACTCCCCATCAATCCTCCCCACCACTATCACAGGCCATTTTCACATAACTCCAAGCAAGAGCACATAAAAGTCCATTTTAAAACTGGTGAGTTAAGGTGAACTGATCAAGTGATCCCACTGTCAGGCATATGCACTACGCATTATGCAAGGACATTATGCATTTGGCAATCTAAAATCATCTTGCTTGGATTCAAACCAGCACTCACCCTCAGACACTTACTGGAGAGCAAGTGCCCCATGTGTTATTTAGGCACAGAAAATTATTTTCCTTTTACTTCTTGAAAATCTTGACATTTTATTGGACTTTGGTGACTTAAAGAATGAAAGTAAATGGACTGCCTGGGATCCACACCTTTCCAGGAAGAATCATCCTTACACATACAGATATCTGTGTTAAGATGATGAGAGAAGTGAACATAAAGTGCTCTGTCAATGAAGTCCAAGAGAAACTGGGCTATTGGAAAGCCAGGGTTTCACCTCTTATATCAAGAACATAATATGTGTGGGGAAGACAGGCATGAAAAAGTTTGGCTGGATGTGACAGTCCCTCCCCTCCACCCTTTTAGGTGTTTTTCTAGATACTCAGAGAATTCAAGAGCCAGTAGAGTATTCAATCCACTGTCGTCCTGTCGGAGAGCAGACCCTTAAGGACCACAGATCAGACGTGCAGCCCAAGAGAAGATGACATTACTTGCAGCAGTGAGTTCATGAGCATTCAAAGACTTTGCCCTAAACTTTTACTGAATAAACACAATTAATGAATGAACTGATGGGCAGTGCTGTATATGCTTGTCTGTGACTTAGAAACAGGAAAAGAGGCTGCATTGACAGATTACTAGTTATGCATATTTTGGCCAGCACATTTAACTGTCTAAAGCTCTAATGAATCCCTCAATGGTTTTCATTTCTCACAAACCCCCATCAGCAGTAATTCATTTTGATCTTGAATGCATCAGGGACTGTAAATCTGTTTGAAACTCTTCAGAGTGAAAGACATTCATTATAAGGGATTAATTCATCTTAATCTTAAAAATGCATTAAACAAATGACACCAAAAAGTGGCCCAAGGATCATCTACAGCCTTGATGTCAGGGAAAAAAGAAATTCTTCCCCTAATGACGTATTTAGTTGTGTTAAAACTCTTCCCATGTCAGGTTCTCTAATTGAGGAACTAACTGTGTGACAATAACAATGGAAAATGTCATGGCAGTCACTGCTGCCCTTTGTGTAAAACCACAGGTTCCTGCAATGTCCATGCTAACACCAACTGCCTGCACTAAATTACATCAGGGAAGGCTGTTTGGGTAGCCACACTGTGACACTAATTCTTACTGACTACAGTACAAATGGTGCCTGTTTCTGCAAGGGATGAATAATCCCACTGTACCAGCAGCCAACTGGAAGGTGTTTTGATATTCATGAGCACCTGAAATGAAATAGAGTTGTGTTAACATATAAAGGGTTACTGCTGTAATTGTCTGTCTTAGAGATGGATTTAAGAAAAATCCCTTTTGTATCTTGGCATCTTTTTCAGCATGGAGGTGTTTAACTACCAGTGAAAATGCTGGGTAGTACTGCTCACAAAATAATAATTAATTAAATGAAAGCAGTTCTTGAGGCAAAGTAGATTTATATTCCTCAAAATTAAGTCTGATATCACAAGAACTTTAAACAAAAATGGTGAGATTTCAAAAATTACTCCTGTTTGAAAGGAGACAATTGGAAAAAAAAACCCCAAAACAACTTTATGAATTATATTACTTCACTGAAAACTTTAAGTTGAAAGTTATTACAAACCACTTGCTGCCCTTCTTTTGTTTGCATTTTTTTTTGGGGGGGGGGTGGGGGGGGGGGGGTTTGTTTGTTTGCTGGGGAATTGTGTTTTGACTTCTTTGGGGTTTTTTTGTTTTGTTTTTTGTCACGATACCTGTCAAAGAAAGAATTTAGACCAGTTCAGACTCTATTTGTTATGACCCAGATATGACACTGCCCAGCTCACCTGCTCAGAGGTTTTATAGAAGGCCACTGAGGCGTTGACAAGTTTGAGCCTGTCCTCCATCTTCAGCATCAGCTGCTGCCAGTGCAGGGCCACCTTTTCGGCACATTCTCTGATAGCATCAGCATCGTAATGTCCAGCCTGCAGCAACACCTCGGCTTTCTGCTGGACCTGCAGGGCACTCTGGTGTGTCTTCTGTAAGGAAGTGGCATGAAAGAGGGACTGTGTACGAGGGGAGGAAAGAGAGGTTGTACAGATGTGCCAGATATATGGTAGGAAGGTGAGGTGAGGCGTGAGCATGGAGATGTGAGAGAGTGAAATATTTTCAGAGAGTTATTGTCAGTTAACAGTTACTTTCTGCAAAGCATTTTAGTTTCAATTATTCACACACATTTGCAACATGTTATTAAAGCTTGGAACATGTAAGCACTGCCAAGATTGGTTAACTCCACTGATCAGCCACTGCCCCTTGGGCAACAACCCAGGGTGGGGGTCCTGGTGTGCTCGTTTTGGCACCCCAGAGCTGGCAGCTGTTGTGCTGAGCTATCACTGTCTCAGTGCTGACTGCATCCCCCACGGGCTGCAGATCCAAAAGCAAACCCTAAAAAGTGGGCAAACTATGGGCCTAATCCCCCAAATTTGACTCTTGCCAGGCAGTTTACCTGGCAAAAGCAACTTTAGTGTAATTATCCTGTCCACAGGACACAAAACATCAGCCCCAGAAAGTATGAAGGTGTCTTACTGAAAGGCATGAACTGTATCACAAAGATGCATTTCTGAAAGTCATTCACTCACACTGGAGACTGGACTATGCTACCTTTAAGGTCAGAACTGGGGAGACTCAAACCATTTTCTCCACTGCTGCCCAATTTATTCAGTAGCCACTTTACAGGCAGGACTGAGTTATCTGCCCTGTTCCTCAGCCTACACTAGCTCCTCTCAGAGCAGCTACACTTTCCTCTGTGGGCTGCTTAAAGTGAAATAGCCCCCAGCCTTTCACAGCTTCCTGAGTAACTGTGTTCAGACATGGTTTAGTCCAATATTTGATTTTAATTGTCTCAACAGAAGCCCTAAAATCTCTTAAAGACTCCTCTGTGCTATGTCCCATTTGTAACTGCTGCTGACAAATTCTCATGTGATTAGTTTTATGATCTAGTCCTTGAACCTGGAAAGAAGCTTGAAATCATCTGGTAATACACTGATGAATAATACAATGTAGAGAAAGCCATTAGTAAAAAAAAAGGATTAATACTTGGCAGAAACACTTAGGAAGATGTTCAAGAACAACTGGTTAAATTTAATATCCAGCAGCTTTACTGATGTTAGAATTGTATTACTTGTTTTAAATAGACTTTAAAGGATTTCAACTGAAAATCAATTCCACATCTAGAATGCCTTTAGAGAACAGTCTGCCCTGTGTGATTTGCTGATCCCTTCCCCATATTGAGCTTTAAACAATTTAAATATTTAATCTAGTGTTTTCTCCCTTTGAAAACTTATTTTCCCCTTACTGTGGTGTAACCCTCTTCTCCCTCTGTGATTTGCATTTACCACCAAGTACAAGCACTTTCCCCAATGGCAGCAAACTCTGATAACTCAACCAGTGGGTGTCTTGTTTCCTACTGCTGTCTGGTGGTGGCTGCCAAAATGTGGTCAGCACAGCTTGGTACCAACCAGCTCATACAGAATTTATAGAAAACTTCTTCCTTTTACTTTAGGAGCTGCAACAACTGCTCGTTCCTTACTGTGAGTGGAGCTGGATCCAAATAGACCATTAGCTAAGATTTAAACTCTACAGTTACTACCAACATAATGTATATTGACTTTCAAGTTTACCAGGAGACATCTCCCTCTCCTTCTCCCTGCTCCCCCTGCCCCCAGTCAGTCATATGTGTTAATATCCATAATTTCTTAGTTTAAAGTTTGGTTTAGTTTTCAAGTATATAGGGATTCTGCAGCTTGTTCTTTGCTCACTAAATAGCTAACAACTAACATAATCTGGGAAGCACATACACCTTGTTAAGCAGGAACAGGAGAAAGCAATGGGATCTCTTTAGCTGAAGCGAGCACACCCTGTGAGTATAGGGTTTGTTCATAATAACAGAAATACATGAAGTACTGAGATTAACTGTGAATATTGTAGTGTCCTACTCAGGGGAGTCCTCAGCCCTCCACTACCTTCTCACTCAAAGGAAAGCAGCTCAAAGCAGGTGCTTCTCCTCCTGTCATGTCCTGGCCATGTGAGTGAGGCAAATGAGTTGGCTTACAATCAGTTTTCAAGGGTCAGGTCAAAGATGTGTTGTTACTCCAGAGCAAGACGGGCAGGCAATTCTTAAAAATTGCCCCTCTTGCCTCTGTCAAAGTTATTTGAGGATGAGGGTTTGAATGCATTTCTTTTCCACTGTTCACAAAAGTAGAGCTGAATGAAAAAGATTAAGTGTGAGAGCACTTTCCAGTAACAAAGATACTCATAAATGAATGCTGTTAAATGACCTGCAAACTGTGGAGATGGGAAGAACCTGACTTCACAAACTTCCCTTTTCAGATCTCTTTGTGAATTTTAATTTTAATTTTTCATCCAAAAAATTATCAGGAGATGCACTTTATTTTCATGAATGGCAAGGCTGATATCTGACAGCAGAAGAATTAGCTGCAGGTGGTAAATAATTTATTTCACTATTAGCCTCTGCTACATTATCAGTTTAATGATAAGTTTGTTTTCTAAAGTTTTTATTCCTCCCCTTCCTTCAAGCAAGCAACGACTGATACCCAAGAGAAAACCTTTTGTATGGTGTTCACCTGGGAAGGAGAAACAAAGTTAACCTGTTGGTGTTACCTCTATGGCCAGCTGGAACTGCTCGTGCTCCCGTTGGAGCTGCTCGGCTTCAGAGAGGGAGCTGGCATTGACAAGGCTTGCGTTCAGCATTGATTCCCCATTCCTGATCCAGCCAAGCACCTGTAAAGAAAGGATGTGCTTATGGAAAGGTTGCTTCAGTACTAAGGTTTATGTGGTCACCAACCAGAAAATGCTTCAGCCTGGCTGAACAAGGTACTTTGCCCAGTGTGGTCTCAGGCCAAATCTGTGAGCAGAATGAAATCCTAGGATAAGGTCTTAATGACCTCTAAAAAGGAGCATTTTTGGAAGGCAAAGATCTTATTGAAGAAGTTATTGCTTGAAGAATTAAACTCCCAAAGTATTTACATGGATATTTGGATAGCAAAGAGCACTCATTTCCAAGGTTTTATCACAAAAGTGGATGTTCCCCTATGCAAATACCCCAGAGCAAAACCACAGAGCATAATGAGGGATATCTGAATTTAAACATAAAGATCTCTCCCTCTTTTTCAAGTTTCCAACTGGAAACACAGAAGTTGCAACACCTTTCTGCTCCACTTGCCTGTGTTTCACACAAAAGTCAGAGCTTAGAGGTGATGAGGGACAAGACACAATTGGTTTAATCTGGAATGGAGTTAAGACGCAGTTGGAGTTTCCACCTGCACACAGAGCTAGGAAGAAGTGTCAGGTCATGCATTTTGTATTTAATCAAGAGGCTTTACTTCAGAGATGTTCAGGTTATTTGTAGACATGTAATCCATGCTCTAATGACTGCAGAATCAAATCCTAAATATACATAATTAATCTATCAAGCTTGTACTTACTTAAGCAGCAACATTTTCTGCTATTTTAAGACACGTGTTTGGGAAAGTAGCACCCAGAACACACATGCAAGTTCTTCCTTGTGTTGTCTCAAAGCCTATTTTCTACCTGTGCAGGTATCAAATTATTCCAGTAAAGCCAGAAAGTTGCTGAATCCAATTCATGGACGCACAGCAAAATTGTGACTGCTCTAAATATAGGTCATGATTTACAAAGTTCCAAAATTGACTTTGCTGCAATATTCTGCATAGTAATTTCCCTTTTGTACTACCACTTTCACCAAGTGATTCATTAAATTGCCTGAAAGAAATCTGAATCTTCTATTGTTTTGGTTTTGTATCTCTACAGCATGTATCACCCTAGATATAGCCATTCAATTCCCTGTAGGGTAGGAAAATGAGTTTTCCATAGGAGAAAGAAAGAGGAGCCATCTACACATGTAGGTGACTCTAATTTGTAGAAAATTACATTCAGCTCAGTACAACAGTGTGGAAGATTTCATCTGTCAGCTTTCTCTCTTTCATCAGCAGGTGTAATTGTTCCTGTGGGAAATGCAACACAGATTTAAAGGAAAAGGAATCAAGTTATCATATGGCAATTGTATTGACTGGCATTTTCTACAATCCAGCAGACCAGAAACCTACATTATTACCAACTACCTGGTATCAAACACTGAAGTTAACCAAAGATTCACAGTACCTGGGAAAGACTTGAAGTGAGGACATCAAAAAGCAAGACATGCTTTCTCATTTTTCATATCACAATACATCCTGGCTTGGACCATTTAGAGTGTAGAAAATACTGAGTACACATGCTTGAAATATAGTATTTTTTCCGCTCAGCTTTAATCTGACCTGATACTTTCAAAAACTGCCACAGATTTCATACAAATATCTGAGTCTTTAAATAGCAAAAACCAGGAAAAAAATCAATGGAAACACCAGTCTTAAAACAAAGCAACTTGATCAGGAAGAGGGACCACACAACTGATCTGCCAGGTTTCCCCTAGTGTTAATGATATATATGCATTCTTCTGCACAACTGCCTTGCAGACTCAAAAATGTCCAGAGTAAAGCAGCTCAGGGCAGGCTCTGATGGACTCCATGTGTCAGCAATGCTGGCAGCACTGTTCATGACCAAGGCTGCTGCCACCCCTCAGCAATGTTTCTCTCTTCTTCCCCCACAATGTGGGTTCAGATACTCACTGTGGGGCTCCTCCATTCCCCCTTCCAGGCTCAGTGAGCACTCAAGCACTAGCAAATTTTGCCTTGAAGAACTTACATATTGATCCCATTCTACTTCCAAAAGTTTAACACGTGTCAGAGCCTCATCTGTGATTGTATCAGCTATTTTCATAGTAATGTTTTTCTCTTGTGTTTGTTGTTTACATACAGTAAGAAAAAATTTGTTGCACAACCAAAGCTGCTTAAGTGCAAAAACAAACCACCTGCAGAGACATCCATTGTGTCCCTGGTTTATAGAGTGAAGAGAACATTTACACATTTGCATCTGGTTTACAAGATTCACAAATTGACTCCTACTCCTATAGTGCTTAATACCTTTTCATTAAAATATGCAGAGAACCCACTAATACACCAAGACACTTCTATGATTATTCCCTGTATTAATAGAGTCACCATTATCTGGCAACATGTAGACAAGCCAACAGTAAAAGATGGCTTTAAACAGACATTTCCTACAAATTACAGATTTTACAATCTTTGTAGAGCCATGATTAAATAATTCTGTGTGATTAAATGATTCTGGAGTTAAATAAATACCAAATATGTTCCTCATAAAGCCTAACAGGTATATTGATATTTTTTTTAATAACAGAGAAGCAGAATATATATAACAGCCACTTGACACAGGAGAAGAGCTTCACAGCAAGGCATGGGTTCTTTAACAGGGTAACCACCACAGTTCTGAAACAATCCCCATCTTTGACTCCAATTTGCTTTGGAGAGTCTGCGCTCCTGTACACAGCTTCTCTGTGATTAGATAATCAAATTCTTCTAAAATTCATAATCTCTTTCCTGAAACTCTGCCATCTTCACTGAGCACAGAGTCAGACTTTACAGGAAAAAGACTGAGGCACCCCTTGTGCAGCCATTCTTAAGGAATGAGAGCTCCATAGCACATAGTGCTTTTGTCTAGTGTTTGTTTTAGTCAGAATGCCTTCCTTCATGTTTGTAAAGACTCAAGGCTTTGTTGTTGATACCTGTCACGATACTTAGGAAAAGATTTTTAAGTTTAAAAGACAAAACAATGTAAGCGAATCTTTTACATCCCCAGATCCTTTGCAGCTTCTTTGAGAGGATTGTACTACCACAGACACAACCACAAGGACAACTTTAGCCATTTTCAAAACTGCATCAGGTTCCAGGAGCTATTTGACGTTAGATTAGGAAAAAAACCAAATATGTTCGGTGTCTCTCCAGTGATTACTTCCCGTCATCCTTTGGGGATATACATCTGGAAGCAAATCTAATGCCAAACAGTGAACGTAGATGGATAACAGGCACACCAAAAGGATTAAATGCACTTCAAAACAACCTAGAAAGCAAGTGTAGTGGGACACTATGAGGATACCTTGGAGAAAATTTGGTCAAATTCAACATTTGTAAAAAGAAAAACAACCTTAACCACACAAAGATAAAATAAGGAGCTAGGGAAGCCAAACAGCTGCAGGCACAGCACTAGAGTTTGTTTTTTTAATCTCCACAAATCTATTCTGCTATTGCCTTAATGCAAGCAGTCCATGCTCTGTAGTTTCTGTCAGAAATGAGTGGGCTTCAAATGAGGGAAATCAGGCTTGGGCAGAATCTTTCTTAATAACAAAGAGTTTGTGAATTACTGATCTTTACTATTTCCACTCTAAAGCAGTTCACAGAACATCTCATTTGGAATTGTTCTGCTTTAATGGCCCCAAGCTTAATTTCATTGTCTTGGCATTCAAACCCTCGATGCATACGATATAAAGCAGAAATCCCTGGTAAATGAAACTTAAATAGATAGAGACAGTTAAAAGACTTTTTATTTCCATGAGCCATTATATCAAAATGCTAACACATGTACATGTAGCAGCCTTGACCAATTTTACTATGTCAGCAGAACTTAACACAGCTACAGTAGGTGTCTTGCAGCAACCACATCTCAACCCATTCACAAGAGCAAGAGCAATTTGGTAATGAGATCATCCATCATCTCAGATGCACTAAAATGAAAGTGAAGGAAACCTGGACCAGACTGGAGATGAACTACAAGTCAAAATCAATATATTTCCCAATTTCACTAAATGGTTGGGAATATGACTCATCTACAGGAAACCAAATAGATAGGACACAGAAATATTGTAACTTGCCTCTTTCTAAGGGATAGTGTATCTGTGCTAATTGATAGGTTAACAAGCAAAGGAGCCCTTAGTTTTCAGCTGAATAAATACAATATATTTTCACTACCAGTTTGCCAAAAGGTCACATAGTAACAGAGGCTCTGATGGTCCCCTGCTCTGTTAAGGAAATTCTAACTCAAGGCAGCTGTTTTCTCACATTAAGTATTAAATAGCTCAGTCCTATAACCATTTCCTTTAGGTAGATTTTGGGTGGTAAAATAGTTAGGGTTGAGCAGATACTTGATGATAAAGCAGGTAACATCAGGTACCTGCAGAAAGTCCTGCACTGCCACTGTACAGCTGCAGTAGCAGCCACAGGGCTCACCCACTGCACTTCATCCTGGGCAAGTGGGCAACCTGCACCTTTAGCATTTCTGCTACAGGTGTAACCTCCTGCTTTCAGTCATAAGTTAAAATGGCTCTACTTCATCATAAATCTAATCACACAAAACTCCAAGCTCAGCTAAGCTGTGTGTAAGAAACTTTGGGAACCTTTGGAAAAAAAAAGGATACACTTCATGATCATATGAAGGTGGTGATTATAGATATCACAGAGTCTCTTTTTTTTTCCCCTCCAAGAGGAAAGCAAAAACACTCTATGGAGCCATAAAAGTTCCTTAGGAGTTGGTCTTGAAAAGTTACAAATTCAAAATTACTGCACTTTAAAAATAAAAAATTAGGAGAGGTCTATGCTGCTATTCGGGTGGCAAAATATTCACTTCAAAGTAGACTTTGAAAGAAAATCCACACACTGGTGTTGGTGCTGACAGCTTCTGGTTTGAAAGTCTTCTGAGAATGAAGGATTTTTTTGCCAGCGGTGATAAAAAAATTCAAATAAGGCATCACTCAGTCTGTCTTTAAAAATGAATATTCATGATCATATGTGCTGAGTATTCAGTATATATACGTGTATATATATATAAAAGTAAACAAATAAGCAAATGTTTTTCATGAACACCTTGTACTGTTTGGACACCCCTCCCATCACTCCCCCCTCCATCCCTATCTGTAAAAGGTAAAATAGAAACCTCAATATTCCAGGTGTCTGGGAAAATGTTCTTGCTTTTCCTAATATTTTGCTTTTCTAATGAAACCAAGACCATTCAGTTAAAACCCAGACATACTCTGGAGTGTGAAGCCACCTATAGGTTAGCAGGCAGGAAGTGTAATGTTATCCTGTGCAGCAAAGGAAAACAAAGAAATGCGAGGCATCCAAATGAAATATTAGGGAAAAACCAAGGGAGGGAGAACACAACTGTCTACACTAGGATGAAATCTGAAAGGAAGGCAATGTAACAATACTAAGATGGCTAAACAAGTCCTAGGATCTAGACACCACAGGCAGAACTTCTTAAATCACCAGAAGACATTAAAGATTCCTACCGGTCAACATATATATAAGAATAAATGAAAAGATGAAACTGCTGTAATGTCATACTTGGACCTCATAGCAGAGTTTCCTTTGCTTTGGGTGCCAATTCCCCACCTCATCTTAAGCCTGGGTCCCAAATCAAATAATTATATTCCCAGAGCACTCAGAGTCTGAGACAGATTCTCCAGTTGAGACGTTATGGGGTCAGTTCTGTGCAGACTCCCCATATCTATTCATGAAGCCAAATGTGCACACCAGGGGGAACAGAGCCCTTTGTTGTATTTGCATTCTATCAGCACATCAAGTACTGTTAAAGAAAGGGGGACTAAGCTTGTCCCTTGGCAGAAGCTGGTTTAGCAGTTTGCACATATGCAGTGGCTGAAACCCCACTTATGCTCCTTATGTGTGGTTAAAAACTCACCTGCTTGACTTCAGCCTGTAGGTGCCGGAGCTGTAGGCACTGCTCTAACCTCTTGTGAGTTTGGTCAGCATTAAGCTCCAGCTCATGCTGTTTCTCATGAAGGAATTCCAGCAGTTCTTGAACCTGTGTTGCAAGATCAATGTCTTTTTCACAGATCAGCTCAATACCTGTAACATACAGAGAGAGAGATCATTGCACTTACTTGAAATTTCAATTTTGCATAAATGTAAACTTAAAATTTTTTTCCCACCTAACATATTGATTTGCAACTCTGAGTAATTCTTTCTCACATGTAATATTTGGCTTTCACAATTTCCTACTCTGCATCACTCCATTTTTCTACAAATTAGTGTTTCTCTGGTGATCACTGCTCATCTCACCCATCAGCACTGGTCAGCAAGACATGATTTAATCACAGTCCTGCTCAGAAACTTACATGAACATCAAATTAAAAAAAAAAAAAAGACAGAAAAATCTCCCTTTCTTACAGTAATTCATTAACTTATATTTTAGAAATGTATGTTAAAAAAACTTACAAAAGAGATGAGGAAGAAAACAAGAAAGTGAAATACAGCAAGTAAACTTAGTCACCAGACCTACAGTAGTTCTACAAGTGCAGGGAACTCCGCAGTGCAAATTTTTCTCCATCTGGGCAGAGAGGATCATTAAAAATTAATTAGTTTAAACCATCCTATAGTTCATTCAGAATTATTCCACAGACTGACTTTCACCCAATCCTCACACACTAGAGAGAAAAGGTAGCTCAGTAGCACATTCCCTGTCCCTTCCATCCCACATGAAATTGATAATTGACCTGGTCTGATTTCACAGCTGGCCCTGAATTGATCAGGACATTGAAATAGGGACCTTTTGAGGCCCTTCCCACCTCCCGAATTTTCTTGTGACACTATGAGCCTTGTGTGTAGTGGTTACATGAAATACAATGCAGAGCTTCACATGTTCCTTCTTGATTACATTGCTGGGTGTGTTACCAGTGCAACTGGGGAAGTCTGGCCTGGAGGAAACATGATGTCATTCCATGTTACTGTAATCCCTGTGATTATAAAGCAATAAAGACCCGACTCTTCCCTTATTGAGGTCTACTGGAATTTTGCCATTGGTCTCAAAGCAGGAAGGATCAGGAAGCTAATATAAAAATAATCTAATTGCAGTAATGATGAGAAAACACTGCCCTTTTCTCCAAAGCCATTTGATTTCATGGAATAATACAACAATTAAAAGAAATGTGTTAATTAGCAGCTGCTGAAAAAACCCCTTGGACACTATTTTTAAAACCCATTTAGACAGTTGTCTTTACCTCCCTCTTTATCCTCCTCAGAGATTCATGACTTTCATTCTCTCTCACAATGATATCTACAGAGGACAGCGCACAAAACAAGCATGACCTCATCACTAACCCTATCCACTTTTTCCTGGTTTCTGGTTTTATCAGAAAAAGCACATGGGAATGCAAATGATTGGCTTATTCCCTTTCCCAGCCAAAACAAAACAGTTCCTTCATTACCAAATAAAGTGGAATGGCCCCTGGCTTCCCATTTAAAACTGGAAATTAAATATATGTTTCTATTCTTGGGAGTGACGTTCCTTTCAATTGCCAGACACCAGGCATTGTTGCTACAATTAGCCTGCATATGGTTCTGTATCCTCAGGACATGATGGTGTTCTGTATGCTTGACTTCACCCCACCTACTGGATATTAAATGCACAGTTTTCCTTCGTGCACACTCAGCTGGTCTGGTTCTGATGGTGCTAACTCATCAGCAGCAACCAGTGAACTGCCTGGGATGCTATCCAAGGGCAGCCTGTGCTCCCTATGATGGATGATCTGCCCTTTGTTGCTTGTCATATGTCACGCAGATTTATTCCACAGTGCCAGCCCACACGGTGAGAGCACTTATTCTTCCCCAAGTATTGGTTTGCAAAATAGGAAGCCTTGTTTCCCCGAATAATTTCATACATGTTATCTTTACATTGTGTTTTGACAGCTAGAAAAGCACAGGTGACCTTCTGATAAACTGAACTCGGTTGCCATTTTCTTCTGATGTCTCAAACAGTGCAGCAGATGTCAAGTGAACTATGTTGAACCGAAAATATTTTTAAAAAATACTACGGAAAAAAGTACTGAACCACATTAACTGGCATCCTACAAAACACACATTAGTGACACCTGAACTGTTTGCAATGTGAGATACAATTCAGTCTAAGGAAAGGGTATTGCTTTTTGACCTGTGCAAAACGGTTTTGAAACTGCTTTAAACCTGCTTTAGGCTGAAATATTAAAAGCCTGTGATAGCAGAGTTTATGTTCTCTTCTTTGTAATATAAACTATAGTTATAACTAACTATAAAGGACATCAGAGACAAAATGAAATGGGTTACCACCTCCCTTTTAAGCAAAGCAACTCTGGGAGAAAAGGTGAATTTGATGACCAGGAAACAAAAGGGATTTGAATTTTCCATGTATCAGTCAGGGACTGAATAAATGTCCCCAACATCAGCTTTACAATATTTCAGGCTTGACTTAGACAAATTGCTTCTAAGATATAAAAAGGGAGCTCTGTAAACAATGAGTGACTCCCAGCTGTGGGGCTCGTTATGACAATGATACTGACAATGCAAATGGATCAAATGAATTTGTGCAATCAATTAACCAGCTATTAGAGTGTAACTACTTTTAATTCCTAGAATGAGAACGAATAAGTTGCATATGGTAATAAATTACATGAGTGTGTCGTCACTGCAGCTTGGGCCCAATAGGTAAATCACCACTGAATTATTATCCTAAACTTTGTATGGGAAATGGATTTCTCAGAAATGTCCAAGCTGTCACTTTTGGAAACACCAGACCCCTTCAACATATCAAGTTAGGCACACAAAAGAAATCAATATGCATTCTAGAGAATATTTATCCACGTATTTATCTTTGCTAAACTAGAGCTACAATCAAACTAGAAAATAGTAGATAGGTTCATTGAAATAAAAAGTGCAAATATGTCTCCTGAAGGACACAGATTTTAGTGAGATATGAAGACAATTTGCAAGTACTGCAGCATTTCAGAAAACACCACCTGACTTCCAGATCTTACATATTCCCTAATAAAAATGAACATTTCTTTGAAGAATAATTACTCTGATAGTGAAAACAGGCTAATCCAAAGCAGGGCTCATTCACATATGCTGGAGGTGTGGAAAGAATCACAGGAATATAACCCTGAGCTGTATAGAACTTGGAAATAGTGGACTTGCACAGATGCCTGATGTGCACAGATGCCCTCAATATCCACACAGAGTCTGATATGGTGCATCACAGAACCACTGGATTTATTGTACCAACATGAGAATGTTCAGACACTCCACAGCTTAGTAAGAACCACGGCTCCAAGTCTGAATCAGACATGCAAAAATCATGGGCAAATGTCAAACCTTCTTTCTCTACCTCCACAAGACTTCCAAGCAGAAAAGGCATCGTGCATGGAAGCACCTGATGTAATTTTATCTGACAGACTTGCTAGCTTGAAGACCTCCAAGCCAAATGACAGAGTGATCAAAATCAAATCAGTTTCCTGTGTCACATGTTAAAAAGAATAAAGCTCAAAGAGAATTATTGGGAAGGGAAGAAACTTGGTCAATTAAGGGTGGCTAGTTAAGTACAATGGCTCTGGAAAATCACTTTTTTTTCAGGCTTTGTCCTCTATGGCTACAGCTGAATTTTGATTGTAGCAGTGGTGACAGTGTAAAATAGGAAGCAGCAAAAGGAGTTGATTTCCCAGAATCCCTGCAAGATTGCAGCTCTGGCAGTTCAGAACAATCATACCTGAGCTTATACACTGAATGACTATGATAAAGGATTCAGGAAGAGGGAGTAAAATGAAATCATTTTTTCATGAAGTATAAATGTAGCATATAGAAGTACGAAGCAGTAGTTTCCCAAGTGTCATCTCTCTCCCTTGTTTTGCCAGCATTTAGCATTCCATGTAAAGCAGTCATGACCATTAACTTTGATTAACTACAGTTATTCTACATACCCACAGGGCTTCTGCTTCCTTGGCTTTGGGACACTTTGGATTTTTATTGGGTAGGCTTCACAGAAAGTGATCTTAGATAATCTTACCAAAATATTTTAAAAGCCACTTCACTTAGTTGCTAATCTTTTGTTGACAATCCAAAAGAAGTTGCTTGTAACTTCTTAACAAACACAGAATTATTTAATTTTTATTTCCTAAAAATCAGTCACTGAGACCCCTAATTTTGCTTTGTTTTGGATCATATTCTTTACCTCTTACAGATTCCTACTTATATGATTCTTCCAGAATGAAAGGCAAACAAACAAACAAAGCACAAACACCTTAACCAATATATTAGGACAAATTTTCTACCCCCGAAAACCAGGAAGCTGAAGCACAGGGCCAGGCATCGTGTGGGCAGATCTCAGAGAAGCTCTCACACATGGTTCACACAATGTACTGGATTGTTTAGTTCACAACATACTCTTGCAGCAGTCCTTAAGCCTCTGTGGAGTGCAGCTTGCCAAATCAGGCTGAGTACTGCCAGATTTTTTTAAAGGTAGGTGCCTAGGGGTAAAATGTTTGCCAAAGAATAAAACCATGAAATCCTTTTTATTTCAAAACTGCAAACTGAGAAGGAAAGAACAGGAACTGCTCTCGCTTTGCACTCTTTCCAGACATTTAAGAAGGTTAAAGCACTTCACAAATAAAAATCACTTTTGGGTTTTACACAGTGATTAATCTGAAATAAGGTATTCCTTTTCCAAGCGTAAAATTCAAGGATACAAAAATCCTGATTCATAGGATGTATTAGAAACAGGAACGTACTGCTGAGAATCAGAGTAAAAGCATCAGAATGATACTTTTGATATCAAAATGAATCAAGTCATTCATTTAAGAGCACATGCCAAAAGGGTTTCATTACATCCAATTTGCCACCTTTAACTTTCAAGTGCACTCTGAAAAGGAAAATTCCATTATGGTTTATCATATTCCATTTTTATACAAAATAATTCCAAGTAGAATTGGCTGGAAACAAGAGTTCCATTTCATGACTAGTTTCAAGGCTCTCATATTTGGATTCTTTCCCAGAGGACTTTTGGATAACTAATTTCTTTCTCCCCTTACTCCTCTCTCTCTTTCCCTCAGGCATGTCTGCACCCTGAAATGTGGCACAAGGGAAAGGTACTCAAGTCTGCAGAGAAGGAATTCAGCACATCTGGTCAGTCTGGCTCTCAGTAAAGCCTAATTGCAGGAAAGTAAATAAGCTTAGAAGTCTAAAATGACTAGACCTTCATCTAGACCTGAGGTCTGACTACCCAGCTCAAGGATCTGTAACTCAAGACTCTGCTGTGCTTGTTTCTGAGCTGCTGCAAGGACAAGGACCTACCACTGTAAGTTGTCTTGCCTTCCCATCTCCATTCAGTATGAAGTCTATCCCAAACTCCATCCTGCAGCTGTGAGACTTTCTGAATAATAATTTAAAATCAGCTTCAATTCCTCAGTGAGTTTCAGTCTCAAAGAAACAGCAGGTTTGGGTTTTTTATTTGGTTTTTGCTTTTGAATTTTGATTTTTTGGTTGGTTGTTTATTTAGTTGGTTGGTTTTTGATTTTTGTGGGGTTTTGTTTTGGCTTGGCTTTTTCCCCCATGTGAAATAGATATCAAACTGTCCTGCTCACCTGAAGCCTGGACTTCCATGATGTATTGGTGTAAATCTTGCCCTTGCTGGATGACTTCAAAGGTCATGTTGTTCATGGCCAACTTGCGCTCAGTGTGACGCTGCAGTCGCTGCTCAGCCAGAGTGAGGTCTTCAGTATTGAAATCATTCATTTGCCTCAACAGATCTTCATTCCAGGCATCTAACTCTGCTGTAACCTTCATGGGCAGAAGAGAGACACCATATTTACTCAAGAACAATGCAGTATCTTTCTCTCAAAACAATATCTGGATCAGAAAATACTTTGCATTTTGACTCAGATCCAGAAACCTTCAAACTGCAGCCTCTCACACTCCAGATCCCACCCACTCAATGGTGATTTCACATTTTTCTTAGGTGACAATCCATGAAAAGATTATCAGTCCAACAAGAACTCTGACATCTCCTTTTTCCCTTACACTGGAAGAGAAGACCTCCTATGTTCACATGGTTGGTAGAGAGAATGTTTCTTAACACATTCAAATTTAAATGAAAAAATAATACTTACAGAATTGCAAAACAACCTGTAACCACTGAATCCCAAAATGGCCTGAATGTTTCTAAAAACATTTTGCAACACACTATAAATTACATGTCACAGATGTAATGCACAGCATAGAAACATCACACTCAGGGTCTAGGAGAACTACCAGTAGAATCACGAATTGTACCTGGCTGTAACCAAAGACCTATATAACCTCCCAATAACTCATGAGAACATGCAAAATCTTCTGTTACTTTTTCTGCTTCCTGATTGTAACACGCAGTCTGATGATTTTAACAGTCCATTTATTGTATTTTCTGTGTTTTACATTTTAGTCCACCAGTAGCCAACTAGTATCAAAGTCCTTCTTCATTTTTGCCTGTACAATTAAAACAAGATGCAGCTGCCACCCAAGCAGCACAGTCTCACCTCAACCTAGATTCTGTTACTGCAGGCTAAAAAGAGGGAATGTGCTAGTGACAATGAATGAAGGAAGAGGGAAAAGGGAATTAAATCATGCACACAGGCTAATACTGTGCAGAGAGTAAATGCCTTAATTCTTATTAATAGGTCAATTCGATATATAGAGATTCAGGAGAACTAAAACTAGGTATCTACATTCCCATTTGTGCGTGTTATGCTGAAAAGTGAAAAGCTTTGTTTCTCACTAAAAGTGCTCTTTAGTGCCCGTGTGCAGGCAGATGCCTAAATTCTTAGGTAGCCAAGACTCAAAAATTTCCATTCATTTTCCTTTTCCAGAAAACACATATAATATCCAACACAGGCTTAGGAAGATGACCCAAATGGACCAGTTCTCAGCCTTTCTCACATTAGGATGGACAGCAGTACAGTGGGGTTTAGGGTTTTATTTTTTAGAGAAGCAGAAAAGCAGACTTAATCAAGAACCTGGGACCTCAGCTGCAGGCAGAGCATGGATATCCTGAGGGGCTTCTATTTTTCTTCAGCTAGTTCCTCTGCCCATTCCACCCAATTACCTCTAAATAATAGCTATCTCTACACGGTGTTTGGCCCCATTCCAGATTCCAGCAGCCTCTGATTCATTCACATATCACAGCTGGAGCCCCTGGACAGTGGAGACTTACTGGCGGTTTCAACAGTTATGGAGAAATGTTCAAAGTAGATGCTGGAGAAGAGTTTTACTAGATACATTTACACTTAGAGACAGATGCTCAACTAACAGTAATCAGAACTGAGGTGATCTTGACCTCATTTCAAGCTACAAACAACAGAACCAATTTAGAGTGAGGGCAGGTTCCTACAGTCACGACAGTAACACAAAGTTCAAAGCAAAGCTTTTTTCTGCTCTTTCCAATGGAAAAGCACGATACATAAGTGAATCAGAAGAACTTTATTTGTCATGAGCTATTAAAAATATTGTCTGTTTGAATTCTTTGTTTTGATTATCAGGCTGCTAACACATAATTATTTGAAATTTGGTAAGGATTCATGAAGTATTTCTCAATTTCCGGTGATATTCTTACAACTGCGCACTCAAGACATCTAAAACCATTTGTAAGTGACAGTAACAGAAAAGATTAAAACAATCAAAGAATGTGTTACATTAGTTTGCTCTGAGAGCCATGATTCCACGACTGGTAATTTCCAAACAAAACAAAGTCTCTCCATCCTGTTTACTTCTATGGACATCAATTCTAGGGTAGGAAAATGCAAGTCTTTTGGAGGGTTGAACTGTCAGGAGAGTTGATTATGGATGTATGAAGGAATCAACAAATGTTCCCACAAGTATGCTGAGATCCAGCACTTCTACAAATCTTCCTGGGTAAATCTCTGCTGTGGTGCTGTTTCTCTTAGTAACTTACCCACTGGCTGTGGAAGGGACACTGAGCAGCATTGCTTTTATCATTAAATTTACAGTATTTCCTGACTCCACTGGTTTTTGCCCCTCAGGCCTGAGTGTCCAGGACATGTTTGTAGCAGAGAAACACCAGTAGAACTCAGGAGAAGGATTGCTCCCAGGTAACGAGTGCTGCTCATGCTTGTGACAGCAACCAGCTCCCACCAGACTCTGCACACACAAGGAGCTGCACCTACATATCTCCCTGTCCTTTGTGGACAAAGGAGCAGAAAGGGGTTTTGCTCCATTATCCACACTCCTCAGATCAAATCAGCGGTTCCAAATGAAGAGGAAAGGATAGTACAGACAGTGAGGACACAAGCTGTTAAGTATGTGGGATGCAAGGCCAGCCCATGGTGCTCCATGTCACATTGTCAGGACCAGGAACAGAGGCTAAGCCTTCACCTGAATGCCTTTGGGCAGTCAGACAGGTCCAGTTTGTTATCCCAGTGCCAGCACAGCCACCAGTGGTGGGGAGAAGGACAGAAGGAAGGAGAGAAGTAGCCTTTGAGTGGGGGCTGATTAAGGAGGGACAATCATCCCATGTGCTGTATTAGGGGACAAGAGGAAGGAATCAGGCACAGCAAGAGGTGGAACAACACTGAATTTCTCAGGCTAAGTGTGCACAGGGAGGCTGGGTACATTGCTCTGAGTAACAGACAAACAGATGGCTAGAAGGGAACCTAAAGCACACTAAGGCAAGAAGCAATAGCAGAGCCGTGATAACAACCCAGGTTTCCTGAATCCCAATCTGGTGCCCTATCCCAGAGACCATGTTGCTTTGCTTATCTCATTAAGACATTTCCTTTTCTATCTGTACAGCCAATACCTCAAAATCCTAGCATCTTCTGTACTTCAAACTGGACCATTTGGAAATGGTCCCAGAGTCTGAATTTACTGCTTTGACATGGGTATAGGGAAAATGATTTATTACTCTTCAGGAAGAAGCTGTAATTAGGCAGCTCTGTTAACTACAGATGTATATTTTTCAAGTTTAAAAAAAGGATGCTTTCACAGTTTTGTCAGGCCTTGATATCTATGATAAAACTTGGACTGCATTCAACAAAAGTATCCTGTCTTCTAAGCTGTGGTAAGACCCAATTGCACTAGGCCTGTGTCAGGAATTATCTCATAAATGAGGCTCACTTGGCCATGAACTCGTTTTATTCCCTTTTGACACAGAAGAATGGCTGATTAGAATTTACTCTGATTATCTGCTAGATTTTTGGTGGGAAGAACTGACAGCACTTCTTATGTTTGCTCATTTTATTTCCCAGTGTTTGTGATACTAAATAGACCTTAGCAACCTTCACATGCTGTGAGAGAAGAGAAGCACTGCTGTAACAGCAGCCATGAGCTCTGGTCTGTTCTGCTGTAGTTTGAGAAAGAAATTGTACCAAAGCAGAAAGGTCCTGAGAGCAGCAAGAGCAGCAGTGCTCGGGTCTACACCAGCACAAGCAGCAAACTTATTCCCTGATTCCCATACCACTCAAAGGAAAGCTGCACATGCTTCATTGTCAGTCACACTTCATCTGACTCCCTGGAAGGAGCCATGCTTCTTCTTGGTGGGTCATATAAGTCTGGGGACAAGAAACAGCCCCCAGTTACTAAAGGAAGGTCAAATGACCCTAGAGTACTATTAGGAGAGAAAGACTTGACGAAGGTATTGATCACAAGAAGTCTAGGAAGCTCATTTCTTCATTCTTCACCTGAAACAGATGCTTCACCTGAAACAGATGATAACGCAAGGATAAGCAATTTTGGTAGTGAACCCAATCTAGTGTTAAGTGAGATACCCGAGATATCCTTATCAGAGAAATGGAGGAAGCGTGTGAACAAATACTGGGTTTGTGTCAGCTCTGTGTTACAATCACAGAGATATAATGGATATACAGACTAGGTCAGCCAGGTCTGTTTTTCATGCAGACACAGCAACCACAGTCTAGACCACACAATCATTAAGTAGAAATCCTCCTAAAGCAGCAACATAATATATCCAAATTCCCACTGCTGCAACATCACTGCATTTACTGCTTCCTAGATTTATCTGTTGCAACCTCATTAGGAAACATGACCAAATGGAGAGGCACGTTCACCTTCAATCCTGGAGCAAAGTGGGAGGTATAGAGAAGGGGTGAAAAGTAGCAGTAGTAATAACAACAGAAGTCCAGGCATCTCATGCCTACAGTGCAGCTTGCTTGTGAATTAGGCCAAAGAGCCTACCAGAGCTGCAGCAGCTGCTGTGCAGGCAATTGTGCATCTCCAATAATTTTTTATCTAAATCCTTAAGTATATGCGGGTTTTTTTATGGTGCTGCTGAGCCTTGAATGCTGCTTGCTCGGCCTTAATTCAGTGTTTGACACCTAAAGTCATGTTGTTTAATGCCAACCAGAAAATTTTGTTTGCCAATTGAAGGAGGTGGAGAGAAGAAATGAGGCATCAAGTGATAGAAAATAAATGCTATATGGCAAATGAATCACATAGGAACTGATATTCCAAAGTACGGATTGAGGAAGGGCATACGAGGAGGAGAGGAAGAAAGTTCTATCCTGGGAGCAGAAGCTATCAACTTGAAGAGAGTGGGCTTGTGAGAGGGATCTGAAAAGGAGTAAAGATGCCTGGAAAGAACAAGCAAATGTAGGAGGGCAGGTTGCAAGAAAAATGATGGTGCAAGTAGGAAGAGAAACAAAGGCAAGAAAAGTGGGTAGAGTACAGAGATGAGGCAGAACAGAAAGAACTGTCACACAGACATAGAGCAAATCTGTAAAGAAAAGGGAGTTTCCACTTCATTGCAAGAGGGGAAAAAAGCAGCAGCCATACAGCTGGGATTAACACATAGTGAGGATGGATGAGATGAGACGTTAGATATGATCTAGTTACGAAAGAAGCAAAAAAAAAATCTAATTCTAAGTCCTGGATGCAGAGGGAGTGTCTGTGAATGCAGAAATAAAGGAGTTATAAGAGAATAGGGAAGACCAGATCTCTAAGGTGTCCAGAGATGGCACAAGGAATGCTGAGGGCAACAGCACTTGGCTCTGCCTCAGCATTCAGAGGAGGCTGAAGCAGCAGAGGACTGGATGTGACAGTATAAGTGGATCTAGGAGCAGACTAATATCAAAGGGGTATGGTAGAGGAACTGTAGGTAAGAAAGGGTAAATGAAACTGTCACTTCTACAGATCATACAAGCAGAAAGTTTGCTGTTCCTCCTTCCCAGGCCTTGGTTTTGGCTGACGCTGTGCAGTATGACAACAGTGTCACCCATTTTTTTTGACAACAGACAGAGATGCCCCACTGGCTTAGTAGGGACCTGAGCCACTGAAGTGTGAAAGAACTGTCACAGTGATGATTCTGCTCTGGTGCTTTCAACTCCTGAATCCCAAAAATATCAAGAGAAACAATGGACTTAAGCTCCAAAGGACAGGGTGCCCAGAACAGCTTAGAGCATTCCTTTCCTTAAAATGAAGTGACCTGCAATCTGAAAACTAGGAATAGATGGAAAAGAGACACAAAAGCTCACTAAGCAAGAGACACAGGACTCCAGTTTATGAACAGAAGGGGTTGAAATTTTCCTCACCATTGTCCTTCTTTCAAATCTATCTCAAAATCTCTGTAACACTTATTTCTAATAAGTTCACACCTGAGTGTCAGCTCTAAGTCAGTGAGGGGTCTATTGAACATCTTGTACTTTCACAGAGGCAGCTAATTCACTTGAGGATTCTGCTAATGTTATAAAGCTGGAATGGGAAACTCAAGTGAATTGTAAATGACAGTGAAATAAACTATTGTGAAAGCTGGCTTCTGTTTCCTCCTAAACTTATGCTCAGGGATGGCTGTAAACAGTCAGAAGAGAAATCAAGGGTAAAAAATTTAATTAGCAGATGAAATGAAGCCAAAGAGATTGAATAGTGGGAAATTAGATATCTAGCAGGTGATGATTTTCATGATCATGGGGCTTTTTGAAATATAATAAACAGCACACAAGATCAAATTTGTATTGTACAGTGGGAACCCCCTTAATACCTTCCAGCACTATATCTTGGTGTAGGAACCACATCACTCTAAGACTACAGTGCACAGGCTTTGTACAGGAAAAACAACAACACACACAAGGGATGGAGCTGGGCACTTCTCAGAAAGGGAGAGGGAAGTTTCTTTGGAGGTAACCAATTGTTGCTGGACAGGCATTGGCTGAGATCATTCCTGTTCTCAGTCACAGCATTTTATAGAGGCCTACAGGTGAATTCAGTCATCTCTCTACAAAAGATACAAGTTAAGAATGTGCAGAAAGACTCTGACTGGCAGTAATTTTTTTAGGGGTTGCAACTCAGTGCATTTTACCACTGGATTCTGATCCGTTTACTCAACATTTTACTAAACATTAGTATTCATTCAAATAATGGTTAATAAGCCTTAAAATTACTATTTCTGAAGCAAGGAACAAAGTATACTTGACAGATCTTCCTGAGGATGTAACTCTGGAGCAAGGCTGTGCTTTGTATGTATAACATTCTCAGTGCACTGGTGCTGATGTCTGCCAGCTATTGTCCCTCGAGTCCTACACCCCATTTCCTCACAGTGGATCAGCCACCACACTCACATTGCATGAAACCTCCCAGTTACCTGGCTGGCTGAGCAAATTCAGATGAAATCTGTATCATACAGAAAGACCAACCATATAATCCCATCTTGTCTTGAAACATGCAATGACTTGGTTAAGGAATGGAACATATCAGGCGTCAGAGTTAGACATGTTTCTTAAATAAAGAATGGGTTGTCATTTTATGGTGTTAAAACCTAAAGCAGGATAGTTTCCCATAGGGACAACCAGGGGCTCTCATGTTTCTTTTAGGTCTGTTTCCAGGTGTTGCCATAGTTTGGGTTTCATAATTTACCCCAAGAACCCAGAGCATAAATATCAGTCAATATAATGAGATTAAGGCAAGAATGAGCAGACAGCACATGCTATGTGCCTGTGGGTTTGTATCCAAATTCATATCTGCCAAACCTGCCATGACTCAAGTACAAGACAAAAGCTGCATGTGAGACTTAGGAGGTCTTAAAAGTCCTAAATGAACACAGCTGGTCTGTCCTGCCAAAGAAATAGGCAGGTGGCTTCTCTTAAAGTAAAATACTTTTCCTGAAGACAAAATGCAACAATAGTTGGCAGATTTCATTAAGTACAAGAAAAGGTCCAATAGTGCCTAAATAGATGGAAGTGTCACTTGTGCAGAAGTCATTAATTCTGAGGTTTGTCTGAACTCCAAACCTCTATCAAGAAAAGAAGATTATAAAAAAGCTCAAAAGACAGGAGGGCTACAAAGCAGATGGGTACAGTGCAAGTTTAGGAAGGAGTGCCAGAGGAAAGGGTTATGTGATCTATTGCATGAATTTTGATACCCTGGGAGAACAATCAAAGCAGGAATGTTTCCAAAGAACAAATGACAGAACAAATGACAGTCAGACACTTTCTAAATAAAACAAAAGACTAATCACTTATTTGCCATTTGTGAGCTCTTAAAAATCCTAATACTTTCAGTTTGCCTTATTAATTAGAAAGGAGAGAGAAAGGGTAGGAGGGAAAATTAACAGAATCAAAAATGTTCAATATCAAAACATGGATGGAAAGAGACAAAATAAGATGTAACTATTCTCTGAGGCTGAGCTCTAATGCACAGCCTTCCCTAAAGCTGCTGGAAGCAGATGGGCTCCCACAGCTGCATCCCTTGTCTTCCTCTCACCAGAGTTGCCAGGGAAGGGTCCTCATCTTAAGGGATTCACTGGAGCACGAGAACCCAAAAGTCCAGGGTGAGAACACAGACCTGAGGGGGGAAAATGGGACACAATGCTTGACAAGACAGAAGTTTGGGAGGAGGAGGGGGGCTACTTTTTGCAGACAGTTTGTGTGAGTGCAGGGAGGATTAACGTGGCGGCAGCAGGTAGAGGGCTTTTATTAAGGGTGTGTTCAATATGGCCCTGCTCTTTGGACAGATGGAAGGGGGCTTATATAGACTAGAAAAGGAGAAATTCATTTGACAACCAATCATACTGGTACATATTATTTCACTATTCTTAATCTATACAGGATCTAGGTTATTACAGAAAATTAAAACCTAAATACATTTCCACTCATAGCTCAAGCTACTTGTCTTTAGTAGAAAAAACATTTAATTTCCTCTTTTAAATGTCATCATCTTCCCTCAACAGCTTGGAATAGTCAACCATCAGAAATACTACATGCTTTTTAATTATGGTGATGAAAAAATCTTTTTGTTTCTCAACAATGGCATGAGATAATTTTGTTAATTCTTTTAACAGTTTCCTACTGACTTGGAATCTTTATTATACAGCTGAGGCAACTCACTGCAATCTACTTTCTAAGGATCATTACTGTGTCAATTTGAGCCAATTCAGCTGTTGTTTGAAATGCATAGCATACATGTGTCATTTTATTTCAATTTGCCTTTGTTTTTATTATCCATCAAAATGCCTTTCTTGTTTAAGAACAAAATGTACTTATAAAGTTTAAGATGCTGACCTGAACATATTTTTCACTGTGTTTTCAGTTATAAATTGTCACAATTATTCTAAAATAAAAATATTTTTTCTGAAAGAGGGAAATCATCTGCCCATAGACTCCCTATGAAATACATTCTCAGATTTCCCTGTAATATTAATCTTGCAGAGGGAATTCAGATGTTCATGTGATAAAAAATAGCAAATCTGTAGTGACAACTAAGTGGTGATTTCTTTAAAACCCTTTCTAGCTAATCTGATTTTAGGAAACTGTAGCACATTTCCAATTTTAAATATCTTAGTGTATCAAAGCCACTCCATTCTGTGAATACACAGAAGTAGGATTCATGGAGAAACAAATCAGAGGTATCCACAAAGTATTCCCATTCTGGCATCACATATATGGAGTGGACTAGTGTAAGTCACATCATCTCCTGGTGCCTTGCTTGCCCCATCAATAAAGTAATGTAGGGTGGCAACAGTCTGAGATCTTTGATTGAAAATCTATTTACAAAGAAAAAGAATTTGAGAACAGTGACTTTTTTGTCCTAAGATCTTTACTTAAATCAGCATAATTTTAGGTTCAGACCTAAAATTTGCAGTGAAACAGTTTGAGATCTTAATGAATAACTCACATGGGTTCATCACATACTGTCTACAGACACATTCGGGTGTTCAAGAAGCACATACTGGTTTTCTTTCCTTTTTTTTTTATT